>OY744481.1:301581681-302181681 GCA_963556165.1 Tipula helvola | reverse complement strand
TTTAATATGGCAAAAGCGCCAGTGCAATTGACTGACGAAAAGTTTCAGAAACTGTTAAACTCTCTCCAAAAAAGGAAGAAAAGGCACTTCCAATTGAACAAGTTGGTGGAAGTTACGCTGATTACATATCCAGATTTAATGGAGGAAAAAGCACAAGTGTTGAAGCATTTATTATTGCAATAACAATTTATAAGGACTGCAAAAACATTTCTGCAGTAAATGCATTAAAATGATTGCCCATGTTGCTTGAGGGCACTGCAGACACTTGGTGGGAAGGGATCAAAGCAACAATTCCAACTTTCAACGAGGCAATAACCGTATTAACGTCAGTTTACGGGAAAAAGAAAAAACCATACAAATTTATAGGGAAATTTTTGCAAGTCTCCAACCGGAAAATGTAAAGACAGATTTGTATGTCTGCAACATTAGAGCTCTTTTTGCTCAACTACCAGATAAAGAGTTGAGTGAGAAAGTACAGTTAGACATGGTTTACGGGCTACTATCATTCAGGATTCGGGATAAAGTAAAGTGAGATTCGGTAGAATCATTTGTTTATTGAAAGCTGCCAGAGAGGAGGAAGAGTTGATTGATGAGGAACATCAAAACAGCAAATCTAGTAATTCTCTGGATTGAAGAACGCTCCAGCAACGTTTTAGCGATTGGTTGACCGTTTAAAGTCACGTATACAAGATGTGACAATGTTCGCATATTTAGACGATATAGTAATTTTATCCGAGTCGCTTGAACAACACTTGAGTGACTTGATGATGGTATTCGACAGATTGAAGTATTTTAATTTACGTGTTAATCGATAAAAATGTTCGTTTTTCCGCGACAAAATAAGGTTTTTACCAGCATGGTATTGGCATAAACCCAGAAAAGGTTTCGGCAATTTCCGAACGAAGGGAACCTAAAAACATCAAGGAGGTAAAATCATTCTTACAGGCTTGCAGTTGGTACCGAAAGTTCGTGCCACAATTTTCACATATTGCAAGGCCTTTGTCTAATTTGACCAAGCAAGATATACATTTCGAATAGACAGATGCGCATCGATCGTCATTCGAGAGTCTAAAGACTTCCTTAATTACTGCACTGCAGCAGGCGGATCCAGCAAAACCCTTTACTATATGAACAGATGGAAGTAACTACGCTATTGGCGCAGTTTTGATGCAAGGTGAAAATAAAAATGAAGGTCCGATTGAATATGCAAGCCGATTATTAAATGCTGCGGAGAAAAATTATAATACTACGGAGCGTGAGGCGTTAGCAGTTGTATGGGCACTCCAGAAATTTCGTGGATATATTGATGGTGCCGAAATTACTATAGGTACTGACCATCAAGCATTAAAGTGGTTATTAACCTTTAAATCACAAACGGGTCGTCTGGCACGCTGGGTACTTTTAATACAGGGCTTTGATATTAAAATTGAATATGTTCCTGGCAGAGCGAAGTTAGTCGCCGATACCCTATCCAGACTGCCATACTTTTGATGAAACTGAAATTTGCACCCTATATTCATTTCAAATAGACTTTTCATCGTACAAACCAAGCGAGCTTCGTAAAATGCAATTAGAAGATTCAACGCTACACAAAATCATAGAATGCTTCGAAAAAAAAGATTATCCCGATCTTCAAAATTGAACCGAAAGAGGATACCTAATGACACGCGGGGTACTTTATCGTTACATCCCCGATCAGGACAGTGAAGAAGCTCAATTAGCTATTCCTGAACAATCCAGAGAATACATATAGTAACCAAATATCACAGTGATCCTACTGCTGGTTATTACGGCATAGAGAAAACAATCGAGAAGATACGAACGAGATATTTTTGGCCTAAAATGCGAAAATATATAGCAGACTTTGTCAAATCGTGCGAGGAATGCCAAAAGTACAAATCTATTAATTTAAAACCAAGCGGGTTACTTCGAGAGTTGCGTGTGTTTGAAGACGTTTTAACGGATTTAGGACCAATTTCCGATACAGAAAATTATATTCCATCAATAACCCCGTACTTGCTAAATATACAACGGCATGTTCAAGATACTCGGGAGTAAAATGAAATGTCGCAAGATGGTCGGAAAGAAGAATACGACAAAAGACGAGTTCGATAGCGACCAAATAAAGTCGGCGATCTAGTTCTTGTAACAGCCCACACTCATAGTGATGCAGAAAGAGAAATAACAAAAAAAATTCGCTCTAAGACGGAAGGGGCCATACAAAATCTTTGAAGTTATTTCGCCAAGCACTTTTGAAGTACAGGACCTGGATCGAAATAACACTACCATAGGACGATATCATACGTCGCAGCAAAGATAATATTATAATAGAGATAGTTCAATCAGTGCAAAATATAAAAATAAATCTAGGGTACCTCCATCATACCGAAGGGAGCCTCCAGTTTAAATAAAATTTATAAAAACATTTTTTGCTTACTGTATACACGTTTACAACAAAATAATTTCGTTTTTGCTGTTTCCTTTTCTACATTTCTATACTCACACACAATCAATGTGCAACATAAATAATAAAATAGCATATTGTTTGAATGGTGTTGTATTTTTCTTGGCTTGCTTTAACTATAAAATATAAAAGGCTTGTCTAACAAGCAAATTATTTTGTGGGTATATTTTAAGAATATTGCTCATGCAATAGAACTTTATTGGATAACAAAATCGCATCCGTGCAAATACTTAAGAAACGTTTACAGTGAGTTGATTTTGTTGCGGTTGGAGTATTTTATTGCGCTTGCACAAGGTGTTGATCATTTGTGAAAAGCTGGGATGAAGTTTATGGTTCTAAAGTGCTAAACGGTTAAGGTAGCATTAATATTAAAATAAATCTGGCCCTAATGGTGTTCCACAATTTTTTTTGAGTGTTCCGTGTTGTGAAGCAATGGCTTGTAAAAACAGTTCATTTTTATTATTAAAGCTGGTTTTGGGCTTTTCCAATTCTTATAAATAAAATGAAAACACAAATTTATAATATTCCTAAATGATTTTATTCTCTTTTGAATGATATAACAACAAATGCTGATCCGTTTTGATAGAAAACACAAACAACAATGATATTTTCTATTGTTGTAGAATTGTTAACCGTGAATTACGAGAGAACTTTGTTTGTTGTTTAAGACTGTTTAGCATCCATTGGCAATGCTTTTTTATAAGAACTTTAATCATAAAATTCAAAATTTTTAAACGATGTTCTAAGCAGCTATTATTTGAAGAATAATATTCAGCGTATTGTGGAGCGTTATTGACTAATTCGATACAACTATCCATTATAGTTTGTTTAATATGCCTCTCGTGGTATCGTTTTTGAAATATGCGGCGAAAATTCTCAATTTGCATTTTACATAGCAAAAAGAAGTCTTCTTTTCTGCGATTTAGTGATCCAAAACTATTATCATTATAATAATTTTTGTTGTATAAAAAATATTCATTGTCCAGCTGGATGTTATTTTTAGACGACATATTTTCCAAACATATTAAGCAATCGATTTTACCAATTACTACAAAAATAACATAACCAACAAAATATTTCATGGAATTTTCTCCAATTGCTGTAGTTACATAAAACGATTCCCCAAATTCGCATAATTCTTCGCTTTGTTCTTCTGATATTTCTGGTAAAATAGTGTCTTTCCGCTGATCCTCTTCTTGAAACTCGGTACTTAAAAAATCATCTCCGTCTGCTTCACAGTTAGAAAAATTGGATTTAAATTGTAATTTGGACGATATTATTTGTGACAGGATATTATTAAATTGAAAAACGGATGGGTTTTTATTGTTACCGCCTTTATATCGAACCTGAGCAAACAAATTTTCGATTGAGCCTTGATTTAATCGATTCGTTAAAATGTAGTTAACGTTTAGATTTGGATTTCTAAAAAATTCAGTTCCCAATAGTATTGCCGCATTAATGGTTTGCACTATACCATCAATGCAATAGATAGATTTAGCTCCTTTAAATGTTGTATTTTTAAAATAAATTAAATAGCTGTTTAATGTTTGAAAAATTTTGTTATTTTCAGCCAAAGCACATCGATAAGGGTTGGAATTAAAGAGTGTTTTGCTATTTAAACAATCGAATAAATTATTAGAAACTTCAGTAAATTTTGCTGTTGATATAGCTAATTCAGGATCGGGATATATTTTTAAATCCACTGCGGTTTTAATTCCAGCCACAACACTCTTACTAAAAATTTGGGTGGCGTATCGAACACGCATTTTTTCAAATGTATTTGGATATAATATGTGCTTTGATGTTAGTTTAGGACAAAGTTTTGTGGTCGCATTTCTTTCCCAATTATATAATTTTTGAATCACACTCCAACAAACTAAACCATCCGGACTATCATATTTTGTACCTTTTAATAAATTATTTCGTAAACTTTTTATTAAATGACAAATATCATATAGGCAATAAATTTTTTTATCATTATATACAAAATAAGGGTGCTCCGAGGTAACGTTCAAGTTTTTAAAACATTTTCTGTTGTTGCTACCCTGATCGCAAATTATTGCAGCAACATTTAAGCCCACAGTTTCACAAATTCTTAAATTTTCATATACAATTTTTTGAAGGTTTGAACCAGAAATATTGGTTTTTGTGGAATAATAATTTAAGATAAATTTCCATTGTGAGCATATGCTTCTGACCATAAAAACACAAACGGATTGCGCAATTGAACGCGTTCTAAAAGCACCAAAATCTTGAACACCTTGAATTTCATCATGAACTTCGTTGTATGTTAAATTTTGCCTAATTTTAATTTCATCAAAAATTAATGTCACCTGTTTTCCTCTATCATCAAGAGCTCCAACTGCTGATATGAGTCCTTTTAACAGTATTTCATTTGATCCAGGCCTCAAATTTTTTATTGGTCTCCATCTATTTATCGATGATTTAGACGGTAAATTATATTTTAAACAATTTCTCATAAAAAAAATAAGTTGCTGGAGATTTAAAATAAAGAGTCTGTGCTAGTTGCTTTTGTAAATCGGTAAATACATTTTTCCTGTTAGTTGGTGCAACCATCATTCCACAAATGATTTAGCCGTAGGTTCCAGGTCAGGGGGTCAATTCTCGTTCTATAAAAAAATGGATTGAAAAAAATCTTTCCATTTGGTTTCCATCACGTCTTTCTCATTAGTATCTTTTCACGCAACAGCAATATGCGATTCTCGTTGTCCAAATGAAAAAGAACGCTGAAAATACGCTGAATACTACACAGCAAAACATATTTTATAAGTTTCATATATATTTCCGCTAGGTGCGCTAGGTAAATTGTGCAAATAATGGCTAAATAAATGATAAAAGAGATTATGATTTGTAATTAGATTTAATCACTCTCTCAAAGAGAGGTAAATAGAGAGTTAAACCAGTTTTCGTCATTGCTTGTCAAAATATAAAATAAATTACTAAAATGGCCAAATTTTATTAAAACTAAATGAAACTAATTATTTAGGGATTTTTCTTAAATGAATTGAAATTTGTTTAATAAATTTGCTTATAAATTAGTTTTAAAGTGACTATAGATTATAGTTTGGTTGCACATTAAACATTAAAATTGGAAATTTAGGTCTTATAAAACTGAATTTCTATATTCATTTTTATTCCCACGATCAAAATACTCGGTGAGAAAGTTGTTTTTATATGAGAAGATTTTGACGTAATTTTTTTCCTTCTCATGAAACGTGAATTGGAAATCTATATTTCTCACTGAAAACACTTTTCATTGTACTTTTCACAGAACGAGAATTGACCCCCAGTTCTCTCTAGGAGTATATCATTCCATTTTTTGTTATTTTTCACTAATATAATTTGAATTTTTCGTTTTAGAGGGAACACTTTGGAAGTAAGATACTTAATTTTAATTGATTTTTTAGTTAATCTTGATTTAAGATTTTCTATTTCTTGTAATAATTCGCGATTTTGTTTTTTATATTGATCAACGGTTTTAATTGTTCGCTTACTTTCAGCTGTCGCCGCTTTATTAAAAACCATTGACTCTAAATTGACAATCTCTGATTGCGGATTATCCAAAGGTAGATGAAGAGATGGAATAGCTGTGTTTATTAGTCTCTTTTTTACGATAAACTTGGGATCAAAATGGGCACTACATATTCGTTTTTTATGTAAATTATCAGGTACAAATGGATTAGGTATTATGCGACATGCAATTAACCATTCCTTTGCTTGAACGACATTTTTAGGGAAACGAAATAATTTTAATTTAGAATTTCGTCTCGAGTTATGGCAATTATTCACTATACAATTCAAGCCCGATACTGATTGATTCATTTTTGTTTAAATATTTGCAGAGACTAAGCGTACTTCACAACACAAAAAAGATTTAAAACTAAAATGGAAATGCAAATACACAAAATAAAAGTAAATTAGTTTGTATAGGTTTTAAAAGTAAGTAAACATGAAAAAATAGAAAAAGTTTCGAATTGAAAATACACAAGCAGAATTAAAGTAGGTGTGTATATGTATTATATTGTACAGTAAACTAGAAAAATGCGTTTCTTCTTTTTAGTTTTACATTTTCTATAAAAATATCTACATACAGTAAAATTCTGCTTTGAAGGAGTCATCTCATTATAATATTATCTTTGGTCGCAGTTAACACCGCATAATGAAAGGTCAAAGATTACTACCCAAGTAACAATTTGAGCTCCAAATAAGCTCTATCATCGTTCAAGAGCTATATTTTAGAGCCTGTAGTTTTTTATTATGCTCTATCAGCGCTGCTAGAACTTATATAGAGCTCCTGTCGGACTAAATTTGCTAATTTTAGAACAACAATTCTCCTCTTGGAAAGTTGTATAATCGTTTATATACCTGCTATAACAAAGCTATTAGCTGAATGATAGTTGGATGTTAGAGTTGCGTAAAGCATTTATTAAGAAGCACTTTGCTTCAATAATGGTTATCTAAGGATGTCAACTACAGCTATTGGCTTTACAAAATATGAATTTTGACATTCAATTGTTGCGATAAAAAAAAAAAATTAATTATCATCTCGCACCGAGCATCATTTAATTCTGATAAAATATTTTTAACAACTTTGATAAAATATTGTTTGATGGTGTTATGTAAATCAATATTATTATAAATAATTAATATAATTATTGTTTAATATGATAATATGTAATTTTAGGTGCCGTTTAATTTTTATGGTGAATATAAATAATATAGGACGAAAAATTTTATTGCTCCTCGATTATATTTTGTATTTACAAGGAAAATAAAAAAAATTATATGTTTTCGAACCTATTCGCACGTGCTAGTATTTCAATTCTTTGAAAATTCTAGGTTATGTTCAATTAATTTATTTGGCGGAATTCATTTTAACAATTGTAAATTATCTAAAAGTTACAAAGGGTTCTCAGCAAGAATTCAGGTATCGAGATATCTTATACGACTATATCAGTAATTCCTCATTATTGTTTATCGACAACATTTCAAATTGACATTTCTTGACATTATGTCGCTTTTTTACTCCATTTTTATGAAAACGAAGATGATTACAAATTATGCTAATATAAGGTTACCTGAATTACGTCTCCCTTTTATAATGCTATTCGTTTTTTTTCTTAATAAATGGATTCCATACTAAACCATTTATAAATCAAAATACTAAATATAGAGCACGTAGCTTTAAATCATCATATTATTTCTGCTTATAGCTTTAATAATTATGTATATGATTTAGATTTACAGCTTGGAGCTCTATAATACTGAATAATAACGTTTTATTGAAGCAATATTTGTTTTTTTAACTATATAACGGTATTTTTTTTTTTTTCGTCAAACGTGGTAGTCCTTTTGTCAAAATTTGTTAGTTGTTTATAATATATGGGTAAGCCATTGGGAACTCTTGTAGATCGGTAACCCGTCGATATTAAAATTTAGTGAAATACTCATTGATTGCTCGAGATTACCGTAGAAATATTGTGTTAAGCAGTTCTTTAATCCCTGATGCCAATAGCTTCCATTACCTACAGGATACAACGATCGATTACTAGGGGTTTCTAATAAAGTTCGCGGATCTTTAGGGAGTCCTTCATCGGGCAGCTGAGCTTTTCTCAATAAATTTAATAATTTTTGAAGCGCTTGATGTCTTATGTTAAATTCCAGTGCCCATTCTTTAAGTTCTTTTCTTAAATTTATTTGATCGTTTTCAGAATCGACGTCGTCACAAATTAAATCTTGTAATGTACTTGCCTTTTCAATATCAGCAATCTCGGTATCATCCAAATCATCATAATGCTCCGCTGAGTTATGAAACACGCTTTCAGAATTTTGGGGCTTTGTTGGATTTTTTGGTGGATTAACAATTTGGTTAAAAATTTTCCTATTCCTTTTAATTTGATATCGGTATGTACTGCTAAATTTATATTTTTTCCACGCTTTAGAATTATACATTTCTCGATTTCTGACTTTTAATAAAGAATTAAATAACTCAATATAGTTAATTTAACTAAATTTTTGACAGAAGATGAACAATTTTCCCAATTGAAGCAGTCAACTCTATATAAGATACAAAAACTTATATTAGGTTTAAAATAACATAAGAATAAAGTACCAGCTCTATTTTAATGTTATTATTTTTTTTAAATGGTGAAAAGCTTTTTATGAACATAAAATTATGTAAAATTGGAGCTAAGTC
The DNA here is from genome assembly GCA_963556165.1 of Tipula helvola. Classification (NCBI taxonomy): domain Eukaryota; kingdom Metazoa; phylum Arthropoda; class Insecta; order Diptera; family Tipulidae; genus Tipula; species Tipula helvola. The sequence continues at coordinate 302,173,000 of OY744481.1, read as the reverse complement.
TTATAACACTTATGGTTTTTATTAAGCTGCATTATAGCTGATATTGCTACTATATTGCTATTGTACAATTAATAGCATTATAATATATAGTGCTCTAATACTAAAAAATTTAAAGCTCTATATTTGATTATAGAGCTCCTAAATAAAACTATCTGCTCTATAATTTGTTAAAGCTGGGAATGTCTAAAGTGTGTATTATAGAGCAAATAATTTTTTTACTAAAGCACCTAATGTCAATTTTTACTATATTGATGCAACTAGCAAACCAAATGCTATTTTAGAACTGCAATAGAGCAAACAGGAAACTGACAGCTCTAACAATTGTTACTTGGGTACCGACTCTTAATTGCAGAAACTATCATCGGGACGATGGAGCCGTTCTGAGGGGGAGACTGTAGCGACTATATATACTAAACCTAATGTTACCCTTTAATTTGAATTTGTATTATTTTATTACTATCATTATAATTATATATAAAAAATAAACTATGCCTCTAAATAAATGGTAAACAAAAATCCCTACGCCACTGATTATTACAAAATCGTATTGTGAGAGGAGAATATATTTTGATTTTGTCTACAACGGACATACGTAAAATAAAAACGGGGAAAAAGATTACAGAAGAAACACGCTACCTAATCGGTTGTACAATCATCGTGGCGTAGAAAGTAAAGAAAGATAAATGTATTAAAAATTTGTTTAAACTTAAAATAAATAGAAAAGTCATAAATAAATATAAATAGTTGTCTGTGTATTTAATTTCGGTATTAAAATTTATTATAAACTGGTGAAAAAAAATCTTACAAGATATTAAGTTCACGGGGTCACAAACGTATTCCAGGACAGACCAAATACTAAAGATACATTTGACGAAGATTCAGATGTTGAAGAAATCAACAATTTTTCTAATAACTGCCATAACTCAGATTAAAGTTTCACTGCATTTTCAATTGAATCAGAGCCAGATAATCGCCTAATCAGAGTTAGACAATCGTCAACGTAAAAATAGGAAATTCAAATTTTTGATGGTGACGGAAATAAGATATTTTCATCATCATATTACAGTCAAGGTGTGTACATGCTCCAAATTCTGGTGAAAAATTGTACACCACGAAGTTAGCTGTATGAGTTGAATTATTTCCAACTAGAACAAAAAAGTTTATCAGGTTACCAATAAAAAAAAAAATCAATATGAAAAATAGTAAACAATTCTAACTTCGTGGTGTACATTTTTTCACCAGAATTAGAGCATGTACACAAGATATTTTCATCATCATATTACAGTCAAGATGCATGTCATTTGCATGGATTTTTGTGTCACCGATTACGAATTTCTAGTCACATTTATAAAATTTCACCCTTCATGACTTATTTTAAGCCTTATTCTTTAAAGAATCTAACTTTTATGAAATTTTGATTTCTTTCTCGTTTTATTCATTTAGTAAAGTCAACAATTTTTTAATTTAAAATGTGCCTACAAAAAATCGAGAAGCATCTGATTTTTATTTTATTTTATAGGTAATACAATTAATTGTAACCTCTTTTGCATTTGAGTACAATAATATAAAATCTAGTACCCGAAAAGTTCAAGGTTGGAGAGGACTTACAGGTAATTTATACATTACATATAAATCATTTATATAATAACACACATCAGTGCACATCAATAATCTGCAAGATTGTTTTTGCAAACAGAAAATGAGAGTAGCCTTAGCTAAGGCTTGACAGAAAAACAACCAAAATAAAATCAAAATTTAATAGCTGGTTAGAGTAACAGGACCAAACATGGCGTTAATACATTAATATGATAACTCACGATCCCTTGGTGGTGCGGAAATCTGACACCAGAATCACATAACGAAGACAATTTTTGAATTGATTTTACTAAAGTGCTTTTCATACCGGCTGCGTTGACTTTGGACAAAATATTTCTAAAAAAAAATTTCAAAATATTTCTAAAAAAAGTGACACTGTTAATCAAATAAAACTAAATTACAAAACTTTAAAGTCAGAAATCGACTTTACATTTTCGAAGTCCAAAGTCAACGCAGCCGGTATGAAAAGCACTTAAGTCTCGTCTCGGCTTCTCGTGTAGTTGCATTTCTGTGCTTTTAATGTATCATTTTGTTTATTGAAATAAATATTTGCAATTACTTTTAATTTATATTTACTTTAACGCAAAACAAAACTATTGAACTTTATGTTAACACTACACTTTTTAATTTAATTACATTTTGTATTTTTTTATTGAAATATATTTGCAATTAGTTGCATTCGCTTTTTAATTGTTTTATAATTTTATTTTTCCCACAATAAAATAAATTTGCGCAAAATACGGTGGTTGAACAACAAAAACCCTTGAATCATTAAATAACATTCGATAAAGGGGTTCGTAGGGCAGAGGTGTAGGTTAAACGGAAAATATCATACGTAAGCGGCATTTCGTTATTTGTTAGTTTATTTTTGAATTTATTTAGAACAGACGTAATAACTTTGTATTGGAGTAGCCACGGCATTAGTCAACTAAACATAAATTTGCAACGCGACACGCCCGTCTACTAGAAAAAGTACTGACAAAAATTACAATAAAATTTTTTCGAGACAGGTTCATTCAATCATATTTCAAATGAATTCACAATAGCAACGGCCCAAATACCCAAAGCTATATTAAGGATATTTAGTGACATTCCATAGTGGTTTCATGGTCGGCCATAAACCGGCATCATAACAATTAATATTGAAGATACAAAAAATTAATAAAACAGAGCAATTTAATGAGCAACAAACAAAAATTTCTTGGCAACATTTATAATTTGTTGGAACTATTGGAAGGGCAAAATGGGGCATATTTACCACATGCTATGAAAAATTAAATTATAAATTTAAAAATTAGAATTAATTGTTCCAAATATATTTGTTCTAATATATTTGTTCCAAAATATTATAATTCTACAATTACGAGTTAGTTCTTTCTACTATATCATGCTATATAGGTATACCTCTTTTCTTTCTAAAATTCTCCCTTGAATAATACTCATTAAAAATGCATGAAATGTTTTTTATTAAAGACACGCGACAGGTTATTTACACATGAAGGCCAGACTATTTATTATTATGCAAAGCAGATATCGACAAGGGTGGTCGTTTAACCCAAGAAAAAATTACTTAAGGCTGAAAATTGATTTTAAGATTTCAGAAATTAATGTTACTCATATTTGATATTTAGGAGTTCTTTAGGTGCAGAAAAAATTTAACGTTGTTTAACGAACTACTCAAGACTGGTGGCCTTTCCGGCTATAGGCTGGTATGAAGCAATACAATGTATGCAGGTGGTTTATACAAAACGGGTCTATGGCCGTACGTCCTCGATTTGGCTACTACTGCGAAAGTAGGACGGTAAAAGTTAACTGCGAAAGAGTTGGGAGTGTCTTAAGCCCCAGAAAAAGATTGCATAGATTGCATAGAAGACTCGTGTTGAAGGGTATATCCCTTTCAAATTTCATTCATTATATAGGCTACATGGTGCTGAGGTTTATTCTAGATTCTATGCAGCTCGAAAGGAATCTTCCTATATAATAATTATATTTTGCAGATTGAAGTTGATTTGAGGTTCAGTCCAAGAAAATTCTGAAATTTCCTCAATGGTACAACGAAAGCAGTCGAGTTTCCTTTACCGATGATTTACCAGAATTCATTGGCGAGTCAGCTCTCTGATATCTGCAATATGTGTGCCAAATATTTTCAGTCCGGGTATGAATCATCCGCGATGTCATATTCCATCAAATAACATGTCTCCGTAAAGATCCGTGTGATGCAAATGATGAGGTCTTCGTTTGTATTTAAAGCATCTCATATTAGATCTGCATCTTGTAGACATATGACGTGACCTCATGCAATTAAAACATAGACCTTTATGTGCAACGTATCCACGCCGAGCATTTATATCCATTCGCTGAAACCTGTCGCATTTGTATAAACCGTGCTTATCATCACAAAATGGAGAAAATTTCTTGCACTCCACATTAACATTCGCATTTATAATTGTCGGTTTCGAGTTTCTTTTGCATGGTCCTTCGAGCCGGGTCACCTGGAGTGCGAGCAAATGGAATTTATAACACAAACTTGAAAAAAACCTCGTGTAAAAAACTGTAAGTCATTTTAAGTTTTCTATTAGTAAAATTGATCCTCTGTGACTTATTGTGAACCTTTGCGATTGAATTGAAGCGCATGTGAGTTATAAGTGTATAAGGATTACTGTGCGAATTAAAATACAATAAGTAACGAGGTTCAAAGGCTTATTGAAGACTTGCGACCAAAACGTGGCACTGTGAAGGCAACTATAACACGAGTGGATAATTTTTGAAGTACTGTATTGCATGAAGCCACCAATGAAGATGTTAATATTCGGTTTGAACTATTGGAGGACGCGTATAGTAAATTTAAGGAATTAGATGATCGGTTAGTAATTTTTAATCAGGCTTCTGAAATTGATGACCATGAAGGACGTTACTGCAAATTAAAGGCTTTATTGAAAACAGAAGCAACCAAAAAGAATGTTATGTATCAAGAAGTACACCAACAATTTAATACTACTATGCGCGCATTCGTAGAGCAGCAGCGCGATTATTTTGACACTCTTCACGAAAATAGTTTCGTAGCTAAGGAATGTCACCAAAATGATATTCGTTTACCGATAATTTCAGTTCCACAATTCAACAGTAACTAAGCAGAGTTTCCGTCATTTTAAGATATGTTTGAATTAGCAATTCATAAAAATGTCACATTATCAAAGGTTCACAAATTTAAATATTTAAAGAGTTTGCTAGCTGATGAAGCTGCTAGTTTAGTGAAAAGCACATACAGGTCACAGAAATTAATTATAACAATGCATGGGAAAAGATGAATACTCTCATAAGACAATTTCTTGATCAAACGAAGATCCATGGCAAATCGAGATATAGATAGACGCTTCGTTGTTAAACTTCCTTTTAAGATGAATCCAGATGCACTTGGCTATTCATCTAATGTTGCTATGAAGCTACTTCTCAACCTCGAGCGGAAATTGTCTTGAAATATTGAGGTTGGGCGTGAGTATAGAAAGTTTATGGAGGAATACGAGAGGATGGGGTATATGAGAGAGATTTCCAAAAGTGAAATAGTGATGGATGAAACGAATGCATTTTATTTACCGCACCACGCGGTAATCAAACAAGAAAGCTTTACGACCAAGGTTCGGGTTGTGTTCGATGGTTCCTGCCAAACAACAAGCGGAGTACCGTTAAATGATATTTTGTTGGTAGGACCAACAATTCAGCAATCAATCTGGAATATAATCCTAATATTTAGGACGCAACAGTTTGTGATCAACGCGGATATTGCTAAGATGTATCGCTAGATTCGTGTCAACGAGGATGATACAAATTACCAGCGCATTAGCAAATGGTAATCGGTCTCAACAACAGGCAGCGACACTTGCAATTAACCATGATTTCTACGTTGATGATTTACTGACCGGAGCAGGCTCGCTTCAAGAATTATGCGATTTGAAGCAATCTATTACTGACATTCTGCTATCCGGTGGCTCTGAATTACGTAAATGATTTTCAAATGTAAAGAAATTTAATAATCTAGAAGAATGTGAGCCGATTTATGATGGAGCTGCGACTCGGAAGGTTCTGGGATTACATTGGTATCTTATGGATGATTATTTCACCTTTAAGGCTTCAGAACTTCAAGCAGATCACGTCACTAAGAGAATCATGCTATCTGAATCATCGAAATTGATTAGGATGGTTGTCACCTTCGATTATTTTAATAAAAATTCAATTCCTATACAATTATGGTTGACAAAATTGGGATGAAAGATGGAACGATCCGCTCCCTGAAGGTATGCGGAACGATTGGGTGAAAATTAGAGAATAATTTAAGTTATTTGAAAATGTGCATATTAACAGATATGTATCTGCACATTTGGAGAAACATACAATTACATGCATTAACAGACTTAAGAGAAAGGGCACATGCAGCGGTAATTCGCGAAGACGAAGATTAGCACAATTAAAAGAGTATCTCTTCCGAGATTGGAGTTATATGCAGCAGTTGTAGCTGCAAAATTATTATAGGAAAAGTTTCTGAGGCAATGAACGGATGCATGCCACATATACAAAGTGTGCATGGACGGCTTCAGCAATTGTGCTTGCCTGGTTTAGTGATTACCCAAATAGATATGGAAGCAATACGTGGGTAATCGAACGGCTGAAATCTTAACCCTTTGTCCTCGAGAACATTGGGCACACGTAAAATCAAACGACAATCCGGCCGATGTGGCTAGTCGCGGTATAGTTCCTGCTAAGTTGTATACATTAGACAGTTGGTGTCATGGACCGATGTGGTTAAGAGATGAGCATCGTAGTCATTTGTCTGGTTGTTACGGCTGCATTGATGTGGAAGCCACAAGTGTAACGATGTAAGAATAAAAAAAAAACCATAACCAATGTACGTATTGTCGTTTTTGGTCAATCACCTTAATGTTGGTTGATTATATTTTTTTTTTACTACCGGTTCATTGAATGGCAAGCTGTTGTGTATATATCAAATTATCTGTGTCTTAAGCTTGTGATTGTAATAATTATTGTATATAAGGCGAATGCAATAATTACGCTATATCTATGTATTATGGTTCGATAATTAAATCTCATCCAATTGGTTTTTAATATATGCACATTGCAAGCAATTACATAGATACATTTAAATTTTGGGGGCTCATAAAATAGAAATTCAAAGCAGGGGAAAATCTTGTTTTACATTTTGTATCATTTGTATTTTGGAATAAATATTATATGGTTATTCAAATTGAGAGGCCATGTACTAAACATCGCCCATCATAAGTTAAATTTTAAATATTTTGTTAGTGCCATAAAAAATGAAATTGGGATTTATAAATTAAAATTTGCTAGCAGATTAAGATTGGTAAGATAATTTTGTTGCTATGGTGGTCAACCAAAAATCCTCCATGTGTTCAAAACCAATGTGTGTATTTCAATTTTTTTTTTTCTAATATACAGAACCACCAGTGCAATCACTTAAATTGAGTGTTGATCCCGAAGGGCAATACTAGGGCCTCTCTATAAAAATTTCTCAGAGTAACAGTAAGTTACCAAAAAAAGAAAGTTACACGGTAGAGACATAAAGCAAAGCCGTGACAGTTAAAGCAAAAATAGCTGTATAGTAACAAACTGTAGGCACGAAATTGCATATATAGTTTAGCAAAGGACCGGGAAAGGAACACTTTGATTGCCGTTATCAACTTACCAACCATAGGATTAGTGGATTATCTCATTTTGTTTATTATTACTTATTATAAACGTGAAATTAATACAATTTGTGTAATATTACAATATGTATGTGTATTGTATTTATGCAAATTTAGAATAGTGTTATTGAGTGCAGGGTTGCACCTAATCTAGAGTATATTATGTTTAGTGAAAATTAAGAAAATACGGTTATATTTGTAAAAAAAAAAAAGTTTAAAATTAAGTTAAAAGTTCTTTATTAAGAAGAAAAGAAAAATTATAAAAACAAAAGTGAACCATATATTTAGGGTACATCCGTATCCGGTTAAAGTTTTCTTTCAGCCACAAGAACAGCTGCCAAGAGTACTCTTCGGGAATGTTGGTCTGGTGAGTGATTTTGCTTAAATAATTTACTTTCTTATATTTTTTTTTTGTTGTGTTGGAATTTCGTAAATGGTTATTTTTGTTTTGCTCTTAATAAATGAACATTTTTTTTAGTAGTAGTTTTTTTGATAAAGAAAATAATATAAATATAGTTTATCGAATTATTGGATTCAAGATTTTATTTCATAGAAATATAGGTATTTAAAATGGAGTAAAATTATTTTATTTATTGGTGATGTTTGTGATGGAAGTGGCTTTTGTGATCATTTTTGTTTTTTTTTTTTTTCTCTTTTTCTTGTGTACGTAATGATTTGTTGGACCAAAAATAAAGAATAAATTCTAATGACACGAACCTCCCAGCCGAGTGAGACTACCCACATTTATACGTACAGTCATTAGGATGGTCCAGTAACAAAATGGCGCCGAAACAGGGACCGGAACATGTAACTAGTAGTAATTGTAACGGTCTCAGTAAAATCGAGAAAGCACATTTTTCATTTGGAAATGTATTTACTACCCAAGTTTTCTCAAGGTAGTTTGATTTTGATAATATAAATTTTTTTTTTTTTTGGTAATCCTAAGAAGATATCCAAGCAGCTTCACTGCTCAACATGATAACCAATAGTACCGCTTAACCCGATTCATTTTTATTTATTTATTTTTTTTATTTTTTGTATTTTCATTCGCGGGTGGTTAGAAAATTTTCATAATTTTTTTTGAATCTTTCGAGTTATTGTGTATTGATTGCGGGCATGGTGACTGGTTGTCGATACATGTGATTCATGATTTCTGGTTAGTCACTTTGCGTCGTTTTCTGCGCAGGAGTGGGTGCCGTTCTCTATCAAAAAGATGAAGAAGGACATGAGCGACCAATAGCGTTCATGTCGCAAAAACTGAATAACACGCAAAAAAATTACTCTGTTACCGAGTTAGAGTGTCTAGCAGCTATATTGGCTGTAAAAAAATTTAGAGCATACGTCGAAGGACATGAATTCACGCTAATTACCGACCACGCCAGCTTGAAATGGTTAATGCAGCAAAGGGATTTAAGTGGTAGATTAGCGAGGTGGAGTTTGAAACTCCAAGGTTTCAAATTTCAAATTTTGCACCAGAAAGGCAAAGAAAACGTCGTACCGGACATGTTGTCCAGGATTTATTGCGATAGCATTGAAGAATTGTGTTGTAATATCTCGAAAATTAGTAACGAAAGTATTCTGGATGTATCAAAATCAGATGACCCTGATTATGTTAAGCTGCGTAATAATATTGTTGAAGATCCTAATAATTATCCTGCATTTAAAATTCATGAGGACGTCATATTTATACGATTAGAGCCTAAAAAAAATGCACCGCTTTCAGATTTATCAGTGTGGAAATTCTGGGTACCTTCAAATTTAAGGCTGAATTTAATCAACAAAGCACATGATGTACCAATGTCAGCCCACGGAGGTATCGGAAAAACTTTGGAAAATTTGAGACGTTACTATTACTGGCCGTCTATGGCTAAACAAGTGCATAATTACATAACAAATTGCATCATTTGCAAAACTACGAAAGCACCAAACAAAATTACGAGGCCACCCATGGGAAATCTATATCCAATTGAGAGACCGTGGCAGAGAATTTATGTGGATTTGCTTGGGCCTTATCCTAGATCAACGCATGGTAAAACGGTGATTCTTATAGTGTTAGATCACCTTACAAAATTTGTTTTATTGAAACCACTTTCTAAGGGTTCTTCTCTGCAAATCGTGCAGTTTTTGAAAGATGATGTATTTTGTGTTTTTGGAGTTCCACAAACGATTCACTCAGACAACGGACCTCAATTCAAGAGTGTGGAGTATCAGCAACTTTTAAAAGAATTTGGAGTAAAAGATTCAAAAACAGCGATCTACTCACCTCAATCAAATTCGTCAGAGCGCGTTAATCGTTCAATTTTAGCAGCCATTCGGTCCTATGTAGCTGGAAAACACACGACTTGGGACAAACATATACACGAAATCGCGTCAGCTCTTCGGAACGGTGTTCACGAAACAGTAAAAAATTCTCCACATTTTTTACTGTTCGGTTATCACAAGGTTAACCATGTTAGTGACTTTGAAATGCTCAAGAAATTAGGAGATATCGCAGATGGAGAAATTATATTACCACTTCCAACCCGACTTGCTTTGTTACACAATCAAGCGAAGATAGATATTGCACAGGCATATGAAAAAAGTGCAAAACGGTACAATCTGAGGACACGACCTATTAATTATCAAATTGGTCAAAAAGTTTTTGTCAAAACGCATCCCCAAAGTAGCACGCCAAATAAATTCTCAGCTAAATTTGCACCGCAATATGTTCCAGGAACAATAATACGCAAAATTGGGTCGGTTAACTATGAGATTAAAGACCTTAAAAACAAAATTTTAGGTGTATTTCATGCAAAAGACATGCGGGTTTAGATTACCATAAAAAAAAACATTTTTTATCAATTTCATCAGCCATGTTTTCAGCTTTTACTTGGTAATTCGTGAGAATTTACAACTAAAACCTGTGTTGTTACGGCTGCATTGATGTGGAAGCCACAAGTGTAACGATGTAAGAATAAAAAAAAAACCATAACCAATGTACGTATTGTCGTTTTTGGTCAATCACCTTAATGTTGGTTGATTATATTTTTTTTTTACTACCGGTTCATTGAATGGCAAGCTGTTGTGTATATATCAAATTATCTGTGTCTTAAGCTTGTGATTGTAATAATTATTGTATATAAGGCGAATGCAATAATTACGCTATATCTATGTATTATGGTTCGATAATTAAATCTCATCCAATTGGTTTTTAATATATGCACATTGCAAGCAATTACATAGATACATTTAAATTTTGGGGGCTCATAAAATAGAAATTCAAAGCAGGGGAAAATCTTGTTTTACATTTTGTATCATTTGTATTTTGGAATAAATATTATATGGTTATTCAAATTGAGAGGCCATGTACTAAACATCGCCCATCATAAGTTAAATTTTAAATATTTTGTTAGTGCCATAAAAAATGAAATTGGGATTTATAAATTAAAATTTGCTAGCAGATTAAGATTGGTAAGATAATTTTGTTGCTATGGTGGTCAACCAAAAATCCTCCATGTGTTCAAAACCAATGTGTGTATTTCAATTTTTTTTTTCTAATATACAGAACCACCAGTGCAATCACTTAAATTGAGTGTTGATCCCGAAGGGCAATACTAGGGCCTCTCTATAAAAATTTCTCAGAGTAACAGTAAGTTACCAAAAAAAGAAAGTTACACGGTAGAGACATAAAGCAAAGCCGTGACAGTTAAAGCAAAAATAGCTGTATAGTAACAAACTGTAGGCACGAAATTGCATATATAGTTTAGCAAAGGACCGGGAAAGGAACACTTTGATTGCCGTTATCAACTTACCAACCATAGGATTAGTGGATTATCTCATTTTGTTTATTATTACTTATTATAAACGTGAAATTAATACAATTTGTGTAATATTACAATATGTATGTGTATTGTATTTATGCAAATTTAGAATAGTGTTATTGAGTGCAGGGTTGCACCTAATCTAGAGTATATTATGTTTAGTGAAAATTAAGAAAATACGGTTATATTTGTAAAAAAAAAAAGTTTAAAATTAAGTTAAAAGTTCTTTATTAAGAAGAAAAGAAAAATTATAAAAACAAAAGTGAACCATATATTTAGGGTACATCCGTATCCGGTTAAAGTTTTCTTTCAGCCACAAGAACAGCTGCCAAGAGTACTCTTCGGGAATGTTGGTCTGGTGAGTGATTTTGCTTAAATAATTTACTTTCTTATATTTTTTTTTTGTTGTGTTGGAATTTCGTAAATGGTTATTTTTGTTTTGCTCTTAATAAATGAACATTTTTTTTAGTAGTAGTTTTTTTGATAAAGAAAATTATATAAATATAGTTTATCGAATTATTGGATTCAAGATTTTATTTCATAGAAATATAGGTATTTAAAATGGAGTAAAATTATTTTATTTATTGGTGATGTTTGTGATGGAAGTGGCTTTTGTGATCATTTTTGGTTTTTTTTTTTTTCTCTTTTTCTTGTGTACGTAATGATTTGTTGGACCAAAAATAAAGAATAAATTCTAATGACACGAACCTCCCAGCCGAGTGAGACTACCCACATTTATACGTACAGTCATTAGGATGGTCCAGTAACATGGTGACAATAATGTTAATTTACAAGACAATACCACAATATAGGTCGAAGCAAAACGGAGTGATGTCACAAAATTACAGATGAATCAAAATGATCATTTTTTAGCGATATTAGTAACGAGAGTTTCATCATACTCGAGGGTGTTGCGTGTGGTAGTTTATGTTCGGCGATGGTTCCAGATATGTAAATCCAAGGCAGATGTTCAAACAAATTTCAGAAAAGGTTTGTATCAAGTGGATACAAAAATTAGAGATCAGCGAAGACATCCAACAATTAAGAATTTCAAGGGGAATTTCAAGAAGCAGTTCACTGAAGGCACTTAACCCCTTTTTAGATGAAGATATCATTTTAATAGTAGGAGGAAAATTAGAGAATGCACAAATACCATATGCTGCACGTCATTCCATAATTTTGCCGAAAAATACACTAATGAATGAATGACTAATGATTGTGTTATATACGCACAAAAATATATTCATCCTGGCACGTCGCGGTCGTTAACATTTTTTCTTTGTAGGCAAAGGTTTTGGATTCTAAAGGGGCGTAGTTTAGTCAATCAGGTGGTTAGAGAATGTGTGACATGTACGAGTTCTAATGGTCAATCACCGCAACAAATAATGAGCAATTGCCTTCGTTTCGAGTTGAACCAGTCAGTGTTTATAAATACTGGTGTTAATTTTTCCGAAGCGATTTCACTTGCAACCAAAAGAGGTCGTGGAGCAAAAATTGTTAAGAGCTACATCGCTGTATTTCTTTGTCTTACAACCAAGGCGATACATCTGGAGGTGTCATCTGATTATACGGCTGATGCATTCATTGCGACGCTACGATGACTTATTTCCAGGCGAGGTTTACCGTCCAAAATATAGTGAAATGGGACAAATTTTAGAAAATTAATAGAAATGACAATTTTGGCACACAGATGTACAAATCAATTCCAAAAACTTACAGGCTCAACAGAATTCAATGAAGAAATTGACAGCTACTTGGCACAAAATGCTATTGACTGGCATTACATTCCTCCATTCGCACCACACTTTGGGGGAATTTGGGAGTCAGCAGTAAAAATTGTGAAAAAACATTTAGGCAAAGCAACCCAAGGCTTGAATTTTTAACCTTCGAAGAAATGATGACACTTCTTTGTAACATCGAGGCGACAGTTAATTCCAGTCCGCTCACAGTTACTTAATCCGAAGACATATGCTGAGCATTTTCTAATTGGTTCTGCAATCACCACCTTACCAGAGCCATATGTAGACTCAAACATCACTTTATCCAAAATTTGGTCTGCAATTCACATCGGGCCGTGACTTTCTGGAGAAAATTTAGGGTTGAATACCTAAATAATTTACAACAGCGATGTAAATAGCAAGATGCGAAGGACAATATTAAAATTGATCTGCTATTGTTAAAGGAGGAGTATTTACCACCATGTAAATGGGCGTTGAGAAAAATAATTAAATTATTTCCCGGCGATGACCAACGAGTTCGAGTGGTAATGGTGAAGACGGCAAACAATACCAACAAGCGACCACTAAATAAAATTGTCCCTATTCCAGTTCATCATGATTCAGGAGAAGATCTCCTTAAGACCGGGAGTATGTTCCTGAAAATAACATTTATAGTATTTAAAGCGTTCAGTAGCAGTTTGTACTGTACGCTCTATGTGACCTACCTTCTGAACGAGTGAATAACTAAGTTATTCTATCTTATAATGATCACTATAATTTATTAGAATTACAACGATTAGATCACCGAATATCGGTTATCTTTGTGCGAGATGTTTTGACCTCACATATTGATTATGATGAAATACTTAAGCGGTTTAATTTTTAAACTTGTATTGACATCTTGTCTGACGTCTTGTCGTTGTGCAGACGAGATGGTTTCTTACATATTGACTCTGTTATTCTACAAACTGTGCACTTTCTGAACCAGTCTTGAAAATGTCGCGAATTTTAACATTGTTTTGAAATTTTTAATTTTAATATGTCAAGAAATTTGTTTACAAATGAGTTATTCTCTTGATAATTAATATTTTTGTTACATTAATGTATTATTAATATTTTTATGTTACATTATAATTTCTAATCACCGATTGTACTTTACTGTACGTTTAATAATAAATCAATATGTAAATAAGAAGAAAATTTCTCAAAAAAAAAAAAACATTATGAACATTGTGACGGAAACCTTGCGCCTGCGACCTTGTAACGTCTCAGAAATGAGTAGTACTATCTCGAAAACCGATGGAGGAATTTTATTGGGAGATACTTAAGGAATGCTATATGGGGTTATACCGTAAGCCTTCCGAAAAAAAATCCTAAACATTTTTTTCAACGAACCGAAATGCTCTTGAGTACTATGGTAGTGGTGACGCAAAATCCACAGATCACAGATTGATTTTTTGATGTACGACGGTTCTCATTTGAATTGGGGTGACATGTTTAGCAGAGACAACCGACCGGTTTACCATACATAGGCTGCAAAGGCCTAGCATAGATTGAAGAAAACCACAGTAATTGGTATTATTACTCATTAGAAGCAATAAATCATCATATAAAGATAATACCCGACGATTTTTTGCTCATAGAAAGTCTTATGTATTCTGAAATCATTGGCGAAATCTCGATTTATGAAGAAAAGTATTAGAAAATCCAATGTATTAGATTCGGTAAAAGTAGATTGGTTGATTGGTGATGTTACCCGAACCTGTGGCTCAGAAATTCTGACGAAAAAACCAGCATTTTTTACCATTATTGCAAGAACCCAACTTGTTCCAATCATGAAAAACTCTTTTATAAAACATGCGGTATCACAGTGGTACTTGATCGAGATGAAGGATAGACAGGCGATGCTTTACCAAAATTTATTTTTTGTGATATATTTAAAAAATAAATTTTTTTTTTATAAAATGTTAAGGAATATATAAAAAAACTCAAAAGGAATTTTTTTTTCTTCTATTTGAACTACTTCCCATATGCTCCCAGGCTGGTCAGCGTGACATAAACTTTTGGTATACAAACTCATTCAATGTTGGGATGTACAACCAGCAATTTTTTTGTATTTACAAACACACTGCAAAAATAAGGAAGGGCAACGCATTCCAACCAGAGACAGTACCGAGTCATACAAAAAAATTAGCGACTCACGAGCTTATGCCCCGCACGTACTGGGAATTCCAAGTTTATGTGAACAGTTTCAGTCCACAATCCCAACAGTCACTCAGTTTTTTAATGTCCGGTGAGAATCATAAATTCCTCGAAAGATAAACCACCGATAAAGAACTTGGGAAGTCAAATATACAAATTGATGCGCAAATTATTCTCATGGCACCACTCCTCCACAATAAATAGAGGGCGTTGCGTTAATTCAGATAAGATATTTATGTATTCTGTACAGATTTAATTTATGTGTTGAAATCATATATACAATAATTGCTACGTAGACAAGGTAAAGTTCGCCTTGGATTATATTTCAAACTGCTGTTGCTCCAATCTCCAATTAATCTTAAATGTTTTAGGTTAATTTTAAATTTTAACTTTATTTAATAATCCTTGTATTACACACATTTTTTAATTTTTTTAAAAAACATTTGTTAAATATTTCGCAAAACTACAATAGGTTTAAAAAATCACTCGATCGATTTCGGCTTGCTAGGCCATCATCAGGATTCAGAAGTATCTACTAAACTGTTTAGTAGGTACTCCTCATGATGGCCTAACAAGCCGAAATCGGTCGAGTGATTTTTAAAACTTTTGTAATTTTGCGAAATATTTAACAAGTGTTTTTTTAAAAATTTAAAAAATGTGTGTATTAAGTGTGTTTCGCCAAGTGCCTACGGCAGAAAGTGTAAAAAGAATCCATGTATTGGTGATTATTTTTTTTATATGAAATCATATCTTTATATTTACTTAAAGAAGTTTTTCAAACGAAGTCATCAGCAAAACTTTGAGCGATAAACCCAGAGTTTTGTAGTTTGATAAGTAACTCATTAATAATCAGGAACCACAATAGAGGCAATAACACACCCCTTGGTTAAAACGACAAAGGTTTCATCAATGCCAAATCTAGTGCAAACATCAGTAATCACAGAAAATGAAGTGATATCGAAGGTTCCTGTAATATCTAAAAAAGTATACACTAGACTCATTAATATTAAGGGATATTTCAATTCGTGTGTTCATGTAGAGCAATTTCACATTTTCTACCCATTCTGTTATAGCATACTGCATGCTACTGAATGGGGTGATATATAGATAGTGATCTCTAATAAATCTGTCGGTCATCCTCTCCAAAGATTCAAGTAAAGTAGATGTCATAATATGCAGACTAATAGGCTAAAACTACGTGAAAAACAACTTGTCCTTCACAAACCCACCCTACTGTAGAACATCGAGAGTGACTAGCCTACGAGAAAAAAGTTTATATCGGGAGAACTAACAGAAAAGTGAAATTGTTCGGAGGCAACTTGATCAGTGTCGATAATAGAAATATAATTAGAAAATGAACAGAGAGAAGCAGCTCACCAAACTTTCTTTTGAAAGAGCCCCCCCCCCTTCCTTTTCGAGTTTCTCGACTCTTGAAAAGTGGGGGTTGGGGGCCGCAGCATAATGGCCGGGTTTTGTTAAGATGATTTCACAGAAAACAGCCACTTTTAGAATTTAATCCTTATGTTAGCAAAAATTTCCATAAATCCTGAAATTTCTACAAATCCTGGAAAGCGGCGATCAGGGCAGTAGCCTCCATTCTCTAAGGTATATTATTGATTTATTTTTATTAAAAAAAAAAATTAAAACACGAATTAACATATATTTCTGTTTGTGCACTTTTATCTTGTGAGCTTTTTTCTTGTGCATTGTTTTCTTGAGAGTTCTTTCTGTGAATCCGTTTTATTTTATGACTTTTTGAGTAAAATAAAAATTGCCAAAAGGAAAAAAATTTACTGCTATTTGAGACTGTAAGCGAACTTGCTCGATACTTCAGTCCCAAATTCAAATTAGCCATTTTGTAGAGAATTTAGAAATCTTGAAAATATTATGAAAATTTCTGGAAGATTGATTCCTTCTCGAGTTATTGAAGTTTAAGAGAAAACGTATTCAAAAGCCTATAAACGTTAAAAAGTAGATTTTTTTAATGCGTTTATGTGAAGTTAGCCCAATTTGTATCCTCGAAAAATGCGATGGCAACATTAAATAGTACTATTGTGACACTATTTACTCTCAGCCCCGAAAATCCTGCTGTCACGAAAGATTTTAAGATTTTTTTGTGATTAGCACAAAATTCTATCACTATAAGATGTCATGGTACTATATTTATATCATGACAGTTACTTAGAGTTTACACACTTTTGCTCTCAGCCCTGAAAAATATTACTATCGTGACATACCTATTTGTAAATTCTAACAGAAATTTCAAAACTTTTTCTGGAAAAAAATGCTCTACATATTATGATGATTAGCCAACAGAAGGATAAATTGTTGCTACTCTGTTCTGTAAAATGCAATATAAACGGCGGTATGAGATATAAGATAATTACGCGGTTTAATGCATTTGTTGTAAACTTTTTAGAATTTTTGTATGTCGATGAGCTGTGATATAGTCCCTTGAAGTCAGAAAATATTTGTTGGCTAGCCCAGATGAATAGAGCACATTATATTAGTGAGCCGTAATATAGTCGTTTGAAGCCAACAAATATTTGTTGGTTGGCCCTGATAATAATAAAATTAAATAGAGGATGGTTTCGGTTGTTCACACTTTACAAGGAATTTTAAACAAATGCATTAAACTGCAACAAATGGATCAAACTATCCCTATCTTAAGCTGATTCATCTGGGACGACCAACAAATATTTTTTGACTTCAAACAACTTTATTACAGCACACCGACATACACAAATTCTAAAAGGTCCCAAACAAATACATTAAACCATCCTCTATCTCATGTTCTATTCATCTGGGCAGGCCAATAAATATTTTCTGACTTCAAAGAACTGAATCACAGCTCACCGACATACAAAAATTCTAAAATGTTCACAACAAATACACTAATCCATCCTCTATGTCATTCTGTATTTATCTGGGCCGGCCAACAAATATTTTCTGACTTCAAGGGACTATATCACAGTTCACCGACATATAGAATTCAACAATATTTCATTTCCTTTATCACAAAAACCATATAGTAAATAAAAAATTGTTTTTCTTGGAAAAGTGAATGTTGACTATCGCGACAGTAATATTTTTCTGGGCTGAGAGCTAAATAAAATTTAATTGAAATGGTTTTTACAAAAATTTTATTTGTGACATGATTAAAGTGGTATTAATTTCTATGTTTACTAATTTTCTACTATCTACCATTTATGTTTTTTTTATTTGTCATTCTTTTACTATTTCAAGTTAATATTATCTTTTTTGATATTAAATGTCATAATAGTCATTTTTTTATAGGTATGTTGTATGTATTACCATATGCGACTTTTTAAGTTTTCGGGCATAGAATTTTGGGCTAACTTCACAAAGGTTGTAAACTAAGCTTTCTACGATAAAATTTTAAGTACTTTAAAACTTCCAAAATATTTTTTTTGAAAAGTGGTATTTCACCAAGGTACAAGCGTTCAAATCTTGGTATTTTTTCGAAGAAAATTTCTGTTCCGTTTTTTTTTGGCGCAGTGTATTTTTTGTCGAGCTACGACCTAAAAACAAGTTTTCTGCTAGAACTACATAATAAAATGTAAAACACTAGTCACTTTGTAGAAGCGATTCCAAAAAATTAAATAATTTTTCAATTCTTTGGCTGGTTCGATTCCAAATGGGCTGAATAATTTTTGTTTTTTGCAGACGTTTATATACAAACACTGTATGTGAACTAAGACATAATTTATTCTAATACCATTATTCATTATCATTATCAATGAAAACTGCAAGTTAATAAAATACTTAATTTTAATATTTGACGTATATAAATTCGAGAAATGCAAAATTACACATTTTCACATGATTTATGAGAGACTCTAGATTGGTCGCCAGATTAGGAACCTAGTATGAATTGCAGATTTTGTGCATGAATAAATAGAGCGAGCTCGGTACGATTAATGTTTTAAGCCAGCCTAGAAGCTAGGAGTTTTGCTTTTGTTTAATGTAACGGTACCAACAATTTTAACAAACGACACTTACATTTGAATAACAATTCATAAAATTAAAATAAATATAGCAGGTACATTCAAAATACAGAACCTTGAAATTGCTTATTTTACCTATTTACATTTTTAATAAGCTTGAACCTTATTAACTCTAATGCAAAGCTAATTTGCAAGTAAATTTGTTTGATGAGAGATCATTCAACTATAATTAAAAATTATTCATTATTATACGAAAGACTGATGAATGAAAGTTGCTTACGTAAAAATACTATTATAGTATTATTTACATATGTTTAAATACAATATTTTTTGCAAAATATTAAAAGTAATCTAGCAAACGTTTTTAAGTAACACAAGCAAGGCAAACTTAAGACTTGGTATAGTAATAAACCTAGGACAGTCTAAAGACAATACCATAGATTTTGGACTAAGAGTCTTCAAAGGGATCTTGTGGTCGTCATTCGTAACAAGTAACATGTCCGTACTAGGTAACATGTCTTATATTCCTTGCATGCGCGGATGAAACGACAACATCTTAATTGCCAAAACGATGAATAACTGATTTAAAATTATTAAAATAATTGAATTCTATGTAAGTATATTATCAGTAATCGATAATATTTCATTCATTAAAACCAACGCAAATAATTCAACTATGTACATAATATTAACTATATGCACTTGTTAAGTTCAGCGAGGTTAAAACTCGATATTTTACAGAAATAATGCTAAAAAATGCACTAAATAATGTAATAATGCATTTTGATTACATTTACCAGTAAATTGAAAAAAAAAAAAATAAAATGTAAACAAAAAATTTAGCGAACAAGTTCACTTTCATACACAACATTTCGGATTTTTATGAAAATTGGCACAATGAAACTACCTAGATTTATTCGTGATAATTTTGATATATATTTTTTTTTTTGAGGACGTGATTGGTTCAGGAGATATTTAGATTTTAACCCTCTAATGCATATAACCGCCTAAAGGCGGACTTTTTACGCTAGTATACACCCTACCCACCCGGGTAGCCAAGTGTATGTTTTCGCTATTTTCAACAGATTTTTTGCCGGTTCACAATATTCGTATTTTAAATTAGTGTAGGCTCTATGGGAAAGAGGATCGAGCTATTGTTGACATCTGCAATCATTGGTCATACTCGACTTTGAACTCTGTCGGGTGAAAATTGTCAAGGAGTCGCATATTAGATTTATACTTTACTAATTTGCAAGCACTATTCATTTAAAATTGGTATTTCATCTAGCATAACATCTGCCAAAAACCACTTACACGGTGAGTTATCCAATTCCACCCATACTGGCATTAGAAAAGATGTGAACAATTCTGGCACTGGCTGAAACTTCCATAAACCAACATCCCTACAAACCACCCAGACAATCCTCGATCTCTGAAGCTATTAATTCCACACCGACTCAAATCTTCTGGATGTACCAACCAAACAAATAATAATTTGAATCTTCAGTTGAAGTAAGGAGAGGGGCAAGTTTTGTATTAGAAGGTAGTGATGGGATAAATCAATGTTAAAAGCATATGCTATAAATAAGCAAAACAGAACAAAAAACACTGATTTAGCACATCTCTATTAGAAGGTACAGGAGGCATAAACTATTGTGTCGAACTGCATAGTTAGGCCCCTGATTCTGATAGATGAGCTAGAATTGTGTTACTCTATTCTATGTGTAGCTTATACACGCGAGTACATAGTTGAAATTCTAAGCTGAACGTCGTTCTCTGCAGAATGATAAAATCGCAAATTCGCAAGATTTTGTTCAGCGATTTTATTCTATTAGCCGTAATGGAAGAAATTGTGTCATTTTTAAATTTAAAAAAAAAAAAATTATTTTTCTCTTGCCATTTATTGTGATTTAAAGCAGTCATCTTGATGAATTCCGAGCTTGAAGTTCACTTTTAACGAAGTTAATGTAGGATTAAAAAAGAGGAAAGAAAAGTCAGCCGAACGAATTTTTTCAAATCACTCGTGGCAATTTCGAGCTATTACTATAAGGACCCTCGCTGCACTTTATACAAGTAATCTTCTGCCTGCACTACATTAGTGTCTCTTTCGAACAAGTTTCCAACTAAACAGCGGCTTAATTATACTTTTTCTTCAGTCACACTTACACGACGAAATTATTAAATAAACTGACAAAATTTTACAACATTAATCTACAATGTGGCAATCTACCTAATGAAACCGGTTTTAAACAAATACTACATTTCCATGATGGAGTTAACCAGGATTAACGTGGATTATCTCATCATGGAAACATGTCAAGTTTAGGATTTTCGTTAAGTTTCTTAATCCAACTTAACTCAACGAAAGTAGTAGGGTCAAAACGGAAAAAACAAGTATACCAATACAAAATGGTGTCGCGAGTATTCTTTCTATTTGTAATATGTATTTCATAAATCATAAAAATCACAATAATCACTCAGAAAAAAATATGTTGTTGAAAAGTACTATTTTCGTATTTGCTGCTTCAAAATGTAAATTTTGTTGAAGTGAAAATAATGTTTTTAGCTCAAATGCTAAATTGTTGTTTTCAAATAATTTGTAGTCTTTACGTTAACAATTTTTACTTTGCCTCAAATAATTTAAATTTGTTAACGTTTCAAAAGTAATTATCGTTGATTTAAAAATTAAAATCGTTGCCTTAACAATTTTATTCTCGACCAATATCATATAAGTTTTTTTTTAATTTACCGTTGAAAATCAACAATTTTAGGCTTTAAAATAAAAATTTTAGTATTTGAACTAACAATAAATTTGTTGCATAAAATAATTCTACATTTTTTCATATGATTGTGCAGTTATTTGTCGGAATATAATTTAGTTTGGTGTTACATCGTGAGCAGTGTGGTTTAATTAAAGTTAAAAAGTGTTAATTGATGTTATCATAAATAATAATACGCGCTTTGGTGTTTAGATTTGTTTATTTTATATATAATATACTATAATAAATACTGTAATGAATTTAATAAATGCATTTTTAAATCCTAACACGTCACCACCAAGTGAAAGCTGCACAATTACGGCGGCTTCAGGTGTTGTGTGTTTGTTTTTAGAATGGAGCATTTCTTTGAATGCGATATCCGTTTTAACGGAATGTGGAGTTAATTCGATGGATGTTTTAATTATGATACATTCTCACGATCTGGACCAAAATTTCAACACCCGAGAATTAATTGGTGATAAAATAAAATTCCGGTACAATCTACAGCGATGGCGTGAGGCAAATAACGTAAGTTTAAAAATGAATTATAATACAGCTATACAGTTAGATTCATATTTGTATGTAGTTTTTTGCTAGTATGAGCTACTGACATGTTGTAGTTATGATAGAACTATGTCAAATGCTACAACAGTAGATCGATGGCTCGAATCTTCAAATGATACTGTAATTAGATCACATCCAGAAGCATATTTACATTTAGAGAGCATTTTGTCGAAATCCATCGAAGGCAAAGAAATAATCAGCCACTATAAGAAATTTAATTTGTTAAATGAAGCTCAACAGACAACGTTAGTTCGAACAATTTGTGATTTTTATTACAAGTCAGAAATGCGAATGGATCCAGTGACAATGGTGAAAGTAGCGGAAGAAATGGTGAAGTTGTTCCCTACAGAATGTGTGGTAAGTTATATTTAGTAGTTAGTTATATTTTTAATTATTAAACCTAATGAAAATGGTAGTGGTTGGAATGGTTCACTAATTTTAACATTACCTTATAGTCGACATACTATGTACCACGTAGTATCAAGCGAAATCCAAGTGGAAAACTTTACGACCGCTACTTTAATATAAGACATAAAAGTAAAAAAAATCGAATATCAACTCCTCCATTACGCTCTATTGAAAACCACATAATTACGGAAACCTCTGATGATGAGATAAATGTAGAACATGAGAAAACCAAAAATGGCTTCAAAATAATCAACCCAGCAACATTTTACAATTCTGGAAGGATACGTCTCAGCGTACAATGAAAGAAAAAAAAGAGAAAGTTATAGATATATTGAAAGATTGGCCACGATATAAGGATATAAACGGATACGAACTCGTAAAAATTTGAACAATGTGCTTTATGTCTAAAAAATGTCTCATACGTATTTCATTATTGCAGATCGATGTCGACTTTGAAGCTATTCATCCGGGCAAAACGAACATATTCTTTGAAAACTTTAAAGACTGTGGAAAAAAAATAATCGAAATGTTTTTTCCTTCCTGTATTAAGGATAAATAAAATTTAAAATATTTCAATAATATGACAAATAAAGACTTGAAAATTGGTAAATAATTTTGATATACATATAGATAATTTCATATATAGCAATTCCAATAATCTTATATCATTACAGATTCCCGACATTACTATTTTTTCATTTTACTGCATGCGTTAGTATTACCGCCCAGGCTAAATAAAACATCGAAGCCATCAATATCCGATGCACAAGATGATATGATAGATTATTTGATTAATATTAACAATTTAAAACAAAGAGAAGAACTACGGGATCAAGCTGTAAAAGAACATTTAAAACTACAGCCAAAAATTTTTGTAATTGGTGAAACAATAGACAACTTAAACGAGTTCTACGTATATTTTGACGGCGTTATGTATAAACTTCCAACAATTTTAAGAGCTGTGGACTGTTTGATAAAAGTCTGCTTTGTATTTAATCTAGAGTATTCAGCAAAGAGCAAGTATGTGTGGACATTTTTACAAGAGTATATTTACAAAATTTGCAGTAAAGAGAAAATTCCAAAGGTACATAATATTATTACTAAATTAAATAATGTCACTCAATTGTAATCCAATAAAAGTTAACTCGTTAACACATATTTGCTCAATTTGCGAAATACTCTTACAACCTATAAGCTTCTCAAAATCTGAAGAACTGTTAGCACATCTCAAAAACTATCATAAAACACCATTAAATTTTAAATATGCTTGCAAGTTCAATTTTTGTAATAAACAGTTTCAAAATTTTTATAAATTTAAAAATCACATTGCTAGACACGATCTTTATATACTTCAGCTGACTCGAATAATGCTTCTACATCAAAGCAAATATCTAAATTAAATAACAATCCTAATTCTTCGTCATCTGCAACTGTTGATAATGTTGAAGCAAATGTCGTAGCTTCCAGTAAAGCAACAATTTCAAATATTGATCAAATTTCAATAAATATAACAGATCTGGAAAACAGAATATTAAAATCAATTATAAATTTTGCTTTAAATCTCCATGCAAAATCTAGCTTTAGTAGGAAGGAGATACCAATAATTCAATCGTATATCGTCAATTTTGTCACTGAGCCTTTAATACATGCTTTAAAGAGTTTATTCCATTTATAGATGCCAATAAACGTTCGATGTTTGAAGAATTATTGGCGTATGCAGAAAACCCATTTCGGACTGTAGATACAGAATATACTTTTTTTAAAACAATAGAAAATTTAAAAATATATAAACCACCTATTAAATTTACCATCTCAGAAGAATTAGATGAAATTGTGTTGCATGGAAACCCAACGTTAAGTAAAAATGTAATCGAGGGATGTCTTCTTGACAATAAATTTCAACTGGAGAGCTACTTTAGTTCTCCTAACGTATTAAAACTAACATTTGAAAATATTGAAGCGATATTATCGACAACAGAACTCGACCATTTTATATAAGGGGAACTTTGGCAATCCAAATTAAAAGAATTTGGTGACCAAAAAGTAGTATTTCCAATGTTTCTTTATTTTGATGATTTTCAAGTAAATGATGTAGTTGGGCCACATAACCAAACAGTTTGTGGAATATATTATAGTATTCCAGTAATTCCTCAAAATCAATTATCACACTTAAACAATATATTAGTGGCCGGTTTTATTAATTCAAAGGACTTAAAACATTATTCAACTAAACGAACGTTGGAAAAGTTAATAAACGTTTTAGAAGACCTTTTCATAAATGGCCAAATACTAGGCGATAATTTAGGGTTAAATTTTATTTTAGGTTATTTTACCAGTTTTAATTCTCATAAATACTGTCGCATTTGTACTAGGACTAAAACTGATTGCCAAACTGATTCTTTTGAAGTATCTGAATCTCTTCGAAACCACACTAACTACGAAATTGAGTTGGAACTAAATGATGTAGAAGCAAAATCCATTCGAGAAAATTCTATTTTTAATAATTTATCAAATTTCCATGTCACTAATAATTTGGCTTGTGACTTAATGCATGACATTTTCTTAGGAGTTGCAAAATATAATGTGGCCTTAGTTTTAAACCATTTCATATATGATAAAAAATATTTCACCTTAGATTCATTTAATTACCGAAAGCAAATGTTTCCATATGGCTCGGAAAACATTGGGAACATTAGTAAACCTATTGAAAAGACACATACATATAAAAAACAATACTATTAAAATGAATGCAGCTGAAATGAAAACCTTTTTGCATCTAATTTTATTAATGATTGGAGATTTAATTGAAGAATCTGATCCTGTTTATAATTTTTTAATAATTTTTATAAAAATTACAGATATTGTACTATTGCCTAGCTTTGATAATAACCTATTGCAAAATCTTAAAGATTTAATAAGTAAACATAATAAATTTATTGTTGACCATTTTCAAATAACTTTAAAACCAAAATATCATTTTCTGGTGCACTATCCCACCGTTATTAAAAGCCTAGGCCCTCTAAAATTTTTATGGTGTTTCCGTTTTGAAGGAAAGCATCAATTATTTAAACAATATGCTCACATAATAAATTCACGATTAAATATTCCTTACACATTATCTATTAAAGGATCCCTTCAGTTTTCCTCTTGTTTAATTGAAAATAATTTTTTTTCAAATAATATAGAAAACTATAAAAATATTGTAGACTTTGAAATACAAACTACTCCATATTATAAAAATTTATGTACAAATTTTAGAATTGTTAAAAAGTTTGATAGTGTTTATTTTAAAGGAAAATTGTATTCTCCAAATTTGTATGTTAAGCTCAACAACACACAAATTGTTTTAAAAATTGTTTTGTTATTCTTTGAATTAGAAAATAACATTCACTTAATTGGTCAAGAAGTAAATACTCATTTTAGTAATAAATATCAAGCACATAAAATGTTAAATGAATTAGAATGTTATTATGTTAAATCAATAAATGAAATTACAAGTCCAGGAAAACAAATAACTTTAAATAATGATGAAAAATTCATTAGATTTAAGTTCAATAAGCCATTGTTATGAATTTTATCAATAATGTATAATATTTGTTCAAATTAACTACATATATCGAATATTTGAAATTATAAATCCAAATAAATAAAATGAATTATTTTGAATCTAAAAACCAATGTTGTTTAATTAATACTTTGAAAAATTAAGAGCACTTATTATTTACAACGCTATAGTAGATCGACAGGAAAGAATTCGTCTTAACAATACTCATATTTAAAAAAACAAGTAATTGTATTGTCGATTTAACAACAGATCAACAGTTAAAAGATTTGTCTTAACAAATCTTATTACTCTTAAATCTACAATGAAAGCATTTGTCTTAACAATTCTCATATTTGGAAAAACAAGTAATTTTATTGTAAATTCAAAAACTATGTTTTTGTTTTCAAATGATTCTATTGTTGTACCGGGCAACAACTTTATCATTTTTGAATTAAGATCGACACGTTGTTGGGCACGAAATAAATATTAAAATATTTAAAATTAACAACTTTTATATTTAAAAATACAATGTTTTTTTCTGAGTGAAATATTAAATTTAAAAATTTCCACCAAACAAATAAAATTTTCAGAAGTGACTTTTAATTGTTGGGAAATATCAAATTACACTAGAAATTATAATTTCATGGAAACAATATGGATTATCGCCGCCATGTTATTAACTTAACGAAACTCTTAATTCGGGTTAAAGGCTGGAACAGCGAGTCAGTAAGAAAGCTTACAGAATTTGACGAAAGTTTTTTCTTACAGAAAATCTGACATGTCGGCTAGCCAATCTATAAGACCGGTTGGGGACTAATAACTAAACAAATTGAATAATTTTGTACATATGCTGCGATGCACAAATTGAAAATTGGGAACATGGCAAGAATTTTAAGAATTATAAGAACCATTTATATTGCATTGTTTCATTCATATTTCATGTCATAAACATGTATCCACTAAACACTACACTGATGATATCCATTTACCTATCCATATTTAAATTATTATTTTCCATTTTACTTTATAAAAATTAATATAAAAAATATATTGTTATCCTATAATATGCCCATATTAAACTAATATCTTTTCCTGTGCTAGGTTTTTGACATTACCTTAAGTTTGATCGAAAAATTTCGCTGTGTTAAGTTGGGGTAAAGTGACAACTAAATTTAACGAAACTTAACGAAAAGTTCTTAAAGTTTCGGTGTCGGTTTTATGCAAAGTCCATATATCATATTCTTACGTTAAGTTCTTACTGACTCGCTGTTCCAGCCTTAACTCTGTCATGGAACAATGATTTAAATTGTATGTATTAAAAACGACAGAATTTTGCCTAACACCTAATATTTAAAAAACAATTAAATGCAAGTAAATGAAAAATTACGAATAGCTGACTTGAATGAAATTTACATAGCGATTCGTTTTCAATTTAAGACATTTAAACCTTGACATAAACTTACATTTATTTTTTTAATGGTTCTTATAATATGTTCAATTTAAATTTGGTGAGTAAATAAAGGATTGTGTTTCATTACAAATAATTAAAAAAAATATGTTGAAACTGCAAACAGTTACTTTGACGATTTGAAATACGACGTTTTTTACTAAACATTATTAAGCTCTAATAATGATACTAAGCAGTACTTCATGTGATTCAACTCCATTGTAGAATATGGTTGCTATACAAAAATGCTGAACCATTTTATAGATTACGCGAACTTACCTGGAATGATAAGAAAAGAAATTATTTTATTATTAAAATATACAAAATAAATTAGTTACAAATTAAAAATTAAAATTTTTATGACATAATTTTTGGGTGAGTTCACCAATCACCGCACCACCATATGTATTTCTTAGCAGTATTCAAAAAATAATGTGTTGATTAGCTTAATCTAATTCAATTCTGAATATAAAAATGTTACTGCGCGTAAAATACTTTGGAATCAGCATTTATCAGAATTAGATTCACATTTCATTAATAAAAATATGACTCCAAGACTATTTATACGGTTATTTGACCTAGCTAGACTAGACTGCAGACTGCAAAAATTACCCTCCTGCTATATTTTATAAAGGAGTCGTTCACAAGGTCTCAGCCCAACAATCATCAAAAACCAAATAGACCTGAATACATTAAACAATTTACGGCTCGAGGCCATGATGCATAAATACCAAAACGAGAATATATGTATATTATATATAGGGAATTTCTCTATAATGAAAGTGGAAAACGAGAAACGAAAAAACACAAATGAGGACAAAGTTATTAATATACTGTTCGTCTTACTAATAGGTTGTGGTTGTTCACATATAGAGTGAAGAAAAAGTATAGAAACTCCTAAAAATCTCGCGGTCAAAAAAAAAGCAAGGTTTATTCATAGGTAATTTTCAACAAGGAATTTAATTGTGAACTTGGTTGCAACCTTGACCTGCATCTTCAAGGTCATTTGGAGGTCAAGGTCTTTTTTTTAAAATTAGAACTCCTATTTTTGATGACAGAATCGAAAAGAGCGATTAATTTTACGCCCGAGTATGTATTTTCCATGACCTACCAAGATCATCTGAAGGAATTTACATTGCGAGGTGTCAAAGTATGGAAACCCCTAAAGAGATTTCTAGAGGTTTCTATAATTTGTAAATACAATGTAAATTCCTTCATATCGTCCCTCTAGTAATGAAACAGCGTATAAGAAAAATAGTATTTTTCAAATAATTCGCATTTAAATCATTTTTGAAAAAACTTTTTAAAATAAAATCTTTTATTTCATAGAAAATTAAATTTTCTATAAAATAAAAGATTTTATTTCAAAATTTTTTTCAACAAATTAAATGTTTGCGAATTATTTTAAAACTACTATTTTTCTTATACACTGTTTCATTACTAGAGGGTGGTCGGTCGTTGACGCTCGAAGAAGACGGACGTGTTTTTTTGTCGTCCTCTTCGTAAATTTAATTTAATTTAATTTTTATTTTTTGTTATAGTGATTTTTTTAAGTTTTGGGTTTTAGTGTATTAAATAAATGTAAATAAATAAAGGTAAAATAATATTAAGTGTAATAAGTGCAATAATTAATTATTATTAATAATAGTAAATAGTGATTATAAAGTTTTAATGTGAATTTGGAAAATGTAATCCACCGGGGTGCATTTGCCAGGCAATATTTTGAATTTTTAATGATGAAGATCGAATTTATTGAGTTCTTGATAAATTGCATGATTTTGGGATTAATATTTGTGTGGTTGTGGATAAAATTTGGATGTATGTCTCATTTTTTGATCAAATTAATATAAAAATTGAAATTAAAATTAATCCATTTTGATACGCACTTAATATTCATGTTTGTTCGTGTTTCATTTTCTAATACTTATACGTATTTTAGTACTTCGTTTTATATACAATGGATTATATGAAAGATTAATTCATAGAACAATTATGTTGGATTAATTTTTATATTAATTTTAAAATCTTTATATAATTTGTACATATAGTTAATATTTTAATATATACATATATCTTTATATATATGTAATGTATGTATATATAAATAAAATTAGATTTTGTCCGCCATTGAAGTGTTGTGTGTGGAATAAATGAAACTTACGTCCCGGCTATACATAATGCATACATATAAAGGAGTAAATGAAATGAGAATGTTTTTATATGGATGCAATTTCATATTGATACGCATTTATGAAAGAGTATAATGCAAATATTTGTTTTCTGTATGTGTGTGAGGGGTTTTGTTTAATATTGTACTAGGATTCTAGTATTTTTCCTGATGTTTTCATTCGTTGTGTTCATTTAATTAAAGTGATCTTTATATACCAAGATCGGCACATACGCAACATAAATATTATGAATTATATTATATTATGTTATGTTTTTGATCCAAATGGAATTCTTAATTCTTATATGAATATTTTGTATAATCGAGTAAATTGGATCGAATGGGTCATATAATTCATATTAAATCATTATATGAATAGGTACATTATGACACGATTTGTTTGGGTATTTTGGTTTTAATGCGGGGTAGTAGAAACAATGTAGAATTATATTAATTGTTAAATTAATTTAAATGGAGTCTTATGCGTAATTATCCAATATATGTATGTATAGTTTAAATTTTAATTGTTTTCTATTTAACTTATTAATTATTTTAAATTAAAAATATATGATTAAAATTATTATTTTATTAATTATTTTAAATTGTCTAACTTGAACGGTATTTTTGGGATCAAGGTAGAACGAGTCACCATGTTGTTTTATAGGTTTGGTCTTGATGCAAGCATAGAAGGGGATGCGATTGGATGACGTGAGCTGCAACAACAAAATATGGTTGTCTTATTATTAAGTTTTAGTTTAAATAGGGTTCCAGAGCATTGTGGTATCCTAGTTGGCCTATGAAAGGATTGGTGGGAATTGAATATTAAAAACAATTTTTGTTAACCGTCAGATTGCTTCTGATTTGAAATTTTAATAATTACAATCAATTAAATTTTAACACTTGTATTTCGAGATATTAGTGATCGTGATAATGAATTGTTTAGTTGTTAATTGCTTATACTACAGCTATTTTGATGGTGGAGTGGTGCTGTCCTGAGCTTTGCATATTTTGTCGTGTACTTTCCTTTTAAGGGATGAGTGTAGGAGTACAAATGGGAGGTGAATGGAATGGTTTGTTGCTGTGCGAGAAAGTATCAATTAGTCGATATTCTGATACTTGATAATATACTGCAGTCTTAACTTGTTAATTTTTGCAACAACAACGCGGTGTATTTTTCATTCCGTTTGGAATAGTTTTAAGCCAAGTCTTGATCGCAGAGAACTTCCAAAAATTTTGGAAAGTTTATTTGCTTATTTAATGTTTGTTTTTGTACAAATTACTATTTGGTTATCAAGGTATGACGGCAGGTATATTGGTTATGGTTTATATGATAGTTTCATAGTTTAAATTGTGATGGGCATGGAAATACATAGCTGCAGTCAAATCATGAAACGACTGCAGCAACGATATAAGTTGTGTTATATTTATCCTTATCCTTATTTAATTGTGTTTATTTTATTTTATCCCACCTTCATCAGGGGCGGCTTATGTAATCTTTGAAGAAGGTTGGTGGATATATTTTAAATTCAGAAGATGACTAGTATGACGGGGATTTTTTGAATGGGAAGACGCTAATTGGATTTATTACACTAGGTCGGATTTTGAGATACCGCTCTATAAGTTTTTGAATGAATTTTTAAATAAATGATTATAAATCCCTTAGAAATAACGAATATCTAATTAAGTTGCTTTGAATTTTAGAAGGATTAATGACCTTAATGATGTGTTTATTAATTACTTTTATTATAGCCATTTTATCAACTAAACCATAAGGATTTTATAGTTTAAAAATTTTTAGTTTTAAAAAAACAGTAATTGGTGACAATTAACTAATTTAGATCTTGATTTTCAGAAATATTTAGAGAAACACAATATAGATTTCCAGAAACTTTGTGCCCAATTAATTTGAAATTTAAATCATTAAGTGAAGTTGGGTAAAAATTTGTTTTTGCTATTATGAGATGAGAGGAGTTGATTTTGCAGCTGGTGAATGATGAAAACTGCTAAAATGTGCAGATGATGAGATTTGGTAGTCGGGATATCCAATTATTTTAGTATTTCTGGAACTCCTTGGATCATGTCGGATTCATCTATTATAATTATGTTTTATAATAAGTATCAAATTACATTAATTCTTTATATAATTATACTTAGGTTCACGAGCTCCAACTACATGAATTAATATTGGATTTGAATTTTCAGAAATATTGGTGACCATGGTGATGAATTTAATTAATTACTTACTTGTTCTATAGTAGATTTAACAATTAAATAATGGGGTTTTACGCGCTGATTTAATAATATTAATTTAAATTTCAAAAGTAGTATTTAATGACAATTAGCTAATTTCGATCTTAATTTTCAGAAATATTCGTGGAAATTCAACGCAGATTCCCAGAAATTTAAAGCATCTAGCGGACAGGTAGTTTTAGAATTTCTGTTGTTTTGATTTATATCCTCCTATATTACAGAACTTTGGTTCTGAATTTATACTTTAGATACTAATTTGTGTCTTATAATATTAATTTTGGTTGCTGGTGATATTAATAGTAATTCATTACAGAATAGTTATCACAGATCAAACTGCTATAATTTAAGTGGTAGGTGCAGGAAAATGCTTAATGCTTAATTTATAATATTAGTTTTGAATTAAACTGTAGTTTTCGGAACGGATTGGATACATTGGGATTCCAGGATGAACAAACCAGTTGCGGCACCCTATTCATTTTATTAATCAGTTATTATTTATTAATTAATATAAGTGTGAAGAGTATACATATAAAGGAATCTCCTCTTTCTTAATTTACTAATAAATAACTTAACTTTCAGAATTTAATACAGTTCCAGAATTAATCATTTTATAAGGATTACATTTAATCCCGTTTTTCAGAATACATTTACAACCTAATTTAACTCTCAACAGTGTCAACAAAAAGTTAATAAGCTTGTAGTTTAGAAATTGTGCTGTCTTGTGTTAACTATGATATTTTATTATATTTATTACTAACAATTTACTAACTATCGACTGCATAGGTGGCTGAAACCGGGTCGAGTCTCTAATACTAACATTCCTTTCCTATCCCTCGGTTTTGTTCTATGTAAAGGGTGTACGGTGGATCCGGCGTATCCGGGAATCTTGCTGAGGCTTGGTCGTACACTCGTATCAATCAATCAATCAATCAAAAACACTGTTTCATTACTAGAGGGACGATATGATCTTTGGAGGTCATGGAAAATACATACTCGGAAGTAGTGAAAGATATGTTGGGAAATCCAGATTTTAATTTTTGTTGTTTTTTTTTTTACCGAACTATAATATAGCAGATGTTTTATTGCACTTTTATTTTCGGTTAGTAACCGCTTTCCAGTTTTCAAACAACTGCCGAAGTACAACAGAAACATCCACTGAAAGTAAAATTTATTTATTACCTGAGTATTATTTTAGAAATAAAAACAATCGTGAATTTTTAATGTTGAGCTTTTTCATCTTCGTTGTAATACATAATTTAGGCAAATATAAACGAAAATTGTCGCAAATCTTATAAATTTCTAAAAAAGAATGAACTTTGATTCTTAACTTGAAAAGTGCTAAACACCATTTAATTTGTTTACAGAAAATAAAACCTGTACCTTGACAGAAAAAGGGCCAATGACCAAAATTTGATGGCATTTTAACAAAGAAATACGCCAAGAAACATTGAATCGATTCATAATAAAATATGATTTACCAAAATACGTATGTAATGTACATAATCTTCTTCAACTAAAAATAAAAATAAATTTTCCAAACAGCTGTTTTTGTTATGATTCTTAATTTTATTTTTAGTTGCCAAACCAACGTTGGAAATTGGAATATAAGACGATTGAAAAATTGTAAATTGTTAACTATCCAATAATTAAAAAAAAAACTATTATTTTATTATAAATGTTTTGGAAATTTTTAATAAAAATGTATTTTCATAATTTTTTTATTTTTTTTTATTTGATATCTGCTTCAACATGCGCCATTTTCTATTTCATATGTTTATCTCTTTTTTACATTTGTGTACTCTACTCTATTTTTAACCTTTTTTGACATAACATATTTTATTTCATGTTTTACCTAAACAATAATTCAAAAAGAAACATTTTTATGTACGATTAAATAATAATAATAAATAAACAATAGGTATTTGTTTTCATATTTTTTGGTTTTATTTTATTTACTGCATCTGATAATATGCATGATACATATTATATGTTTGTTTCATGGTCTGTATGCTAACCGTTCTACCATATTGTTTGTTGTGTTTGTTATTATGAATGTCATGCCTTTTCTTATATGTATGTATATGTCTGTCTCTTTTTTATATGGTTATACTCTATAGATCATGTTTAAATGTCAAATTTTCAACAACCGCAAGAGCTACCATCTTTCGGAAAACTCCTAAAACACAAGCAACTTTCACATAATGCCACTAGGTGTCACTAAATATTTGCTGTCAAAAATTGTATGACATTTTTATGTTTGCATTTTGTAAACATAAACAAAAATATTTTCGTGTTATAAAAGAGATTATTATTAATACGTGATAATTAAATTGATTTTGACTATCCCCTTTTGAAAAACGATAGAAATATTTGTTTGATTGTATAGTGACATCTAGTGGCAAACGCTCTGTACTGCTTTTTTAACCGTGCTGCCTCTTTCGGAAAACGCTTTTTATTTTTTCAACAATAGTGCTGCCTCTTTTGAAAAACGCTCTGTACTTTTTCAACAATCGTGCTGCCTCTTTCGGAAAACATGATCTATTTTTAAGCTTTTTCAGATACAAAATATCTTATTTTATTATCATTATTATCAATCAAAGCGTTCCTAGATATAGGATTTCAATTTCAAATTAAACCTTTTAAAGTTCAATCGAAACTTTTTCTAAAACAAACGAAACCTTTTCCAAACCAAATAAAACTACTTCGAAACCAAACGAAACATTTTCAAATTCAAATCAAACTTTTATTTCACCAATTAAAACTTTTCCAAATTCAAATCAAACTTTTTCCAAATCAAATAAAACAATTTCAAAACCAAAAGAAACTAAAAAAATATCGTTATAAAAAATGTCTTTAAAGGTAGAGCAGTGGGAAAAGATATTGTCTACACTTTATTATTCTCCTGCCGCATCAGATGCCAATTAAAGCGACTTTCTTCGATAACAAATATTTTGCTGCGATCTTCTGGCGAATTTTATTTAGATCATACTCCCTCCTTAAATCTAACGTTCTTGGCTCATTTAACTTATCAACCTCAATTCAACAATTTGCCACAAACAATTTTTGTCTAATTGTTTTAAGTGTGGCACATGAGTTTTGTTCCACTCACCTACGACAAACGTCAACACATTCTCAGTCACTTTTTTCTTTTCTTGTCCAGCCTCATTTAATAATAATTATTTTGTCATGGGCATGTTTGTATTTATATAAAATAGTTTTTGCATTGTTCACGTTTATGTTTTCAATGGAGGCTGCTTTACTCATTGTTTTGCCATCTTAATACTGTTGTATGAAGATTTCTTTCTGCTGATAAGAAATGTAGTTATTCCTACAGTTTGTGGAAGGAACGAATCAGTAATTGTGGCTATAAGTGTTGCAAGAGTGGTTCACGACAAAATTATTCAAAATTCAAACTGTAACAGAGTAAAATTTGGTTCATTTATACGGGAATTTTTGGAGAAAATAAGAATCCAAGGTTTACAGGACGTGCCGCTCGTCATGGATAACGCGGCCTTTCATAAAACTGCAGAAATCAATACATATATTGCGAATTTGAGGTAAGCTTCTTTCCTAAAATTATACTTTAGACGCTGAACTTGTTTTTTTTTCGCCTTATTCGCCGATGGTAAATCTTATTGAGCAAGTTTTTTCGAAAGTATGTTAGTCAAAAGTCAAATAATTTTCAAATAATAATACATATTTGAAGTACTTCCTTAGAGGTGAAATTAGTTGCTCGACAAATGTTGAGTGAAAATGTTGACAATTACAACACAATGTTAATGAAACTGCCACAAACAGTTGATAGGCAGCCCCTGCATTGAAACAAAATAAATTTTTTTTGAGTTTCTTTTGGTTTTGAAATTGTTTTATTTGATTTGGAACAAGTTTAATTTGAATTTGGAAAAGTTTTAATTGGTGAAATAAAAGTTTGATTTGAATTTGAAAATGTTTCGTTTGGTTTCGAAGTAGTTTTATTTGGTTTGGAAAAGGTTTCGTTTGTTTTAGAAAAAGTTTCGATTGAACTTTAAAAGGTTTAATTTGAAATTGAAATCCTATATACAAGCCGTCAGGTTAAAATTCGAAATTAATATATAACATCCCCTTATTTACAAACACATCTTTATGTCATGACGCCATACCATTCGTTCAATTTTTTTT
The DNA here is from genome assembly GCA_963556165.1 of Tipula helvola. Classification (NCBI taxonomy): domain Eukaryota; kingdom Metazoa; phylum Arthropoda; class Insecta; order Diptera; family Tipulidae; genus Tipula; species Tipula helvola. The sequence goes on along the minus strand of OY744481.1, from coordinate 302,136,702 downwards.
TTATAATAAGCCAGTAGTGCCACCTACTTATAAACTCGACTAATTAAATATATTTTAAAAACAAAATGGATGTGTAATTGCCGTGTTTGAAATCAGATGGCGGTAATAAAAAAAATTGAAATATTTAAATTTCAGCAAAACAATCCAAAATAATGTTTTAGCAAGTGTAACGATCATGCGAATGTATTTCATAAGAAATACGTTAAAAAATATTATAAATATTTAACATAATTATTACACTGTTAAAAATATTTTCAAAATTCGAATTTTCGAAAACGAAAAAAACCTTGTGTAGCTAACTTCATTATATCGTACGTCATTGCTTTCGTTTTTTATTAATTTTATACTGTACATATTAACATTACTTTTTTAAATATACATACAAAGAAAAAGTAAATTTGTACAATTTTATTTTAATTATATTAATCAAATTACTAAATTTAAATTATTAGTTTTAAAATATGTTATACTCAAAGATTTGATTTAAATATAAACCTAAAAATATTTTCTGTTACGAGTATTTTTCATTCATAAAATTTTAATCAAAAATGTTCAATTTTACATGGGTTCTAATGGAAAATCGTAAAATGTATCCCCCTTAAATTAAGCTTCTTAATTTAAAGGGTCGATGTTGATGGCTTGTATATTTAGGAGCTTTGTTATTATCGTAAATTGGAAAAGCTCACTGAAAAATCCTCCAAGTCAGGTGGAAATGAAAGTTTTAAAATAAAATTAATTTCGAGTCAATTTTCATTAATATATTTTGAATAAACTGAGGTCATGTCTCTCCATATCATGGAGGCTTTATTTATTAAGTAGGCTTTGGTATGGCATATGGCTACGTTTATTCCAAATTAGCTCCTGTTGTTGCCGCACTTAACTTTAACATCATGTTGGTTACTTGACTTATGTGGTATTCTATTGACTCACAAAACCGGAACCTAGATCAAAAAATGCTGAACTCTTCATAGAAGAAATTGATCTCAGTTCATTTTTTTTTTATCGAGATCCGTTTTTTTGCGTCAATAGAATTCAACATTACAGTAACTCCAATGACATCTACTACATAAGTATATTTCGGCTATTGCAAGGAGCACATAAAATGTGTCTAGCTCTTTGCTTAACTTTCTAGAACACACTTTCGATGGGATTAAGCATAGGAAAGTAGTTCAATCGCAGCCTCTATAGGACAATAGTTCAATCGCAGGAACTCACAAAATTTATTTGAATTTACAGTGGAATTCGCAAAAATTTTGTGATAGACCCTGATTGTTAATAGCCGCGATCAACCTAGCATCATTACGACCTCGGATGGTTTGAATGACAACATTCGCACGAGTATTTACTCGTAATCTGGCTTGGGATCGCCTTAAACGGAGGTTAAACGTATAGCTTCATCAATAAAGTTCGTTTTTTGACGGTCTTCTGGAGCATTATTTGTAAAATTCAATGCATACGCTCGCCTTAGTTCATAGATTTTAAAATTATGTATTCTATGTATCGCATAGATTTTTAAATAATGTATTCTGACCAAGAGGAACTAAATCAATTTTGCCTTTATGGCATCATAAGGTAAACGACTGTGAGTTTCGTAAAGTGACTTCTGCCCTAAATAATAATAGTAGCCTATACAATTACCAGTCAAATAAGACTAAGGTGGTTGCTCTCCGATAAATATTTTGGAAGTTCCAGTTTAATATATGCATGTAGTTTTTTTCTGAACCAAATTTTTAAACACCCTGTATCTCAAAGGATATCAAAAATGGACCCCTCCTCCCCATACGATTTTTTTCTCAGAATGAACCAAGGAATCACCCCCTGACGGATCAGCATCCCAAACCCGGATACCCTGTATAAAAAAATTAATTAGAAAAGTGTGTGTCTGTTAAACTACTTGAAAAGTTATGCTTTTCATATTGCCACATTTGGAAACATACAATTTAGGATTTTCTTAAGAAAGTTTATATCTTAAGATTTTCCATATTTATCACCAACGCCCCTAATGATTTTTTGGTATAGGTCTAATCTAAGACTACAAGCATGCTTAACCATTTGAAAGGCTAATGCCTTTCACATGGTCAAATTGCAATATTGTGCAGTGTTTATGAAAAACGTTAGTAACTATCACACATCGAAAAAAATTCCAATAAATAATGAAGTTCATTTTATTAAATCGGAATAAATTAACCAAAGGTAAAAAGTTATTTGTAAATGCAGTGTATTTTATTGCAGGTTTACATTTTCTTATAAATTATTAATTTGTAAATAATTATCATAAAACAAAATAAATTAAATTATGTATATTGAAAAAAAAAAAATTATATAAAAGGTAAAAACAAATGGGAATAATTGTTAGTTTCTGTAATTCTTGAGAAATTGCTTAACCCTAACACAAAGTGAAAAAGAAAAAATAACTGTTTTAAAAATTAGTTAAAAAATATTTTTGGTGATTTTTTTTTGTTGTGTAAACAGTTAAAAGGATATTTTAAAAATGGTTGAAAGTGACGAAATTCGTTTCAGAACAATCTGTAAGCCCGGTGACGAAATTGTTATAAGTGGAATAGCTGGAAGATTTCCAAACTCAAAAAATATAAATGAATTGGAATATGCTTTGTATAATAAGGTAAATTATTTTGTCATAAATAAAAGGATGCATCGCATTTGTGACTAGATAAAAAAACAAAACAAAAAACAAAGAACTATCTATTTAAATTTATGTGAACAAATAAATTTAATAAAATATTGTTGTGCTTAAAGTCTAGTGCTCTCTTCATGTTAAAAAATTCCGGTTCTTTCTAATATAGTCACCTTACCAATATAAAACGTACATACGTCAATCAATTGTAAAACGTTAAAATATTTATTTAATTAGTTTATAGTTTTATACACGTAATAATTCAATAAAAACATATTTTTTTTTTGTTTTTTCTAAATTAAACATATAATTTATTATTTTGAAAATTTTATTCACAATTATTTATAAATAAATAATAAAAACAATGAATTCATAAGGCTCTCTTTTAGTGATATTATTTTTATTTTTATTGGAAGACCGGTTTCGAATTTTCTTCCTTCATCAGTCCCTTTTATTTGTACAATGCTACTTAATTTGATTCTTATTTTTAAATTAATTTATAAATTGTTTTGTGTCTTTTTAGTTAGTGTTTAGTAAAAGTGGAGTATTGCGGTGTTTATATATTTCAATTTCTTCCTCTCGATCCATTATATTGCCCTTTGGAAGTTTGTGTAGAATTATAAGGTTATTTTCTACATTTGTGTATGAATGTTTTTCTGTATAAAGATTAAAGATGTTCTGCATAATTAGATTTAAAATTTGTGGTATCACTTGCCCTGTTGATTTCCTGCGTATGTTTTGAAAACCACCTGACAGAATAGAACGCCCGGTTTGTCCCATGTATAATTTTGAACAATCATTACAAGTTAATTTGTAAACTCCATACTATCTAAATCGTTTTTTTCTAAATGTACCCAGTTTTCTTTGTAATTTGTTACTTGTTTTGTAGGCCATATTGGGTTAGAATTTTATTCATTATTTTTCTGTATTTTTCATTGTAGTCCATTCCGATATATTTTTTTTTTGTATTTTTTATACCTCAATTATCATCGTACATTGTTGTGAATTTGAAATGCTATAGTAATAAAGGCCAATAAGAGAAATACCACCGTGATCATGTACAAATTAGAATACCATGATAAAATTGAAGAATACATCGCCAACCACAACATAATCAACCTCAACACTCATCCAACGAAAACTTACCTCAAGAGTATCAATAAAGAGATCAGCAATTCAATTCACCTGCTAAGCAGATACCAAATTCATAGTAACAAAATGTTGAAACCAACGGCTCCCATATTAACCGGGTTACCGAAATTGCATAAAGAAAGAATTCCAATTAGACTGCTTATCACCTTCACCACATCACCTACGTTCAAAATAGCGAAAACAACTTTTATATAAAAAATAATTTAGAGCCCATTGTATGAACAACGCTCAATGAAAAAATATCCGAGAGTAATGATTAATCACTACTCAAGGATTTTACTTTTCGTTGATTGTACGAACGATGCTAAATAAAAATGTAGCCTCTCTTTTATTGCAGTTTTATAGCAGTTTTTTGTATGACTGGCAATACTTTTTCTATGACGTTTACTTTGTTGATGTTTATTAAACATTTTTTTTGTTTATTTAGAGGAAAATTTTCCGAATTTGAGATTTCCTTACTTGTTGAGTCCATTTTTAATAATTACGTTCTTTTATAAAAATGCCTCGTTTGTATTATATACCACATTTGAAATGTCAAAAAAACAATAACAAATTTTGTTAGTCTCTAATTCAGTCACCAAAAAGAGAGTATAAAACAGATGGTAAAAAAAATCATCGATTAATTTTCTGATTTAGCATCGTTCATACAATGCGAACTACGCTAAATCAGAGGATTAATCATTTATCCTCGTTCATACAAGCGGGCCTTAGTATTAGTTGATAAAATCCGAAGTATATCCATTCTAACTGGTGCCAAACTTGTGTCATTTGACATCACAAATATGTACAACAATATTCCGATAACGCGAACTTTAGAAATCACTCAAAATCTCCTTATTGAAAACCACATAGATGTAATAAAGATCAATGAAGTCATACAATTATTAAGAACCATAACTTTCCAAAATTATTTTCAACACAACAACAAATTATTCAGCCAAACTGACGGATTGCCAATGAGAAGTTCATTATCAGGAATATTAGCCAATATATATGTTACATAAATTATATTGAGAACACTAATATCATGAGTAACCAAAATAAACACAAAAATAACATAATTTACTGACGCAGGTTTATTATTTATATCTTACTCCAGGGTTCACTCAGGCAATTGCATAATCTTCACAAACACATAAACCAAATATAAACTGCACCAAATTGACTAAGTTTTGCGAAATGTCAAAAATCTTAATTGTTTGTTTATATTCATGTATGATATGATTACATAACATGATTTATTTGTTTGCGGCTGAAACACCACTCACTAGTTGTGTTTCGCGAAACACAACTTAGCAACGCAAATAACCGATGTTATACAGCGTAACTAAGGAAACTTGAAATATCTGGGCTGGGATGTTGTACTATCGCTTTCATTCGAATCGACTTTAAAAGTCGATTCAAAAAAGTGATGGTTGGCATGTTGTAAAATTTTCAATTCCAAAGTGATACCGTCAATACAGCAACCATTTTTCAAAGACGAATTAACAGCAACAATGTTAATTTGATATTTAGTTGTTATTCAAAGCGTTCAATAATTAATAATTATTAAAAACAATTTATGATGAATATTATTGTACTTTGACGAATCGCCCGTATATCACTTTAAATAAACTGAGTGATACTAAAATATCATTATCGCGTATTTTACAACATACAAATTTTCGACTTTCTGTTCGGATTTCGAAAATTCGAAATTACAACATCTCATCCCTGATTGGTCTATTTTCCAATGAGTTGTATAGTCATATGATGTACCGATTGAATAATATTCCAATGAACGAAAACAATTATATGGAAGAGTTAGACACAATAAAAATGATTGCAGTGAAAAATGGATATAACGAAAATTTAGTACAACACATCAGTTCTAAAATTAAACATAAAATACGACAACAATAATTCACAACAATGTACGATGATAATAGAGGTATAGAAAATACAACAAACAAATATATCGGAATGGAGTACATACTATGAAAAATACAGAAAAATAATGAATAAAATTCTAACCCAATATGGATACAATATAGCCTACAAAATAAGTAACAAATTACAAAGAAAACTGGGTACATTTAAAAAAAACGATTTAGATAGTATGGAATTTACAAATTAACATGTAATGAATGTTCAAAATTATACATCTGATAAACCGGGCGTTCATTCCGTCAGGAGATTTTTAGAACATATGCAGGAAATCAACAGGGTAAATGATATCACAAATTTTAAATCTAGTTATGCATAGAACATCTTTATACAGAAAAACATTCATACTTGAAGAGATTGAGTAAGCTTAACAAAACTAAGCTATGTAGGGCGCATTTTATTTCGTTTAAAATTCGTTCACGGAAATTTGAATTATCTTTACCCTTTAAACAAAATTCCAAACATATGATTTTTCTAATTAACAGGATACAGAAAATCATTGACCTTCAATCCAATCAACTACTTAGTGTTATATATCTGTTGAGAAAAGTCAACCTGTTCGACTAAATCGTCAGTGACTAACAACGATTATTTGACAAAAACTGTCAGTTTTTTTCGCTACTAGATGGTAATTTCTAAATACTGTGAACTTTTTTGTTATCTGCACTATTTATTATACATGGCTCAATGAGTTGGGTGAGTTTATTTGTAAACAATTTATTTACTGAAAAATTCGTATGGCTTTCCTATAACTCTTACTGGTATAAAACGAGTACTAATAAATAATTTGCAGTAATGTTTACTTATGTAAGTTTCAACTACTTAAACAAAACTATGCTAGATGGATGTGAGGCAATACAACGGAAGACTAGCATACGGCCTATGGTTCAAAATCAAGAATGACGTGAAAAATTTTGAAAATACTATTCAGCAAAAATACGAATGGGCCCCCAAAGTAAAAAATGATAATTAGTCTACTGTTTGTACCGTTTGGTAAAGGCGCCGTGCTTTAAGCTATGGCGTTTGAATATGGAGGTATCAGGTTCGAATTCCGATAAGGGAAGGGATGCAAAAGGAATTTATCGTCATGTGATTACTATCGGTGGTGGCCACGAATATATATACCCCAATTGAACGACAATTTTGGTGCAGAATTTATGGGTCGACCTACAAAGAATTGGGTGTGCCTGGAATTCCAGCACGTACTGTAAAGATACGAAATAAAAAAACAACCAACAATCTCATCTCGCAATAATTAAATAGTCTGTTAATTAAATGCTGCATGAAACATATGAAACTATACTAAGGTGAATTTAAGGGAAGAATCCACAGTCTTTTTCCAAGGATAACTGTAGATAAAATCAGTAATATTTGATTAATAAAACAATTATTTCATATACAAAATTTGATTTTTAGATTCTTTATTAAATTATTTTGTAAATAATCTCAGCCAATTTAGTCTCTTCCGGATTTAATTCAAGCTTTAGAAGAAAATGATCACTGTATCACATTTTGTGGTGTTATTGATGGATAGTAGCATGTTATGATATTTTGAGATATATTAAAATATTTAATTGATGTGGACGAAATTAACTGTGATTTATTTAGTTGCATAAACGAACAATTCAAAAGCTTTGGCGTTTTCATAATTTGTCGGTTATTTTCATTTTATATTGATTTACTTAGCTTATTGTTAATTGAGTTTTTGGATATTAGGTATTTTTTATCATTATGTCTGTTCATAATTATTGGGAAAATTATGTGTACATTAATATTTTTAAGAATTGTTGAATGATTTTAAAACAATTTGGTACATGAGCAAATTAAATATTTTTTTTATTTGTATCAATTTCAGTTTCTTAGTTTAAAGAAATTAAAATTTAAAATAAGCTTATTACGTATTGTATAGTAAGAGTATTTTAGCGCTTATTTTATATAGTTTTGAATTCTGCTAAATTTTAATTACCATAAATTAATTCAATTTAACTTCAGTTGTACTTAATGTATAACATTTAAAACTGATCAACCAAATCGAAATATTATGTTGAAATTATTTTGAAATTTTTATACGAAATAAAAAAAAAATTAAGCTCCTGAACTAGTGTAAGTAAACGATTTCATTGTAATAGGCAAAATTGTTAATTGTATTTACACTAATTTCATAACTCTAGCGATTACTGATAATGAACATTTAACATATTTTGTTATTGTATTTTGAAAGAACCTCTCTCAAAAAAAAATTAAGTTTACAGTTTTATGTTTAATTTTAATGTTCAATCCTAACATTTGTGTTTATAGATTGACCAAAGAAAGCTTTAATCATTTAGCAGACTTCGTTTTAAAGATTTTTAATAAAACCACAGAAAAGCGTTTATTACATCCCTGGTTAATTTGACAATGCCGATGATTGGAACTATTGGCAATTGACACTGAATTGCGATATCCAAATATCACATTTAAGCATTTAAGTTACTCCGTTCAGAGAGCATCCACAATGTTCTAAATTTATTTTCTGAAAATTTGTGCCATTTGTTCAGATTACAATATTACGTAAGTAACGTCAAAGTGGGCCGATATAATTCTTTACTCAGTGCTTCACTTGGACGGGGCATTGCTAGTCGTTTGCTATTAAAATTTATTAACGACCTTTCATTTTCATACCAAGAGAATTTATTATACTCAGAAATAATATCTTTAAATGGGATTTTATTAAAGCAATTCACAAATAATGTATCGATCAACATGTCGGTGAAATTTCAATCTTTAAAATGTCATAAAATGTCAATAAAACGTTACAGAAATGTCAATGACACAGAAATGGGAATGTCTTGTTATATTTAAAAATTTACTGGATATAATTTATTTTTAAATGTTGACGAAATTATTTGCCACCAGCAAAGTATTTTAAGTAAATGGTTCGTCTTCATTGTATGTAATTTTAGATAAAATTTGTCCTTGCTCTTTTTGTAGCGAATCCATTTTATGTCATTCCATACAAATTTTTCTCCATACCTTACGCCACATAAGCTTGGACTTAGCTAGTCCAGCGAAATCATAAATGTGATTTTATTTTAGTTTCAGTCGGATTACCTGCTGCTAGGAGTTTATCGCAGTGCTTTGATTTGTAGGCCTCATTTGCTAATGCATGATGTTTCGTTTTATTCTTCAAGAATCACTTGTTTTTAATATTTTGTAGCTGGTCAGCATTGCTAAATATTTGGTCATTCCACATTTCGTACATTTTTAGTTCCCGAAGTGCTATCTTTACTAAGGCACCATACCAATATACAAAATACTACTTTTACTAAAGTACCGTACCGACGTCCAACGTACTCTCTAAAGTACTCTAGCGCATGTGGCTATATATTCAATTCTTCACACTATCTCTATAGCTCTATAACGTGTGATTATTTTGTATAGCGTTGCACCCATCACCGGCGCGGCGATTTTCTGATTAATTCCATGAAGTTCGGGAAATATTCACAATATTCCCGGGAAACGGAAATACTTTTAATTTCTTAAATTCCCAGAAATTCCATCCTGGGAAATCCCGGGACGTAAGCCCTAATCATAATACAATAATTGCAATAATTCATTTATCATATTTTTTTACTCTGAGTATATGCGATTGGAAGTCATGTTTTAAATTTATGATTTTTATGTTTTGAGTGTGTAGCTCTAATAAAAAACAACATTTTATGGAATATGATTTGATGAAGTAGCCTTCCTTTGAAGGATTGACTGGTATGAAAATCGCAAGCTTCCTTTATTTTTTTTAATTCATGGGTACGGAATGCCGTGCGAAAATCTCTGCGAGAAACTCTTTTGGGTACGTAACCGTGAATGTTTGTTGGGCAGTATCTGAACAAAATTAAAAAATCATGTCAGTTTAGTATTAGTTATGATACGATCATATTTGATGGTGAGACTGCCTCTGAACGCCATTCTCTTGATAATACATCCTAATCCACTGCAGTTTCCTCGGCTTCGACGGCAAAATTCTCTTTGTGTTTAGATATATGTATTCATAAATTTTATTTTTATTTTTATAATGTGTTACTTTTCAGTAAAATAATAAATTTTATATTAAGCAGGGGTTTTAGTTTTCAAAAACTTGATCAATTTTTCGACGAACGCATGAACGAAAAAATGACGAAAAAGGACGAAATGAAATATGGTACCATTTAATAAAAATCATAAAATTAAAACATGGCTTCCGGTTTACAATAAGCCGCCATATTCTGTGACCTAAACCCAGTTTTTCCAGTGAAATAAATAAAACCAAATAAATTATTTTAATGTAACATTTTTCATTCTTATAGATCGACTTGGTTGACGATAGTGAAATGAGATGGCGTCACGAACATGCGGAAATTCCAAGACGTACAGGAAAAATCCATGATTTACAAAAGTTTGATGCAACCTTCTTTGGAGTACATGCAAAGCAAGCGGCTATGATGGATCCTCAGGCACGTTTAGTAATCGAACATGCTTATGAAGCTATACTAGATGCTGGCATTAATCCAAAATCATTACGAGGAACCCGTACGGGTGTTTTTATTGGTGCCTGTCTATCTGAAACGGAGTATAAAATTTATGAAAAAGTTACAGGAGGAGGATTTGGCATTACTGGATGTAGTCGGGCCATGCTTGCTAATCGAATTTCATATGTTCTTGATTTACAAGGACCCTCATTTTTCGTTGATACCGCTTGCAGTAGTACAATGTTCGCGTTAGATGCGGCCCTTACAGCTATACGTAGTGGAGAATGTGATGCTGCTATTATAGGTGCTTCGAATTTATTACTCCATCCGTATATTACACTACAATTTACACGCTTAGGTGTGCTTTCACCTCAAGGATATTGTCGACCATTTGATGACAATGCATCAGGTTATAATAGATCAGAAGCTGTGTCTTGCATGTTAATTCAAAAAGCGAAAGATGCAAAACGTATCTATGGTACTGTGGTTTATTCAAAAACCAATTGCGATGGATACAAAGAAGAAGGTATAACATATCCATCGGCTGCAATCCAAACCCGACTTTTATCTGAATTTTATAGAGATATACAAATAAAACCCGAAGATGTCGATTTCGTTGAGGCTCATGGTACTGGTACAATTGTTGGTGATCCAGAGGAATGTAATACGCTGGATATTGTTTTCTGTGAAAATCGTAAAAAGCCACTTCCCGTTGGCTCAGTCAAATCAAATTTGGGTCACTCAGAGCCAGCTGCTGGTATGTGCTCCATTGCTAAATGTATTATTGCAATGGAAAACCAATCAATTCCACCAAATATACATTTTTCAAAAGCAAGATCTGGGGTCAAAGCACTAGAAGAAAATCGTTTACAAGTAGTTGTTGACCCAACACCACTACCGGGTCCATTGATTGCAATCAATTCATTTGGCTTTGGTGGTGCTAACGCCCATGTGTTACTGAAAGCTCATTCAAAAGAGAAACTAAATAAAGCGGCTCCCAAAGATAAACTACCTAGACTAGTTAATTGGTCTGGGCGCACGGAACAAGCTTGCCAAACCGTTCACAATTATTTAGCAACAATACCGTTAGATGTTGAATATGTCGCACTTATGCATAGCAATCAATCAGAAACGATTTCCGGTAATGTATTTCGTAGTTTTGGTGTTTACAGCCATGTTGAAGGTGGAAACGCGAATTGTATTACAAGCGAAATACAACATTTTAGTGGTATTAAGAGCCCAGTAGTATATATTTTCAGCGGAATGGGCTCACAATGGGCTGAAATGGGAACCAGTTTTATGGAAATACCAATTTTCAGAGAAACAATAGAAAAATGTCATAGTGCGCTAAAACCGAAAGGATTGGATTTGATCAATATTATAACGTCACCCGACAAGACAACGTTCGATAATATTTTAAATTCATTTGTTGGCATTGCCTCAATTCAGGTGGCTATTTGTGATGTCTTAACATCAATAGGTATTAAACCAGATGTAATTATTGGCCACTCTGTCGGTGAGTTAGGATGTGCTTATGCAGATAGCTGTCTAACAGCAGAACAGATAGTATTTTGTGCTTACTTTAGAGGAATTGCAAGCCTTGCAACTAAAACAATTAAAGGGTCAATGGCGGCTATTGGAATGGGATATCAAGAATTGATCAAAATATTACCATCGACAATTAATGTTGCTTACCATAATGGCCCGGACTCGTGCACAATTTCTGGTCCACAGAATGTAGTTGAAAAATTCGTATTAAAATTGAAATCAGACGGTGTATTTGCAAGAGAAATTCCTTGTTCAAATATTGCATACCATTCACGATACATTTCTGATATGGGGCCTACGCTACATAATTTTTTATCCAAAATTATAACTGATCCAAAACCACGTTCAGAAAAATGGCTCAGTACAAGTGTACCAAAAAATATGTGGAATACACAAGAAGCCCAATTTTGTTCAGCCGAGTATCAGACTAATAATTTATTGAGTTCCGTATTATTTGAAGAGGCATCAGCATTGTTGCCATCAAATGCAATCACTATTGAAATTGCTCCTCATGGCTTATTACAGAATATCATTAGAAAATCAATGCCTAATGCCATTCACATCCCATTGACACAACGAGGAAATAAAGAAAATCTTACATATTTCCTGACAGCATTGGGAAAGTAAGTATAAATTAAATTATTCCAAATCTTTAGAACACACTAACTGCTATACTTAAACTAACTGCTTTTGAACAGAATCTATCTAGCCGGATTGGACATTGCCATTGAAAATATATATCCCAAAGTTGAGTTTCCAGTATCGCGCGGAACACCCAGAATTTCTCATCTAGTTCGTTGGGATCATACAGAAAACTGGCACGTATTAGAATTTGAAGTGGAACAATCGAGAAGTGGTGAAAAACGTATGGATGTAACCTTGGATGACCAAGATTTTGAATATGTTGCAGGCCACGTAATCGATGGTAAGTTTGTATGACGAATTATTCTAATTAACCTACTTGTATATTCCTGTAATGATTATTTCAGGACGATGTTTATTCCCCGCCACCGGTTATTTGCATTTAGTGTGGGAAACATTTGCACAAATGAAAAAATATTTGTTCACAAAAATAAATGTTCAATTCGAGGATGTTAAATTTATACGAGCAACAACAATTTTAGAGAAATCACTTGTTGAATTTATAATAATGATTAATTCAGGTTCAGGCCGCTTTGAAGTAATGGAATCATCAGAATCGATTGTTACTGGTTATATTAAGGAATTGCCTGATAATTCAACAGCCGATAAGTTGATACCAGTGCCAAAATCGAACTGTCCAATTTTACCGACCAAAGATTTCTACAAAGAGCTTCGGCTTCGCGGATATCACTACAGTGGAGCTTTCAAAAACGTTATTGAAGCCAGATCAGATGGGCTACGCGGAAAAGTGAGATGGGAAAATAATTGGGTATCATTTATGGATTGTTTACTACAAATGACCATAGTTGGAAAAGATACGCGTGGTTTAATGCTCCCAACCGGAATAGAACGACTTACAGTGAACACAAAAGAACATATTGACTTTATTAATGAACACTTTGATCCAGAAAAGCCCGAAACACATTTCTTTGAGGCATATGCAAATAATTATTTAGAAATTATACAAGCTGGTGGCATTGAAATAAAGGGCATGCATGCAAATTATATCTCAAGACGTAAACCACCAGGCTTACCCGTATTAGAATCATCTACATTTATTCCATACCTTCCAACACCTAGGGTCTCACATATCGATGCGGCTCGAATTTGTGTTCAACATGCACTAGAAAACAATCCGACCTACAAAGTAAAATCAATTGAAATTATCGATAGATCGGTAGAACCAATCATCACAAAATTTAAAGAATCAATCGAAGATTTACCACTCACCACAGCTGAAATGGTGATATTCTCATCGTTGGATATCAAGTCATGTGGCATTCCGGTTGAAATAGCCGAAATAACATCTCAAAATAATTGCATGTTCATAATTAGCCAGAATTGCTTAACAAATGTACAATTTGTAAACCGAGCCATTAATAGTTTGAACGAGGCTGGCTATTTAGTATCACGAGAATCAGATAATTTGGAAGTTAGCGAAATAATTACTCCACAAGGATTTAATTTGATTGCAGTTATTCCAACCCAAGATGAAACACTGGTATTGTTACAAAAGCAAGTGCAAAAGAAATTACCGGAGAATATAGCAATAGTAAAAATAGCATCAGATGATAAAACGTTTGCTTGGATCAAAACGTTGCAGACTGCAATAAACTCGGGACCAACTATCGCATATGCCGAAAAAGAATCATTGTCCGGAATTCTAGGTTTAATGAATTGTATTCGTAAGGAACCAGATGGAAACCAAGTTTCATGTTTTTTCATTGATGATGAAACAGCGCCATCATTTGATCCTAATAATACATTTTATAAAGCGCAGCTTGCACTAGGTTTAGGCATCAATGTTTATCGAAATGGTAAATGGGGAACATATCGACATTTATTATTGAAAATGGTCAACAAATATGGGCCAACAGAAACACATGCCTATGCGAATATAACACAAAAAGGGGATTTGTCATCATTAAAATGGATTCAAGGTCCGCTCACTGAATCATTGATCCAAAATGCTGACCTAGTTCAGGTACAATATTCGGCTCTTAATTTCCGCGACGTAATGTTAGCTACCGGTAAATTGAGTATTGAATCAATTGGTTTAAATCGAATAGAACAAGAATGTGTACTAGGATTAGAATTTGCTGGAATAAATCAAAAGGGGCAACGCGTTATGGGTATGGTTAAATCAGGTGCTATTGCAACGCACATCGTTTCAGGGAACAATTTCACTTGGTTGTGTCCAGATAGTTGGACATTAGAAGAGGCAGTTACGGTACCAGTTGTTTATGCTACGGTTTATATCGCCTTTTTTGTAAGAGCAAATATACAAAGTGGACAATCAATACTAATTCATGCCGGTACTGGAGGCATCGGTTTAGCAGCTATTCGAACAGCAATTGCTCATGGTTTAACTGTATATACAACGGTCAGTAGCATTGAGAAGAAAAAATATTTACTCAAAACATTCCCGTCTCTTGACGAATCGAACGTTGGTAATTCGCGTGATTTAAGCTTCGAAAAAATGATTAAATTAAGAACCAACGGTGCTGGTGTGGACTACGTTTTAAATTCATTGGCTCAAGAAAAACTTTTAGCATCTATAAGATGTTTGGGTAAAGGTGGTAAATTTTTAGAAATTGGAAAATTTGATTTGGCAAATGACACAAAAATTGGCCTCCGAGATTTCCTCAACGAAGCATCGTTCCATTCTATTCTCTTGGACAAACTGTTCTTTTCAACGTTTGATGAACGCGAAATAATTCAAAAACTTTTACAAGAAGGTCTTGATTCTGGAAATATTCAACCACTACCGACAACAGTATATCAAGCTCCAGAAATTGAGTCAGCTTTCCGATATTTGGCGAGCGCTAAACACATTGGAAAGGTTGTGCTAAAAATAAGAGAGTCTCCCATTGACCGATTTACATTGCCCATCAATGTTTCAGCAAAATTAAGCTGTGATCCGTTACAGTCGTATATTATTCCCGGTGGTTTGGGCGGTTTTGGTTTAGAATTGACCGATTGGTTAATTGTCAGAGGAGCTAGAAAAATCGTTCTTTCATCAAGCCGTGGCATTTCAAAACCATATCAAGCGTATAGAATACGGTAAGTAAGAAAGTTATGATTTGAAACTTTTTATAATAAATTATTGCAAAATTTTCAGAGTATTTGAAGGCTATGGTGCTGAAATCATGGTTAGCACGGAAAACATTGGAACTTCAGAAGGTTGTGAAAAATTACTACATGAAGCTAATAAACTAGGACCAGTTGGTGGAATTTTTAATCTGGCTGTTTTACTGCAGGATAATATTTTTCAAAACCAAACACCCGAAAAATTTATAAACTCATTTGCACCTAAAGCAACTGCCACCCAATTCTTAGATCAGCTATCAAGAAAGCTGTGTCCACATTTAAAATATTTTGTCGTATTTTCTAGTGTTTCCTGTGGTCGTGGTAATGCTGGACAAACAAATTACGGTATGGCTAACTCTATAATGGAACGAATTGTCGAACAGCGACACTTGCAGGGTTTTCCCGCAAAGGCTATCCAATGGGGCGCCATAGGTGAGGTTGGATTAGTTGCTGATATGCAAGAAGATAAACTTGACATGGAAATAGGTGGCACATTACAGCAAAGGATATCATCATGTTTAGAGGAATTAGATACCTTGTTATTTGGTCAGTGTCCTATTGTGTCCAGCATTGTGGTAGCAGAGAAAAGAACTGCTTGTGATGGTGACATTATAGCAACTGTTATGAATATTATGAGTATTCGTGACATTAAATCAGTATCAATGGATGCAACATTGTCTGAAATGGGTATGGACTCTTTGATGGCTGTCGAAATTAAACAAACTCTGGAGCGAGAATTTGAATTGGTTCTGTCACCACAAGATTTAAGATCATTAACGTTCGCCAAACTATACGAATATGCTGATGCCCATAAGAATAATGCAGAAAAAGACAAGCTAAAGGTTAATAATGATAGTTTAACTGGTATGCAAATATTATTTAACAATTTGGGCGATGAACCAACAAGCAGTATTCCAATGTTACGATTAAAAACACAATACAGTCAAAATGATTATAACTGTGCTGCGATTATAATTCCCGGTATTGAAGGTGTAGCCGGTACAACGTGGGGTAATATTGCGTCCACATTAACTATACCTGCTTTCTGTTTACAATTAACCAATACTGTAATGAGTAAAACTATTCAAGACATTGTTTCAAGTGTGTTGCAAGACGTTGTGACAGTCACAAGAACTATGAAATCATTCTATTTGATTGGCTATTCATTTGGCGGCCTTATTGCACTTGAATTGGCCAATATGTTAGAAAAATTGGGAATGCATGGAAAATTGTTACTAATAGATAGTTCACCCATATATCTAAGAAAAGTGGCCTTGGGCCAAATTACAACTGAAATTACGGAAAATGCGATCCAAATTATGTTATCTTGTGCCATTGTGCGAGTCGTGTTTCCACTAGCAAATGTGGATGATACATTAAAAATGATGTCATCGTTATCTACATGGGAAGAACGCATAAATAAATTAATGGAATTAGGAAAAGGTCAGACAACGTATACATCTTTATATTTAAAAACAATGGCTGATGGAATGTACAGTCGATTACTCGCTGTCATTTATTTAAAATCAGAGGAACTACCAAAAATTAATTCACCTATTACATTGATACGACCAAAAGAAATGTCAATTCTGGATATTGACGAAAATTATGAACTCGATAAGTATACCCACAATAAAGTGGAAGTGGAATTTATCGAAGGAAATCATTCAAGTATATTAGACAATCCGGTCTTGTCTAAATTCCTAAATAATTGTAATCCCAATTAGTCAAAACAAATATTTTATTTATTAAGGGTTTATTGTTTGAATTATTTAAAAAACTTTTATAAATAAATGCTTAATTGTGAATTAAATTAAATAATTAAATATATATCAACAAATCTACGTTTATTAATTTAAATATAAGAGCTCAGCCAAACATTCTATTGTATATGCTCAATTAATCAAATCTCCTATGTTTAAGAAAATGTCCGACTCTATTGACTGCAACATTAAACTACCGTATTTTCGACTTCTTAAAACCCATATGCCCTACTGAACTACGCCGTACTGAAGCATACCGACGTGGCAAATTCCGTAATGAAATATTACCTGAACTATCCACGTACAGAATGCGAATGAATCACGAGATCAGAAATGATCTCGATAAAGTCGACATCATAGGATTCATAAAATCGTCAAGGCTGAGATGGCTTGGGCACGTACTACGTTTACAAAATCGAACCACTAAACAGGCCTTGGAGTCGGTACCAGCGAAAGTAGGACCTCGTGGGAGACCACCTACCCGATGGATGGACGACGTTGAGAGGGACTTCTACACACTCGGTCATCGTGTCTGGCGTTCTCTTGTGGCGGATCGGAATATTTGGAGGAGCATCGTTGAGGCGGCCAAATCCCTTCATGGGATGTAGCACCAGCGGAAGAAAAAAAGAAGAATGGTTGTCCTTTTCTTTAAAAATAAAATCATCTTCGGTATGATTGATCGCATTACTGAAATAATTTTATGAGAACCGCCGATTGGCCACGTATCATATATAAGTTAGACTAAAGGTATAAACATAACAAAAGCGATATTACCGTACAAGCGACGACCACCAAGAGCATCAGCGAACGCGACGACGAAATAAAAAAAGCGACAAGTTGTAAGACATGACCTTTAAACTTACAACCACATGCGTCTATGCTTTAAAGTCTAGGGTACATCCTGTTTAAGGGATGATGAAAAATACGTCAAATCACAGTTTGGAAGTCGTGTTTAAATTTTTTATATTTTCAATTGGTAGTACTAGTTAAAAAAAACATTTTGTAGAAAATGATTTTTTTTGTTGTTGTTGTTTAAAATACAGGGTGTCAAATTTTGAGAAAAATGATGAACATGATGTTGTGTTTATGGCTATAAAAGGAAAAATAAAAAACCGATATTTATGATATAGGGCTCGTTTTAAAGGTAAGTTATTACGGATTAATAAAAAATTATAAAAATGGTAAGTTCTTTAAGTTCTTCATTTTCAAATTTCCCGCCAAAATTTTATTTTTGAATTTTCTCAATGATCGTTCAATTTTTTTTCTTTTTTTTTTAAATTTTACATCCTTTAATTCTATTGAACATACTAAAAACTTGCGCTAGTAAAATTTTTCGTTTTCGTGCAAAATACGTTCAAGTATGACTCTACCTATTTTGAAAATTTCAAAAATCGAATGGTAGATTTTTGGTCCTCTTACACAAACTTGATTTTATTTAATTTTTCCAGGTTAATTTTATCACTTGTTTTTGTGATTCAAAATTAAATCTAAAACAAAAAATATTGAGAGTAAAAAAATTTATTACAAAATAAGGATAGCAATTTAAAGATCGCATTACAGAAGATAACATGTTGATCTTGGATATTTACATAGTATTAATGAATAGCAGTCCTGGGGCCTATTTAACCATCGTACTTTGCAACTTAGCACTTATCACTTTTCAAAATTTTACTAAGCAAAAATTTATTTTGATAAGTTCAACTATTTTGTTCCATAAAGAGAAAATTACATAACGTTATTGTATAAATATTACATGTTTAGTTTCGAATACATTATTAAACAAGCGTCGATTCGATTTAGATATTAATGTTATAGGTTTAATGTGATTTATATACCTAATTAAATATTAATACCGCTGTACAAAAATCTCTTTGTAATCAATATTATTTGCTAAGTGATAACTGATAATCATTTCTGTACAATGAACATTTAGCAAATTTTCAGTAGAATTCAAAGCAAATATACACTTGCACGTTAATGTGTTTTTTTCATGACCAACTAGATAAAATTTACTTTATTCGATTCACAATAAAAACAAAGTGTTCTTAACTTTATTTAAATTTTTTTCTTATTCATTCGCCTGTTTCATGATACAGGATCTTTTATAGTAAAATTTGTTGTATTGGGGTAAGCGCTTTATTTTTTGTGGTGTGCATAATTACATTCCCGATATTTTGTAAAATTATTCTGCTTGATTATAATTTATTTGGAGCGATTCTTTAAACTCATATTCGATATAAATATTAACATTTATCCTGTTACGGCAAACATTTCCAATTATTGTATCGTTTCCGATTAATATAATTCACGTCGAATCGAGTATATCGAGTATACGAGTATATCAACTACACTTATCATAAAATGCAATGCCAATTTTCTTCTAGCAAAAAACATGAAAAAATATCAAACAACTGAACAATAAAAACCCAATAACTGTTTGGTTTTGTATTATAATTGCAGTCTTTAGCACTTATCACTTTGCACTTTGCATTTTTCATACTGTTACTGCACGATCGAAATTGTAAGTTAATTTGCGTTTATTGTAAAAAATCTTTATTATTCTAATAATTTAATGTTTATATAAATGTTATTTCGTAAAATTAACAAATATAGGTGATTCTTGCTGTACTAATCATTAATAGCAACGAATTTATATTTGCAAAGTTTCTTTGACCAGTTAAATTCTTAGCACTTAGCAAAATTTTGCAAAGTGCAAAGTGATAAGTTTTTGGTTAAATAGGCCCCTGGTATCGCGAAATTTTTCCATTGGTGACAGTTTCCATCCTAGTTCCATGAATAATTAATTTGACATTTTGATGTACTATATAAACGCAAACTGTATGCGTTCCGCTGCTTCCTGGTTGAACACAGTTTTTAGGACGTAGCAGAGAAAATTTAGAAAAACCCATTTTTTTTGGTTCATCATCCTTAAATTTCAACTTGTAGCCCTCATAGCACTCCTTTAATGTGCACATGATTAGACGTTTCTGAATTTTAACTTTATCAATAGTTAAACAATCGTTTTTCCCAGGCATTATACGACTAACATCATCATCGTTATAATATTCTAGCACTGAATGCCTGAGTTCATCACTGATCCGTTTTCCAACTTTGGGTGCTGGAAGGCTCAGTGACTCATTCTTGTTATGAATATTTTTAGCTGTCCGTACAATATATTGGGTTGTGTTGAATTCTTCCTGGATTTGTGGTATAGCTAGAGATGCCGGCAGAGTAGACAGCAGCTGTATTTTATCACAATTTTTCTCCAAATGTCGGAGTTTGATTTTTAGTTCATCCATGAATTCATCATAGAGACGTGACTGAAAATGATTTTCCTCTGAGTGAGTCAAAAGTGGTTCTATTCCAGATACCAAAAATGTTGATGATGTCGGTAATGTGGTAGTTAAATTTATAATTTTTTCTGCTCATGATATTGCCTGGATTCGAACTTACTTGGATATATAAGGGACATGCCAATGTCTGGTAATATCTTATTAAGTTTTTCACGAATGAGAGCACTTTTTATTTGGCATTCCTCGCTTTCACTCATACTCGAAATATTCTCGCCATTGACTGTTGGTGATATCTCCGGAATAACAGGTGAATTTAATGAATTATTAACCGGTGATAACTCGTTTTCAACTTTTTAGTTTATTAGTCACCTGGTAATATCATGATGTACAAATCGATGAATTTTTAGTTACATGAATCGAGCGCGGCAAACGAATTTTAATAATATAATCATCAACATTTCTTAAATGTTTAGAACATTTCAACTCAGGAAACGGCTTACAACACTTTTTGTACCCAACCATTATTACACTTATTATTTGAAATAATTTTGATGTTATTTAAATAAACAAATGATTTGAATAGAACTTCACAAGTTAAACTACCAGTGAAATATTAATTTAAACACTAATTTATACCAAAAAATATTAACAAAAACCACTGGTTATATTTTATGTTGTTTTGGAGGCCTATCTACCCCTTCTTTTATAATTAAATTTTTAAATATGCGTCATTTTGTTCCAAAAGATTACGTTACGATTTATGCACCTGAACGTAATATTTTGGGACCCATTTTTCTTACCAAAATTTATTTTTTTACTAATAGCTTTATGAGCTATCCCTAAACTACGTTACGCCTTTGTTTGGGGAAGGAGTGTTGATTGTCGTCAAGTTTAGGCTGGGGCAGAGAGAATTTCAGAAAAGGTGACGTCATCACTCTAGAGCGTTCCTTTGGAAAGGAACGATATGTCTTCTATTTTCATGTCGCGTATATGTGCTCTTAAAAATTTCTTCTCATTCCTTTTCTTCTGCAGAATACGGTTCACATTTACTTATCTCCTCGAGTTCCCTAAACTTTCGTAGCGTTAAATTACATCCTACAAAACTAGACCCAGACGTTGATGAGTTATTTCTCTTTTATGGTCCACAGCTACTCGTAACAAGCCATCCGAATTTTGTTTTTTGAGCTATCATGGTTCCGTTTGGGTTAATCACTCTGCCATATTCTAAAATGTTGAAAAACTTGTCGACTCCGATGAGGATGTGTAACGGTGTCATCAAAGGGACGTCGTTCCACAGTGTTTGATAGCAAAATTATATTTAGGAAAAGTAGACCGGGAAGAAAAATTAAAAAGGTTTGGTAGGCTAGAAGGAAAAAAAAAGGAAAGAGGAGAAAAATTTTTGCATCGTGACAGGATACACGATAGATTTTTTTTTTCGGAATTTTTTTGGGTTATTGTGAATAAGTAAGCATCCGTTTGTGTCGGGGCCCATTTATATCTGGAATATATGCTCCTAGCAGTGAACCACCAACATAAAAAAAAAGAATCCCTGTAAATATTTTCAGAGACAAATAATATAAGTATAGTTTACGCGTGGGGATCGCGGGTTTGTTCGTGTGTTGGTTGGGGGTGATTATAACGTGGTATTTAGTGAATTTCCACGTACCACCAAATTTCCGAGGAGAAAAAAAAAATTTATACTTATAAAATTGTTTGCAAATAAAAAAATAAAAAATAAAAATTTATTAAGAAGAATCCAATTGGTTTCCTTTACGTCGTGGACAAGGTGAAGAAAGGGGCGGTTTAAATAACCGTGTTAACCACGGGGTGGGCGCATACTACACCAACATCGGTATTGAGACGTACCCACGCCTAATCCAAAAAGGAAAGAGAAAAATCCACATGGTCCCATCCATGGTGGTGGGAGCCTAGGGGCCTCCCCAGGTCTAGCGGAGGGTGTCATCAGCAGCATCGAGTGGTGGGGTATAGCAGCATTGGGAGTTGGAGTTTGGGGGACGCACTTGGCCAGTCCATAATTTGGGGGAAGTAAACGTTATTTTGTTCATTATATATATATTGATTTCATTTTGGGGGGGTTTATTTTGTTCAGTATTTTAAATTATATATGTGTATTGTTTTCATTCATATAACCCCGTTATATTACTTAAATTAATTAACTAATTTGCATTGTCATTTAAAAATCAAAAAACCACAA
Source organism: Tipula helvola (assembly GCA_963556165.1). Lineage (NCBI taxonomy): Eukaryota > Metazoa > Arthropoda > Insecta > Diptera > Tipulidae > Tipula > Tipula helvola. The sequence goes on along the minus strand of OY744481.1, from coordinate 302,113,954 downwards.
AATTTTTTTTTCCCCTTATTGTGTAACCTTGGTAAATTTGGTCGTACCAGAAATTTCACAGTCTTTTTTTTTTCGGACATATAATAGGCATTTTTTTTTGTGGAGCTTGCGAAGGACCATATATCCGGAACGATAGGCCTAACTGGAAAAGTTACCCACTTTCCAAATCAGTCGCAATAACTTCTGTTGTGTCTCACAAGTAAGAAAATTCAGCTTACTTTAATTTTTGTAAATATTGTAATTATCATTGGTATATCAATTTTAGGAGTTGTATTGTTATTAGTTTCAGTTAGCGAATAGTATTTTTAAAGGTGTGAAGTATATTAAATAACTATTCTCTTAATTTATTCTGTTCTATAAACATATATTTTCGGTTTCGTGTAAATAATTACCTAAATTAATAATATGGACGATATAAATATTAACCATTTGGAACCAGACGAATTCCTAATAGAGTGTATGGTTAGAAATATTGAAGGGAGCCCTTCAGAAAAGTTTGATAGGCTAAAAAATTTTTCCAGGAAGAAGCTAAAAATCCAGTCCTTCAACCATTTAAAACTCATAAGCCGGCATCTAAAAACCCTGTTCGGGAAATACAAAAATGTTTAATTAAAATCCAAGATCACTTTAATTGGTTTGTAAAGTGTGATGAGAAAGAATTGGATAATGATAAGTTTTACACTACTTTGTCAAGGTTAGGGCATGTAATAAAAAGATTAGAACGTTTGTCTAAATCAACGAAGCGTCATAAAGTTGACTGTCTAAAAGCCTTAGATAAAGGCAAAACTTTACAGACTTCCATTAAAGATTCCTTAAATAACCACGACTGTTTAAATGAATCTATTACTTTTATGAAACAAAAGCTCGTAATTGAAGTCGAGGAAATATCGTCGTCAGATGAGGGTGCATCGGATATCGAATCCGTTTCTTCTAGGGGAACGGTTGTATCTACACCAAACAAAGGGAATAAGAAGAACAATATTCCGGGCGTTCATGATCGTGGTTTGGAAAGTCCAGTACCAAATCTCGAACAATTTCATAATCTAAATATCGATCATCAACGAAACGATCCAAATGAAAGCATCATCGAATCGGCTTTAAATATCCATCAGAATCGCCAAAATATTGCTGTCGCACAAGTAGGCCAGAACTTAGCACCATCAAATATGCAAAATGTTAATGACCAAACTATGTTTTCACGTCATCCGCTACCGTTATTCTCATCTCAACCAACTACCACTTTTCCCCAGGGGGATAAGAAAATTTACCTGTCAACGTGGAAGATTGATTTTGATGGGCGAGCTGATGGTATACCCGTAGAGAGGTTTCTGTTTAGAGTTGAGCATTTTGCACGTACCTATCACGTTTCAGAAAAGGATTTGACAGATCAGATTGGGGTTATTTTAAAGGGGCCCGCTTCAAATTGGTACTGGTGCTATTTAGAACGAAATCCGTATACGAATTGGGCGCAACTAAAAACAGCTATTATCGAACGGTTTCAAGATCGTCGAACGGACGATGACATACGTCGACTAATAGATTCACGAAAACAAAAATTGAGTGAAACCTTTATAGAATTTTATAATGAAATTTTAGGTTTGACCCTTCGTTTACGTAATTTTATATCGGACTCTGAAATATTGAGAATCCTCCGTAATAATATGAATCCTGGTTTGCAGAATCATCTTGCTGTCCAGGATATCGATTCAATCAGTACACTGGTTAGAAGATGTGTCGCATTGGAAGATATGTGGAAACGGAATAATCACGTTACCAATACATTTCGTAAGACTTCTCAGCAAATTAATGAATTTTCAAGTTCGAATGAGGGTCAGGCTAATCAAATTCCAGCCTCAATTAATAATTTAGGTTCAGAAAATTTCCACAATTTTTCGGCGACCAGTTCGGGATTTCAAAATTTTCAACCTCCTTTCGAATTTAACTCTGGCCAGTTTCAGAACCAAAATTATCCCAACCAAATTAACGCATTGGATCAAAATACCAATCAACCAAATTATTATATTTGTTGGAACTGTCGGGACATAGGTCACACTTTTACAAGATGTTCTAAGCCCCAAAGACTATTTTGTCATGGTTGTGGTGAAGATGGCACCTATAAATCGCATTGTTTAAAGTGTCGTAGTTCGGGAAATGGCGTGATGAAGTATCAGGAAGTTGCCCTGAATACTTCAAGGACTCCTCAGCAGCTACAACAACCACGTCCAGCAATAACCAAAAACCATATCCAACAAAATCGACATTAACTTGTCATTTCGATCAAGGCGGAGAATCTCTAAATCCGATAAATTCTAATTCAAAATTTCTTTGTGAAAATCCGCTTGTTATATCTAAAGGCAAAAAGCCTTCTAAATCGGCTAAATTGCGGGTGCGTAATTATTGGGACAAACGGAACTATTTGAAACAGGAAATCGCCGAATCCGTATTTTCAAACGATATGGATTGTCGACCGTATGCTGATATAAGTATTAATGGCATACCATATAAAGGATTATTAGATAGTGGGGCAACCATAACTGCCTTAGTTCGTGGCTGTGAAGCAGTTTTCACTAACGCTAAATGTAATATTTCTTATATTTCATCTCATATTAAGATGGCAGGAGGCTATTCAGAACGTGCTGTCGGATATATATATGCTAAGGTTTGTTTTCAAAGTATTGAAAAAACCATACAAATTTATTTGATACCTGGGTTAACGCAGTCATTATATTTGGGAATTAATTTTTGGAGATTGTTCGGTATCGTACCAGAGGTAATTTCTGAAATAAATACGGACGCTAGTGATGTGGAGAAATTTCATAAACTTCTTCCTGAAGAACAAATACAGCTCGATAAGGTTATAAACAAAATTCCGTCGTTCAATAAACAAGGTCTAGGTAAGACGACTTTAGTATCTCATACTATTGATGTTCAAGGAGCTACACCAATTAAGCAGGTATATTATCCCATATCTCCAATAAAGCAGGAGGCTCTATATGCAGAATTAGATCGGATGTGGAATTTGGGGGTTATCGAGGAGTCGAAAAGTTCATGGAGTTCACCTGTGACATTAGTTCAGAAGCCGAATGGTAAAATTCGATTGTGTTTAGATGCTAGACGGGTAAATGAGGTCACGAAAAAGGACGCGTATCCGCTGCCAATCATTGACGGACTCTTAAGTCGATTAGAGGACACCAAATTCATTTCAAGCTTGGACCTAAAGGATGCCTTTTGGCAAATACCGCTAGACAAAGAGTCCCGAGATAAGACGGCGTTTACCGTACCTGGTCGACCGTTATTCCAATTCACCGTAATGCCATTCGGACTTTGTAACGCGCCACAGACTATGTGCCGGTTAATGGATCAGGTGATACCCCATGAACTTCACGAACGCATATTCGTGTATTTGGATGATCTATTGATCACTTCTAAGACGTTCGGGGAGCATCTTGATTTGTTGGGAGTAGTCGCAGATAGATTATCAAAGGCGGGGTTATCGGTTAATATTGAGAAGAGCAATTTCCTTCTTAAAACAATAAATTATTTAGGATATGTAATAGGGGATGGTACGATGGCAACAAATCCTGAAAAAGTTAGGGCCATACATGATTTTCCCGTCCCTACTACTCTGAAGAAACTACGCCGTTTCCTGGGAATGGCAGGATGGTATCGGCGGTTCATCATGTCGTATGCATTTCTTGTAGCACCTCTTACGGATCTGACTAAGAAAAATAATAAATTCGGTTGGACCGACAAAGCGAACGAAGCATTTGAGAAAGTTAAATTGTCCCTTACAAATGCACCCGTACTGGTACATCCCAATTTTCAAAAGCCATTTGTGATTCATTGTGACGCTAGCACTAGCGGAGTTGGAGGAGTGCTGCTTCAGACGGGAGACGATGGTGAGGAACATCCTATCGCATATATGTCGCAGAAGTTGAACGCGGCGCAGCGCAACTACACCATTACAGAATTAGAATGTTTTGCGGCTGTGTTGAGTGTGAGGAAATTTCGAGCATATATCGAGGGATATCCTTTCACCATTGTCACAGACCACGCGAGCCTTAAATGGCTTATGAGCCAAAAGGAGCTTGAAGGCCGGCTAGCGCGTTGGAGTCTGAAGTTGCAGCCTTTCAATTTCACGGTGCAGCATCGCAGTGGATCGCAGATGGTAGTACCAGACGCACTTTCTAGAATGTTCATGGAGGAAATGGTTTTATTGGATTGTGGGTTTAATTTTAATCTGGATTCCCTAGCATTCAAATCACCCGAATATTTGGATTTAATTTCCAAAATTCTATCTTCTCCGGAATCATATAAAAATTTTAAAATTTCTGACGGCAAAATTTTGGTTAATACTTCTGGGAATAAACATTTTTCGTTCACCTTGTCGGATGTCCCACATTGGAAATTATATTTTCCCCAGGCTTTGACTAAATTTTTTATAATACAAGCACATAATCCACCTACCTCAGCTCATTGTGGGTCGGCGAAGATGCTTGAACATATTCAACGCTACTTTTATTGGCCCAAAATGGCAGGTGAGGTTAGAGAATACGTCAGTAATTGCTCCAAATGTAAGGAAACTAAAGCGGTAAATTACACTACCCGACCTGAGATGGGTAAACAAAGATTGGTAGTGAGGCCCATGCAGCGGCTATTCGTTGACTTTTTGGGTCCGTATCCCAGATCTAAAAGCGGAAATATGTACCTCTTTATTGTATTAGACCAATATTCTAAATTTATCTTTCTTAAACCTTTCCGAAAAGCAACGGCGGCCGATATAATTAAATTTTTAGAGAAAGAAATATTTCTTACCTTCTCCGTGCCAGAATTTATTGTTTCTGATAATGGGCCACAATTCACTTCAAAATTATTTCAAAATTGCTTGTCAAAATTTAATATTAAACATTTGCCGGTCCCGCGATACTGCCCACAAGCGAACGCATCGGAACGGGTGAATCGCTCTATTTTGTCGGCAGTGCGAGCTTATATTGATGATAACCATATAACTTGGGACCAATATATTCCCGAGATTACCTGTGCTTTGCGAAACGTTGTGCACGACTCGACGAAATTTTCGCCGCACTTCTTAATGTTTGGTCAACATATGATCATGAATGGTAAAGAATACGATCTTTTAAGATTATTAAATATGGAGGGCGAGGGGGTTATTTCAGCTGAATCTAAATCCAACACCTTAAATATGTGTCAAGGTTCAATTTTGAAATACCTGGAAGAAGCGTATAAACGGTCTCGCCATACTTATAACCTTTGTAGTAACAACAGAGTATTGGAAGTTGGGCAGACGGCATATGTCAAAAACTACGTTCAGAGCAACGCGGCCACCAAATTCTCAGCAAAACTTGCACCTAAATATGTTAAGTGTGTCATTAAACGAAAATTAGGTAGTACGGCTTATGAGTTAGTAAAGGAAGATGGTCGAAATCTCGGAATTTACCATATTAAAGATATACGAACTTGAAGTATTTCTTCTAATCAGGAAAAAAAAATGTGTTTCGAGTTAGTTGCGTTTATTGGTCGGTTAGATTTTGTTTTTACCCGGCTTGATGAGACTTTACTCGGGTGTGAGTCGTCCCCACGAATGTAACGGTGTCATCAAAGGGACGTCGTTCCACAGTGTTTGATAGCAAAATTATATTTAGGAAAAGTAGACCGGGAAGAAAAATTAAAAAGGTTTGGTAGGCTAGAAGGAAAAAAAAAGGAAAGAGGAGAAAAATTTTTGCATCGTGACAGGATACACGATAGATTTTTTTTTCGGAATTTTTTTGGGTTATTGTGAATAAGTAAGCATCCGTTTGTGTCGGGGCCCATTTATATCTGGAATATATGCTCCTAGCAGTGAACCACCAACATAAAAAAAAAAAGAATCCCTGTAAATATTTTCAGAGACAAATAATATAAGTATAGTTTACGCGTGGGGATCGCGGGTTTGTTCGTGTGTTGGTTGGGGGTGATTATAACGTGGTATTTAGTGAATTTCCACGTACCACCAAATTTCCGAGGAGAAAAAAAAAATTTATACTTATAAAATTGTTTGCAAATAAAAAAATAAAATTTATTAAGAAGAATCCAATTGGTTTCCTTTACGTCGTGGACAAGGTGAAGAAAGGGGCGGTTTAAATAACCGAGTTAACCACGGGGTGGGCGCATACTACACCAACATCGGTATTGAGACGTACCCACGCCTAATCCAAAAAGGAAAGAGAAAAATCCACATGGTCCCATCCATGGTGGTGGGAGCCTAGGGGCCTCCCCAGGTCTAGCGGAGGGTGTCATCAGCAGCATCGAGTGGTGGGGTATAGCAGCATGGGAGTTGGAGTTTGGGGGACGCACTTGGCCAGTCCATAATTTGGGGGAAGTAAACGTTATTTTGTTCATTATATATATATATATTGATTTCATTTTGGGGGGGTTTATTTTGTTCAGTATTTTAAATTATATATGTGTATTGTTTTCATTCATATAACCCCGTTATATTACTTAAATTAATTAACTAATTTGCATTGTCATTTAAAAATCAAAAAACCACAAAATTTTTTTTTCCCTTATTGTGTAACCTTGGTAAATTTGGTCGTACCAGAAAATTCACAGTCTTTTTTTTTCGGACATATATATATACATATATATAGGTATTTTTTTTTTGTGGAGCTTGCGAAGGACCATATATCCGGAACGATAGGCCTAACTGGAGAAGTTACCCACTTTCAAAATAAGATGAGTGCGTGCTAAGCGAGCGGGATTAAGGCGGGGTGAAATCAAATGAAAGTCCGGTTACCAGGTTTTATGTTACCGGTGGTCGAGCGAGAACGAACCCATTACCACTGAGCGGCGGGACGAAAGAAAAAAAACCAGCTCATCAGACCCCAGTAACATAAGATAGACCCAGACGTTGATGAGGTATTTCTGTTTTATGGCCCACAGCTACTCGTAACAAGCCATCCGAATTTTGTTTTTTGAGCTATCATGGTTCCGTTTGGGTTAATCACTCTGCCATATTCTAAAATGTTGAAAAACTTGTCGACTCCGATGAGGATGTCGATTTTTCCTGGACGGAAATATTCAGTATCGGTTATTTGTAAATTTTGAAATAATACACAGTCTTTCACATTTAAAAATTGCCTTGGCAGTTACGACGACAAGTTTTGAAAGATTAAGACATCAATATTTATTTGGGTTTGATGCCCATAAATCGATGACAATGATAATTTCGTCAAACGAAGCATGTGATCCAGAATCTAAATGAACTCTACACTTGAGCAGTGACCCATCATAGCCTTTTACGTTCACTGATGCTGTTGGAAAGGCTGTTGGATTTCGCAACAAAGTATTAAATACTTTTCGGTCATGTTTCCAGACTAAGTCTACTCAGTATTCCGATCTAAAGGTAAAATCGATCAGCAAGTTGATTTTTACAGTATGAATAATAATTGTTGACGTTGATTTTATTAAATTGAAATTAACCAGAACGAGTGTAGTTCAAAAGGTGCTAAACAATAAAGAACAATGACCCAGAGGTGCATCCTATTATTAGACAACACTTACATTGATATGTTATTACGCTTAGATATTTATTATTTTGGATTCAAATTACTCAAAATGAAGCAAAAACATTTCCGATTTTTAATGTTAAAAGTGGATTTAAATAATTTATTTATTTTGTTTCATTGTAAATTTCTCTGCATAAATAATTAATTTTTGATTATCATAAAATTAAATTAATTAAATTGTATTGAAAAAAGTATATAAAAGCTAAACCCTAAACGGAAATGACTGTTAGTGCTAAATAAAAATTATTTAAGTGCATACAAATAGAGCGAAAAAAAAGTTTTAGTGAATTTTTTGTGAAATCAGTTAAAAAGAAAAGTTTAAAAATGGTTGAAAGTGAAATTCTAAATAATGATGGAATTCTTTACAGAACAACCTGTAAGCCCGGCGATGAAATTGTTATAAGTGGAATAGCTGGTAGATTTCCAAAGTCCAAAAATATAAATGAATTGGAATATAGTTTGTTTAATAAGGTAAATCATTTGATAAATAATAGAATACGGGTACACCTTTGTGGGTTGAAATTCGGATATTTATCAAATGTCAAAAAAACAACAACAATGAATTAGGAATAAATTTAATTAAATGGAAGTGAACAAATACTCGCCATAAGTTTGAAACCACTCCCAAAAATTGTAGTGATGTGTGTTAAACCTTTTCTGTGATAATATTTCACCGGTCTTTTTCTTTTTGTTTTGTTTAATTTTGCAGATCCAAAATGTCACAAGGGCATAATACCCTTTTTAACTTACTTTCATTTTAGATAATTATGCTTGAATTTCTAAAGGAAAATCAACTGTTTCTAATACGAAATATGTAGGGGGAAATACCCTTAATTTAAAAAATTTTAAAATCCCGTTATCTCGTAGGAAGTCAATTTTAAACCGCTGAAGTGAATAGTAATCTCATTTTGTAATAAATGTTTCCAAAAAAAAAATTTCGAAAGAACATAACACAGGATATGAGAAAACAACTATACTCAATAAAAAAATTGGTGCCCAAGGAAAACAGCTAAGCTGGCAAACATCCGTGTTACTATTACTTGCAAACGACACAGAAGGTTTATGGCAATTAAAAACCTGCACCGGTATGGACAAGGGCCGAGAAATGTCGATCTGCAAGACGATAAAAAAAAGATGTGCTCGTAGTTCATAAGGAATGAGGAATAGAACACTGAAAAAATGTTTATTCGGCATCAAAAGAAGAGTTTTCGTACGACGGAGTGCCGAAGAAAAGATGATGTTTATAATAAAGGAAAGAGATGCCTTTATGATATTGTTTGAAGCTTTCTCCTGTCCATTTTTGATTTCTTCTGTTGATTTTCAATAAACATTAAGTTTTCTATTAAATCTGTAGTAACAACCAGGCGTTTTAAACGCAAACTGGCACAATATTTGCAAATGTCAAAATCTATTGTTAGTGATATCAACCATAGCAATTGAAACATTATATCAGAGTATATAGTGGGGCAGGCGACATTTACCGTATTTGGTGGATTTTAAAGAAAGAGGGCTATCGACCAATTCTAATGAATAAGACTATTCCATCGGGATGGGTAAATTGGCGAAGGATCGATATGGCTTTAGTTTTCAATCGAAAACAACTTTTTGTCTTAGTTTTTTCTATTTTGATACTTGGATGGACCCATATATAAATAAGAATTTTAAGCATTATGTTACTCTTGAAAACTGCAACGACTCATTTGAGAAATACAGTCCGACGCGATATTAGTGACGTTTCTTTTTATTTTGCTTGTAACCCTAATTTTAATAGTTCTTACTGTATAAGCGAGTAATCCAAGTACTGTCGCAATATACCCTGATTTCTCATCATTATTGCACTGCCTAATAATCTCAACTTCACAGTCGCACAATCCCGCTTTCATACTTTAACAAGAAAGCACTCCGCTGAAGCCTTCGATACGTCCGAACATCTAAGCTTGTCTAAAAATCTACAATTCAACAAGAACTTAATCCAACTAGTTTGCGTCACAATGATTGTTTTGCTTTAATTAGCCGAATGTTATTTGGTTTTGAGTATGTCTAAATATTAAGTATTCCGAACCATTTTATTAAAACTATTCAACCTTTCACATGTTGGTTTATTAGTAATGACTGGATTCGTAGTTCCTCTGACATTGCTATGTTCTCTCCGTTAGTCACTATCTATTTCTTTTTATGCCAATTTTCATGATTTGTAAGCTTCAATTTGGACCATGCTACCATAAATCAAGCTCGAAAAGTTGTTTTGGTTACACACCTCTAGCACACGTTTAACTTGCGAGATAGAAACTTATAAAGACTTGGGATTTTATTTAGTACTCAAACTCTAAATAAATAAATTTATATTTGTTTATTGTATTATTTTCTACTTCAATTTACCAGACACTCTGAAACGCTAATAGGAAGAAGCCATAGATTAATGTAAGTTAGTAAATTAAGTCAGAAACAAGTGCTCATTAGTCCAAGAGTCTAGATTGTAATTACATAAAATAAAACAAAATATTGTGTAATGAATTATAATTGTTATTAACTAAAACAGTAAGTTTGTTTATTTTAATTAAGTTCACCACTTTCAATACAACCTCGAATTACGAAAAAAATTGCACGTAAATCGAAATATCGTTAACCCAATATTTCGTAAATTTTCCGAAAATTCGTAAAAAGCTGTTGTGTAACAACGAACGCACTGTCAAAATTCATTTTGTTTTTTTTTGTTTGTTGTTTTTTTAAACGCGAATTTTTGCCGTCTTACTTTAAACTTTAACTTACGTCAAAGTAAGTGCTAAGAATATTTTTATTTTTATTTTCAACAGTTGGCACCAAACTCTAAAAATATAATTATTATTTAGAATTTTAACAAATATAAAATAGTGATAACAAATTATTGAATAAAGTATAATAATTCTAAATGATAATTAACAAAATTTAATATTCTGATTTATCGAAAAATTAAGAATTGTTTTTAATACCAACTCATAAAACTAAATATTGTTACGGTGGCACCTAGGATAGAACAGAATAAGTTATTTAATAGCAGAAACATTACTGTACTAAAATGGAATATTCCATGATAAAACTGTTCTAAATGTTTCTAGATTATTTTTACATGAAAAGTCATGATATTTCCAGGACTTTTGCTTTGAGTATGTAAAAAGCGAAAGGAATCGAATTAGATTATTAGTACGTATGTACATATTTGGAAAGCGACAGTGTAAAAATTAAATAGAGTGATTAAAAAATGAATTAGTGCGATATAAAAATTAAAAGTGATCAGTAAAATTGTACCAATTATAAAAAGTGATTTTGGAATTATTGTTAATAAATTGTGTTGTATTGATTTTTGTGTTCAATAAATAAAACCGTTTGTGATTAATTGAAATTATTTGTTTTATTCACAATCAATGGCTTTCCAATCGACCACCGCAAGTACTTATAAGAACTTATGGTTCATGTCTTTGCTAGATTAACTATTGTATATTTAGCAAAGAAATAATCCATAAGTGCTTTTAAGTACTTACGGTGGGTTCGAATAACTGGATAGTGAATAAAACACAGCACTTCAATTTATCACAAACGTATTTATTTACTGAACACCAAAAATTAATTCAACCCAATTTATTAATAATAGTTTATAAAATCTTTTTTTATAATAATTGCACAAATTTTCTGATCACTTTTATTTTTTATATCTCACTAATTCACTTCTTAAATCACTTTTTAATCCTTATGCTTTTGCTTACCAAGTACTAATGTTCTAACTCGAATTTGTTCGCTCCTTATATGTATACTCAAATCAAAACATATCGAAATTTCATGATAGTTCCGGTAAGAACAGTTTAGAAGCATTTAGAACAGTTTTTATCATGGAAAATTCCATTTTAGTACAGAAAAACTTTGCGCTATCAATTAATTTATTCTATTATATCCTAGGTGTCCCCGTAACACTACCCCGCACCTAAGTCTGTTCATCCCGAACCGGAACCAAATCACCTCTTCTGTATAGGGCCAACCTTTCTAAATGCACCACCTTCGGTTTAACTCGATGTCCCTTTTGTATCCGATAAACCACATCGTTCATCTTTGTGATGACAATGTAAGGTTCTTCCCATGCTGGTTGCAGCTTCGGTGATAATTCATTCTTTCGTTGTGGGTTGTGAAGCCATACTAATTGCTCTTCCTGGAATCCTTGGTTATTTGCTCGTATATCATATCGAAGTTTCATCCGGCCACTTGACATCCGTATTTTCCCTCGTACAAATTGATGAATCTCATTAAGTTCTTCTTTCAGCCGGTCTACGTAATACTGTTCACATAAAGCCGTGATGGAACAGCCCCAAACTTTAAATCTCCAGATAATCGAAGATTATCTCCAAATATAATTTTAGCTGGTGTCATTCCGGTCGTGTCATGTATTGCTATGATTGATAGGCCATCAGGAACATTGGTATATGTTGATCCCAGTTCCGCTGATTTTTCTCCACGACCTTTGCTAGATATTCCTCCAATGTGCTATTGAATCTTTCCACCATATGGGGGTATGGGGTACACCTCTGGCTATTTGCTGAAACAATCCATTGCTACTAGCACATATTTATTCCGGCTCTCGGTGGTAGGAAATGGTCCCGCTTTACGACTTTTGCGTGCGGGTTCCTTTACCGCCGCACATTGGTCACATTTTTGGCAGCATTCTATCACAGATTGTCTACATTCTGCCCAGTAGAATCGTTGACGTATCTTGGCCAGTGTTATTAATTCCTAGGTGGCCCTCAATTACTCCTCAGTGATACTCTTTTAGGATTTCTACAATCCGGCTCTTCGGTAACACCAGCAACAATTGCTTCACTTTGCCATCCATGCTTTCAGGCTATTCGGAGGCTATCCTATTGAGTCCAATAGCTCTTGACAAAACTACTATTGTTTTGTCCGCGATCCAAGTGGGACGGAGTTCCTTTTCCTTCCATTCAATGATAACCGACAAATCCGTGTCATCTAATTGCGCTTTCCTGATCATTTGGTCAGTCCACACAATGATGCCTTCCTTTGCTTCAACGTGAGCACAATGCTTGCATTCTACTGGACATGGTCGTCTTTATAACGCGTCGGCATTTCCGTGAGCGCTTCCCTTTCAATGTCCGATCTGGAAATCGTTGCTTTGTAGTCGTTCGATCTAGCGTGCTACATGTCCCTCTGGATGCTTGAATTGCAACAGCCACCGTAAATGTACTTATCAAAATGCCTAACGCATTTTACTATCGCCAACAATTATTTCCGAGTCCGGTATAGCCAACAATTCCTTCTTCTCGACCAATACTACCGGTGAGCTCTATGGGTTGTTAGATGGTTCGATTACTCCTGCCGCCTGCTTGTCTATTAACATCCGACTGGCATCTTCTTGTTTTGCCAATGGTAACCTTCTGGGTGGTTGACGAATCGGCATTTCTGTTCCTGTATCAATTCGGTGCTTTACCATTGAAGTCCTTAAGTTATTATCCGATGTGCTGAAGAATATAGACATGTACCGTTTGGGTAGTTGATGTGCAGAATTTTTCTGTGCCACGGTAAGATCTTCGGTTCATTTTTGCATAAGTTGTTCTACCATTTCTTTCTGCCCTTGTATGTCGGCTTTTTCAATCGAACTTCCCTGTTCACATTTTACTATACATTTTACTAACGCTGATACCACGTCACATTTGCCGATAACGATTCCTTTATTGATGGTTATTGTCTTATCAGAGAGATTTAGAGTCCTAATTGGTACTCTATAGTCGTTTTCTGGTTTAACTAGCGCTTTCCCGATTATAATTTTCTTGGTTCCACTCTCCTCTTCGTTAGCTTCCACAACCCACAACCTGGGCGACCCAGAACCTCCATCCAATATTCCCACACGATCGCCTCTGTGTTCGGTGGCAGCTTCTCCCGAAGAAAGGTAATGATTGGCCTGGTAGTTGCTCCTGCACTGCTAGATTGAAGTAGCAATTAGACGTTAACGTAAGTCAATACTCCTCTTCCAACATCCACCACGAAACAATTTGCACTCATGATGTCCATCCGCTAAATGAACTCATCCACAATATCTGCAATCAGCACTTTGTGTTGGAAAAGGGCTCTCCCGATCTAAATTTTCGCGATCTTTTTGCCTTTTATTATTGAACTATCTCCAGTTGGTGTTTGTTGTTACTTCAATCCTTTAGCTGGCTGTATACCTCCACAGATCACATCTTTACGGACAAATGATGCAGTCCATGCCACGAATGTCGCCTTTGATTGTTAAGCTGTCACCGCCTCTTGCTACTTTTGAAATGCGGATGGAGGTTATGGGGCAATCGGATGTGAGGGTCAGCTTCTCCCCCTTTAAGCTGACTCTTTGCAGTTTAACGACTCCGTCGTCATTTGGCCCTCTTGCTTGGCAACTACCTGATCTTCTGTTGGTCATCGCTGCATAGGAGATGGTGATCTTCCCCATTTCCTTCTTATTTCCCAGCAGTCCGGTGTTTATGTTGATGTCGGTTTCCATTTGGCATATTTTCATTGACGGTTTGGTGATGGCTTGTGCGGTCTCATTCGTTAACGCACAACATCACCGCCTTGCGTGTCTTTGGATTTGGAATGCCGTACTTTCGATCCTACACCTTCATAATATCGAGATAACTGTTGCGATCTTTTTCCAGAATGGTTTGTAAAGCTTCCGCTGATTCACCTTTAAGAGCCACTATGAGAGCTGCAACAAGATGTTCATCTCCCAACGATTTTGCTTGGCTGCCATTTCAAATTGAAATTTGAAAATACCGAAAGGTGTTGTTCCGTCAAATGATGGTGGCTTTATCTTGATCGAATGAACGGTCTGAACCACTTGCGTTATTATTCCACTTGCCTTGACATCAGTTAACTCTTGCTTGAGACGCTGAGCTTCGGCTTGTAATTTTCTGATTTGACAAGTTGAACTTCCGTTTGAGTTTTTCTATTTCGCCATGTACATTTTTAGACAGTTCTAGAATTTTCTCGTCCATTTTCTTTTGACTTTCGGACATTTCCCGATTTGACTGCTTAATCTCGCCCAACTGTTGTTTCATTTCTTGTTGAATGTTAACCTTTTGCTTCTCCAATTGACGTTTCATCGTTTCGTTTGACTGCTCAATTTGTTCCGTGTCTCCGCAAAACGAGCGACATTTTGTTGTTTCATTTCACCCATTTGTCTCATCATTTGGTTTGACTACTCTTCTTGTTGCGCCATCATCTGCTTCATAGCAGCCATTAACTGCAACAAATCGAAACTTCCAGATGGTAGTTGTGTTGTTTCGACCGACGGTTTTTTATCTCCTGCCTTCTCTGTGGTTGCCGCATCCGTTACTTCCACGACAAAATCAGGATGATCCACGTCTAACCCTTGTAAAGCACCTTTATTACCATCAATCGACAAACCCCGTTTCCCTAGTATTCTGGAACTCTTAATTCGGAGAGAATCATTTCCTTTGTTTTATTATTCACAATCTCGCCGCTGTCACCAATTGTTACGTTTTTTCCTTGCCAATCAAAAGGTTCGTATCACTGGATTGTAAAACACAACACTTCAATTTATCACAAACGAATTATTTTTTTGATTACAAAAATTATTCCAACACGATAATTCACAAAATCACTTTTTATTATTTTTGCACAATTCTACTGTTCACTTATAACTTTTATTTCACACTAAACCACTTTTCAAATCATTTTTTAATTTCCTTTTTAATTTTCACTTTATCGCTGGAAAAAACTAATCTGCAGGTACCGATAAGAAATTCTCAACAGTTGGAAGACGAATTGGAACAACTCAATGAAATAATTTACTATGCTGCGTGGGCAAGCACTCCCATTTTACAAAATTAATATATCATACCCAATGGAAGGTAGAGAGTTGGTAAGAGAAAAACGTGGGACTCGTAAAACCTAGCAAATTCGAGAATCAAGCTTAATGAGTCAAAATCCACTCATATTAACTTTACATAATATCTAGAGGCTTACCATCTACCTATAGAAATTAACTCGCGACACGTACCATATGTAAATACAGCTAAATACCTTGGTATGACCCTCGACGCTAAGCTCAAGTGAAGAGAGCATGTCAAAAAGAAAAAAGAAGAACTTAACATAAAGTTCAGAAAAATGTATTGGCTTATATGTAGGTAGAGGCTCTGAGCTTACGTGTGTATTAAGTGTGTTTCGCCAAGTGCCTACGGCTGAAAGTGTAAAAAGCTACCTTAAATTTATTCATTTCGTATTCATTCGGAAATTTGAAGTGTATTAGCGAATTCCACTTTTTTGATGTTCGGTATATAAATTCGCGCTTGATTTCTTCAGTTTGAGGTTTCGGGAGCTTCACCGTAAACTTATGTGCATTGGTTGTTCCTCTTGTTGTTGTAACGAATGGTGGTATTTTCTCTGATAGTTCTGCAGAACATTTACCATGCAAGCATCTGTAGAAGACGCAGAGTTCTGCAACATCTCTGCGATGCTGTAAGCTGTCTAATTCTTAAGTAAGTCTGGGATTTTGTATTATTCTGATAGCGCGGCGTTGAACCCTGTCCAATAACTGGAGGGTGGTACCGGACGCACCTCCCCAAACTTGACAGCAATACTCTATACATGGTCGGATGAAGGCTTTATATTTTTGGAGAACTTGATGCGATTTAAAAAACCTTCTGCATCGATTCAGGAACCCGAGTTATTTAAAGCTGATTTAGCCAATGCAATAATCTGTTCATTCCATTTGAGTTTGTTACTTATTTGAACACCAAGCAGTCGAATTGAGTCGCAAGTTGAGTATGACGTTGACTTAAGAGCTGAGTTGAAGGTTAGATTGGGGTTGAATTGAGGTTGAGTCAACGGGAATGTGTTGATGTTTGAGCTGGAAGTGAGTTGTTTTGAGTTTAGATCATGTATGCATGCAGATTTTCGAACCGTGAGAGTTGGGTTGGCCTTTGAGTTTGGATTTAAGTTGAGGATACTTTTGGGTTGATTGGATGGGGTCAGTTGGGGTTGAATGGAAGGTTAGATTGAGTTGATTTTATGTAAATGTTTGTTTATTCGAACCGTGCTGATTTGGGGATTATGCTGGGCGTTGAATTTCAGGTTGAGTTGGGGTCAAGCGAGAGGTTTTGTTTTGACTTTTGGTAGGAGTAAGGTTGGAGGTTAAGTTGGGTGGGCTTGTATTATCTTGGTGAAAAATTACTCCTTTTCTAATGATCAAATAACTTAATTTGTCGACTTGGTCAAAATACTTATCAGTATCTATCGTTTCGCCAACTTTAATAAATTCAAATAAATTATTTTAATGTACGATTATTCGTTCTTATATTACAGATTGACATGGTTGACGATAGTGAAATGAGATGGCGTCACGAACATGCGGAAATTCCAAAGCGGACAGGAAAAATCCATGATTTACAGAAGTTTGATGCAACCTTCTTTGGAGTACATGCAAAGCAAGCAGCTATGATGGATCCTCAAGCCCGTTTAGTAATCGAACATGCGTACGAGGCTATACTAGATGCTGGTATTAATCCAAAATCATTACGAGGAAGTCGTACAGGTGTCTTTATTGGTGCCTGTCTATCTGAAACGGAGTATAAAATTTACGAAAAAGTTACAGGAGGAGGATTTGGCATTACTGGATGTAGTCGCGCTATGATCGCTAATCGAATTTCATATGTCCTTGATTTACAGGGACCCTCATTTTTCATTGATTCAGCTTGCAGTAGTACAATGTTTGCGTTAGATGCGGCATTTACAGCTATACGTAGTGGAGAATGTGATGCTGCTATCGTAGGTGCTTCCAATTTATTACTCCATCCGTATATCACACTACAATTTGCTCGTTTAGGTGTACTTTCACCTCAAGGATATTGTCGACCATTTGATGATGATGCATCAGGTTACAGTAGATCAGAGGCAGCGTCATGCATTTTAATACAAAAAGCAAAAAATGCAAAACGTAATTATGGTACTGTGGTTTATACAAAAACAAATTGCGATGGTTACAAAGAAGCAGGTATAACATGTCCATCGGCTGCAATCCAAACGCGGCTTTTATCTGAATTTTATAAAGATATACAAATCAAACCGGAAAATGTCGATTACGTTGAGGCTCACGGTACTGGTACAATTGTTGGTGATCTAGAAGAATGTACTACGCTGGATGCTGTTTTCTGTAAAAATCGTAACAATCCGCTTCCCGTTGGCTCAGTCAAATCAAATTTGGGTCACACAGAACCAGCTTCTGGTATGAGCTCCATTGCTAAATGTATTATCGCAATGGAAACCCAATTAATTCCACCAAATATAAATTTTGTAAAAGGACGTTCGGATATCAAAGCACTTGAAGAAAAACGTTTACAAGTAGTTGTTGATGCACAACCACTGCCTGGTCCTTTGCTTGCGATCAATTCATTTGGTTATGGTGGTGCTAACGCACATGTGCTGCTGAGAGCTAATCCAAAGGGGAAGCTAAATAAAGCGGCCCCAAAAGATAAGCTTCCTAGACTAATTAATTGGTCTGGACGCACAGAGCAAGCTTGCCAAACCGTTCACGAATATTTAACAACAATACCTTTAGATGTGGAATATGTCGCGCTTATTCATAGCAACCAATCGGAAACGATTTCCGGTAATGTATTTCGTAGTTTTGGTGTTTACAGCCATGTTGAAGATGGAAAAGCGAATTGTATTACAAGCGAAATACAGCATTTTAGTGGTATTAAGCGTCCAATAGTGTACGTTTTCAGCGGAATGGGCTCACAGTGGGCTGAAATGGGAACCAGTTTAATGGAAATACCCATTTTCAGCGATACCATAAAAAAATGTCACAATGTGTTATTGCCCAAAGGGTTGGATTTGATCAATATTATAACATCACCCGACAAGACAACGTTCGATAATATTTTAAATTCATTTGTTGGCATTGCCTCAATTCAGGTGGCTATTTGTGATGTCTTAACATCAATAGGTATTAAACCGGATGTAATTATTGGCCACTCTGTCGGTGAGTTAGGATGTGCTTATGCAGATAGCTGTCTAACAGCAGAACAGATGGTACTTTGCGCTTACTCTAGAGGTATTGCAAGCATTGAAACTGATAAAATTAAAGGTTCAATGGCCGCTATTGGAATGGGATATCAAGAATTGATTAAAATACTACCATCAACAATTGATGCTGCTTGTCATAATGGACCAAACTCGTGCACAATTTCTGGCCCACAGGATGAAGTTGAAAAGTTCATATTAAAATTAAAATCGGACGATGTATTTGCTAGAGAAGTTCCATGTTCAAATATTGCATACCATTCACGATACATTTCTGATATGGGACCTACGCTACTGAACTATTTATCCCAAATTATAACTGATCCAAAACCACGTTCAGAAAAATGGCTGAGCTCAAGTGTACCCAAAAGTCAATGGCATACACAAGAAGCTCAATATTGTTCAGCGGAGTATCAGACCAATAATCTATTGGGTTCTGTATTATTTGAAGAGACATCAACATTGTTGCCATCGAATGCAATCACTATTGAAATTGCTCCTCATGGCTTATTACAGGCTATCATTAGAAAATCAATGCCTAATGCCATTCACGTCCCATTGACTCAACGAGGAAATAAAGAAAATCTTACGTTTTTCCTAACAGCATTGGGAAAGTAAGTATAAATTAAATTATTCCGATCCGTTAGAATAACTAATGCTATACTTTTATCCTTATCTTTTGAACAGAATCTACTTAGCCGGTTTGGATATCGCCATTGAAAATATATATCCCGAAGTTGAGTTTCCAGTATCACGCGGTACACCAAGAATATCTCATCTAGTTCGTTGGGATCACACAGAAAACTGGAATGTTCTAGAATATGATGTGGAACAATCGAGAAGTGGTCAAAAACACATGGATGTAACCTTGGATGACCAAGATTTTGAATATGTTGCAGGCCACGTAATCGATGGTAGGTTATCATGAAAATTTAAATTATTTTGATTAACCAACCCATGTAAATTCTTATAATGAATATTTTAGGGCGATGCTTATTTCCCGCCACCGGATATTTGCATTTAGTGTGGGAAACATTTGCACAAATGAAAAAATATTTGTTCACAAAAATAAATGTTCAATTCGAAGATGTTAAATTTTTACGAGCAACAACAATTTTAGAAAAATCCCTTGTTGAATTTATAATAATGATTAATATGGGTTCAGGCCGTTTTGAGATATCACACGAATCAGAAGCGATTGTTACTGGTTTTATTAAGGAGTTACCTGATAATTCAACACTTGAAAAATTACCACCAGTACCAAAGTCGAATTGTCCAATTTTACCAACCAAAGATTTCTACAAAGAGCTACGAGTTCGCGGGTATCAATACAGCGGAGCATTCAAAAACGTTATTGAAGCTAGAGCAGACGGGTTAACCGGAAAAGTGAGATGGGAAAATAATTGGGTATCATTTATGGATTGTTTACTACAAATGACCATAGTTGGAAAAGATACACGTGAATTACTAGTTCCAACCGCAATAGAAAGGCTTACAGTAAACACAAAAGAACATATCGACTTTATTAATGAATACTTTGATTCAGAAACACCTGAAACCCATTTCTTTGATGTGCTTGCAAATAAAAATTTACAAATCATTCAAGCTGGAGGCATTGAAATAAAGGGACTGCATACGAATTATATTTCAAGACGTAAACCACCAGGCTTATCCATACTAGAATCATTTACATTTATTCCATACCTTCCAACACCTAGGGTTTCACTTATCGATGCAGCTCGAATTTGTGTTCAACATGCACTAGAAAATAGTGCAACTTACAAAGTAAAATCAATTGAAATTATCGATCGGCCCGCTGAACCAATCATCCCAAATTTCAAAGAAACAATCGAATATTTCCCACTCGCCACAGCTGAAACGATAATACTCTCATCGTTAGATATTAAGTCATGTGGCGTACCAGTTGAATTAGCTGAAATATCTGCTCAAATTAATTGCATGTTCATAATTAGCCAGAATTGCTTATCAAATGCACAATTTGTAAACACATCCATTAATAGTTTAAATGAGGTTGGCTATTTGGTGTCACGAGAATCAGATAATTTGGAGGTTAGCGAAATAATTACTCCACAAGGATTTAATTTGATTGCAGTTATTCCAACTCAAGGTGAAACACTGGTATTGTTACAGAAACAATTGTTGAAGAAATTACCGGAAAATATGACAATAGTAAAAATAGCATCAGATGATAAAACGTTTGCTTGGATGAAAACATTGCAGACTGCAATAAAATTGGGACCAACTATCGCCTATGCCCAAACAGAACCACTTTCTGGGATTCTCGGTTTAATAAATTGCATTCGTAAAGAACCAGGTTGTAATCAAGTTTCATGCTTCTTTATTGATGATAAAACAGCGCCAGCATTTGATCCTAACAATACATTTTATAAAATGCAACTCTCACTAGGTTTAAGCATAAATGTTTATCGAAATGGAAAATGGGGAACATATCGGCATTTATTATTAGAAATGGCAGACAAATTTGGGCCAATAGAAACACATGCCTATGCGAATATAACACAAAAAGGGGATTTGTCATCATTAAAATGGATTCAAGGTTCACTCCCCGGATTCTTGGTCCAACATCCCGAATTAGTAAAAGTACAATATTCGGCTCTTAATTTCCGCGATGTATTATTGGCCACCGGAAAATTGGGTATTGAATCAATTGGTTTAAGTCGTTTGGAACAAGAATGTGTAATAGGGTTCGAATTTGCTGGAGTAAATCAAAAGGGGCAACGTGTTATGGGTATGGTTAAATCAGGATCTATTTCAACGCACATTGTATCAGAACCATCTTTGACTTGGTGTTGTCCAGATAATTGGACATTAGAACAGGCAGTTACGGTACCGCTTGTATACGCTACGGTTTATGTCGCCTTCTTCTTGAGGGGAAATATACAGAGCGGACAATCAATACTAATTCATGCTGGTACGGGAGGTATTGGTTTGGCAGCTATTCAAACTGCATTTGCTCATGGTTTAACCGTATACACAACGGTCAGTAGCCTTGAGAAAAAAAAATATTTACTCAAAACATTCCCGTCTCTGGACGAATCGAACATCGGTAATTCACGTGATTTAAGCTTCGAAAAAATGATCAAATTAAGAACCAATGGTGCTGGTGTCGACTTTGTTTTAAATTCATTGGCAGAGGAGCAACTTTTAGCATCTATAAGATGTTTGAGTAAAGGTGGTAAATTTTTACAAATTGGAAAATTTGATTTGGAAAATGACATAAAGATTGGACTCCGACATTTTCTCAAAGAAGCATCATTCTATGCGGTTCTCTTGGACAGACTATTCTTTTCAACTTACGAAGAACGCACGACTATCCAACAACTTTTACAAGACGGTCTTGATTCTGGAAATATTCAACCACTACCGGCAACAGTATATCAAGCTCCAGAAATTGAGTCAGCTTTTCGACATTTGGCGAGCGCTAAACACATTGGAAAGGTTGTACTAAAAATAAGAGAGTCTCCCACTGACAGATTTACATTGCCCATCAAAGTTAAGGCAAAATTAAACTGTGATCCGTCACAGTCGTATATTATTCCCGGTGGTTTGGGCGGTTTTGGTTTAGAATTAACCGATTGGTTAATTGTAAGAGGAGCTAGAAAAATTGTTCTTTCATCAAGCCATGGCATTTCAAAACCATATCAAGCATATAGAATACGGTAAGAAAGAAAGTTAAGATTTAAAACGTTTTATATTAAATTATTTCATTATTCACAGAGTATTTGAAAGTTATGGTGCTGAAATCAGAGTTAGCACGGAAAACATTGGAACTTCAGAAGGTTGTGAAAAATTACTACATGAAGCTAATAAACTAGGATCAGTTGGTGGAATTTTCAACCTGGGTGTTTTACAACAGGATAATATTTTTGAAAACCAAACGCCCGAACAATTTATAAACTCATTTGGGCCAAAAGCAACCGCCACCCAGTTCTTAGATCAGCTATCAAGAAAGTTGTGTCCACATTTAAAATATTTTGTCGTATTTTCTAGTGTTTCCTGTGGTCGTGGTATTGCTGGCCAAGCAAATTTTGGTATGGCTAACTCTATAATGGAACGGATCGTCGAGCAACGACAATTGAAAGGACTTCCCGCAAAGGCTATCCAATGGGACGACGTAGATGAGGTTGGATTAGTTGATGATATACAAGAAGATAGAGTTAATATGGAAATTAGCGATACGTTACAGCAAAGAATATCATCATGTTTAGAGGAATTAGATACACTGTTATTTGACCAGTGTCCTATTGTTTCCAGCAATATTGTGTTAGCAGAGAACCGGGCTGCTTGTGTTGGTGACGTTATGGCAACCGTCATGAATATTATGAATATTCGTGACATTAAATCGGTATCTATGGATGCAACGTTGTCTGAAATGGGTATGAATCCCTTGATGGAAATCGAAATTAAACAAACTCTGGAACGTGAATTTGATTGGGTTCTTTCTCCACAAGATTTAAGATCACTTTCATTCGCTAAACTATACGAATACGCCGATACATATAAAAATAACGTAGAAAATGCCAAGTTCAAGCTTACTGATAATAATTTAACGGGGATTCATATGTTATTTACGAATCTAGGCGATGAATCAACTAGCAGAATTCCAATGATGCGATTAACAACACAATTCATCCGAAATAATTATAATTGTGCTGCAATTGTAATTCCGGGTATAGAAGGTGTAGCCGGTGCAACATGGAATAATATAGGATCTTTATTAACTATACCAGCTTTCTGTTTACAATTAACTAAGACTGTAATGAGTAAAACTATTCAAGACATTGTTTCAAGTGTAATGCAAGACGTTGTGACAGTCACAAGGAATATGAAGTCATTTTATTTAATCGGATATTCCTTCGGCGGCCTGATTGCACTTGAATTGGCAAATATGTTGGAAAAATCGGGAATGCATGGTAAATTGGTATTAATAGACAGTTCACCCATATTCCTTAAAAAAGTGGCCTTGGGTCAAACGACAACTGAAATTACTGAAAATTCCATTCAAATCATGTTATGTTGTGCCATTGTACGAGTCATGTTTCCACTAGCAATTGCGCAAGAAACATTTAAAATAATGTCATCATTAACCACATGGGAGGAACGGATAAATAAATTATTGGAATTAGGAATAGCTCAGACAACGTTTTCAGCTATATACTTAAAAACAATGGCTGAACGACTTTATAGTCGAGCACTTACTATCTTCTACTTAAAATCAGAGGAACTATCAAAAATTAATTCACCTATCACATTGATACGACCAAGAGAAATGTCAATTCTAGATATTGTTGAAAATTATGAACTCGATAAGTACACCCATAACAATGTCGAAGTGAAATTTATCGAAGGAAATCATTCAACTATATTAGAAAATCCAAATTTACCAAAATTGCTAAATGATTTTAATCCATATTAGTCAAGCAGACCACATATTTTATTTTGCTAATGGTTTTATTGTTTAAATTATGTTAAAAAATATTATAAATATATATTAATAATTATAGGTACTTATGTGAATTAAAACATATTGTAGATTGAGATTTATTTTTACATGGTGTCCCAAATTTAAAGATAAACATTTAGAGAGGTGCGGTCGGGTAAAGGAATACTTAGCGCAAAACCCAGAGGTAGTGTTTACCCCCAGTTCGGCTTAGTTTTTGAGAGAATAGCAAAAAACAGCAGAACTCTTGATTTACTGGCAACATAGGTTTTAAAGATAAAAAAGAATAAAAAAATTCCAGCCTGCAAAGAATCCCAACCCTACAGAAACACTTTTAACAAACTTTTATAGCTTCCTTCTTTTACTTGTTTGAAAATGAAGGGGAAATTATAAAAATAAATAACCTCACGTGACGAGCCCAGTCGTATTTACGCATTTAATTAAGTGCCTGACATCTGTTGGACGATATTAAAACTAGAACCAAAGTTGATCGATGAAAAACGTAAAAATAGTCTGCCCATTGATACGATAAGCCACACTAGTTCGACAACTTTATTTCATTTAGCACTTACCATCTAGTAGAACGATTGTATTTTTCACAAAAAAGTTTCCGGGCTTGGATCGTCCTTTTCTATAGCATTGATATTCCAATAACACGAATAAAAACATGTGTTACCGAACATTTTTCCTCAGGGGAACACGCAGGAAGTTGTGAATGTGGTGTTGCTGATCGTGATTGTGCAGTCGTTCAATAAAATTAGTTGATCGTCATCATCGTGGCTTTAATCTTCTTCGATTTTACCGTAACTTATCCAATAGATCTTTTTTTGGTGGCATTTTTTACACTAAAACCAAAAGTTGCCTAATAACAAAAAGTAACTATACGGATGGACAAATTTGTGAACTGAAACTGTGGTGCCTCTCAGATTTTGACATCATCCCGGGTACTTCAAAAGAAACTTCTTTCCCAGAGCAAAAATTTCTCGTAATCTGGAACAAGAACTGGTCTGAACTTTTTACTTTTGCTTCAAATTGAGTTATGCTACAAAATATTGTTGTGTCACTGGTTTCATGGAACCTGGTGCTTCCGTTTAAATGTTGGCTGCATAAACTAATTTGGATCCACTTTAGCTGTGTTTTTTTATTCGCTCCGGATAGCTGCTATCGGGAGCTGTCATATAAAATGTGGCTCCCGATAGCGCTCCGTATAAATAGGTAGAGCCAAATATTTTTTATATGAAGTTTTCACTAAACAATTAAATTAAGAATGATAGTTTGATGTTAAATAAAATCAGTTTACCTTCACGTCGCTTGGACGTGTTTCTCAGCAAAATTAATTTCTGTAAATATTTTTTATTTTCTAAATTTTATTTTACCAGCAAATGTTCAACCCACGAGATATTACCTTGTGTAAATATTATTCACACAAGTAATTTGGAGAAATTATTTTTACATTATTCGTGTTATGAAAGTTCATCCGATTGTGTAAATGAGAAGTTTTCCGAAGCTTATATTATCTTCTGACGATTTTGGCGGTCTGCAGATCAGTTATGGATCGAGTAAACTGATTAAAAAAAAACTGGTACTACATGTGCCTAGCAAAGATCTATTTAAAGTTGCAGGATTGGCGATGATACTGGTTGGATGAGCTGCTGTTCTCGACGTTTTTTGATATACCCCATTGGGAATGAGCTGATGCTCAAAATGGAGTGTACCGGAATATTAATATGTAAACTAATAATAATAAGTCAATAAATAGCGCATCAAATTTAAATTTAGGCATATAAAAATGACGGCTCCCGATAGCAGCTATCGGGAGCGAATAAAAAAACACACCTATTGGTATTTGACGTAAAATGCTCAGTACCTCCTTCGATCCTCGATGAAATGTCCGCAGAAATGGAGTTTTGCTCAGTGATCCTTTAGATATTTGAATTTATTCACCTTCTTATGAGAAGGCGTCTGCCTTCTCGCGGTGATTATTTATTTAGCTCTCGTTTCATTGATCTGCAGAGGAATACAAATATTTAGTTTGAGGGAACTTGTTTGAGTTAAGCTTCAATATGCTGCACAATAATGACCTCAGTCGTGTGAATAAGTTCATTCCGTTTTAATTTGTTTCAAGTTATTTATATTGTCTTTTAGTTTAATCAATGTTAACCAGTGACTTTATTATAAATACAAATGCAATTACGCATTTTTACAACTTTTTTGACACGAAATATATAATTTGTCAACATAAGTTTTAATATGAAAATCAACGATTTTACTTTATATTGTTTTTTGTTAGTGTAATCAATATGTACAAATTTGTATATAAACCAGAAATTTTCCTAAACAAAGGTAGTTCAAAAAGAACTAACTCAACCAAATGTAACTAAACCAAAGAAAATTAAAACAGTAAACCACTGCTCTAGTAAGATCAACTAAGAAATATAGCTCAGAATAGATATTGAATTTAACATTCGTCCTTCAAACAATCAAACAAACGGCATCAATCAAGCCAACAACCAATAAGCAATTTAATGATATTGGAACAAAAATTACAATGGAGATTGAGAATCATCAACAAGCAAACCTCAACTGGATTGACATTCGATTACCGAATATAGAACACACATTTCTATGGTGATATCTTGAAATGAAAAGGGTTCGCGGATACTTTTAGGGGCATTTTTAGGAAATCATAATTTCTCAAAGATATTGTTGTTACGAATTTCGGGCTCTTTTCAGGATTCGTGTTGAATTTTACAATAAAACATTATTTTAGATTAATTTATCAACACTGAAATTTGGTAATAATTTACAACTTTTGTTTCAGCACGTTTTATTACTTTACAATTTTACTGGTTCACTTTCTAGCACTTTACTATTTTACCATGGTTCACTTATTTCACTTTATTAGCACCTGTTCACTGCTCACTGGCTAAATAAAAACTGATTTTACACTGTGCTTTGGTTGCATTTATATAACCGGTTATAAATCTCTCGAACTTTCCATAGTGGATCGTTGTCTCAAAATTGTGCGCTTTTGTCGACCTCGGTGGTACAGTGCGTAGAGCTCTGCTTTACAACTGGAGGGCTCCGGGTTCGATTCCCGGTGATGGCAAAAAGAAACATGTCACGATTGGGTGTCGTGCTTATGAATGTAATGTTACCAGCGTTTTCTTCAAAGGATAATTAATCCACTAGAAAAGTAACACATTTGATATTGGGCCCTTATTCTCGTCAAAATTCGAAGTACAAGTAAGCGCGCTAATACGCACCAGGATACGGTTTTAATGCTTGGCAAAGGTACCACATCAATAATTTGTTATTGGCAGATCCAGAGTACAATATACCTAATAAGATCGACATATTATTGGGTGCAGATTACTACCCTGCGTTAGAAATGAATGATGTGATAAAAGGTGCAGTAGGAAAACCAGTAGCACAAAAAACAGAACTAGGATGGTTAATATGTGGGCCGGTAAACTACAACGAGTCGTCAATGGTTCAGTGCATGATAACAAAAGTGAAACTCGACAACACATTAAAAACATTGTGGGAAATAGAAGAGAACAGGTTATTAACAGAAGTGTATTAGACGACATACAGTCCGGATCCCATTTAAAACTAATGCACCAATGCTTAGGGCTTCAAAAACCAGAACATTACATTCCTGCATTTGGAGAAGTAATTCGAGTCATCACAGATTGAACTGTTTAAATGCGACTCTGTGAAGGAAAAATGAAAACATCCGGAAAATACTTAATACCGCATCATGCAGTAATAACAGAAAGCAGCGCGAAAACAAAGCTACGTGTTGTTTCGATGCATCAGCTAAAACCAGTAACAACAAGAGTCTCAACAATGAACAAGAAGTTAGGCGGCCAACCCTACAGGGGAATTGATTTCGATCCTGTTAAGATGGACAAAACATAGAGTGGTCTACACAGCAGACATTGAGAAAATGTATCGTCAAATACGAATACACAAAGATGACCAAAGGTGTCAAAAAATGCTATGGAAAGGAAATGCGAAGGATGCTAGTACCCCTACCTCAGGCGCGGATACAAGGGGGGGGGGGGGGGGGGGGGTAATTGCCCCTCCCAAAATGAAACAAAAACCTCTAAAAATATACATTTCAATCATTAAAATCAACGCAAATAATTTTCAACTATGTACATATTAACTGTCTAAGTGTATATATGCACTTGTTAAGTTCAGCGAGGTTAAAACTCGACATTTTACAGAAATAATGCTAAAAAAATGAATTAAATAATGTACTAATGAAAAGAAGTCTTGATTAGATTTACCAGTCAATTGAAAATAAAATGTAAACAAAAAATTTAGTATTTACGCATATCTCATATCCTAATTGAAAGCAGCAAACTACGAATACTAATCCTCAATCCATGAAGGCATTTTATACTCCTTAATTCTATGAATCAGGGATGTTTTCGTCTTTGCGCTATAAAATCAACAAGTATCAATAAAAAAATCTTAAATAATTCACGGATTATCTTTAGGCATCTTTGCCCCCAAAAAAAACTAATATTTTTTTTTTAATTGCATATGGAGCAACTTTCGATAAAATTACAAAAAGTAGTTTCGGCCAGGACGAAAACGACCCTGGTTCATGGATTGAGGACTAAAGAAGAAAGAATCATAAACTACGTGCGACCATATCCTTACCTATATACAATATATTTTATAAATGATTAAAAACGGGTTTTGTAAAATTCTGTGTATGTATATAATAGTTACACATTAGTTACAAATAACCCCCCCCCCCCCCCCCCCCCAAACTTAAAAGCTGGATCCTACCCATGCCCTACCTGGCCTTCGGCACGTTACAACAGTTGGCAAATGATGAGAGGAAAGAGTTTCATATAGCAGCCGATTTGCTTTATACAATTTCTATGCGGATGACTTATCAAGAGGCAGTGATTTTGTAAAAGAAGCACAACTACAGTAACATTAAGTAATACCATTGCTAAGTAAAGGAGGATTTCAGCTACGAAAATGGGTGAGTAACATCCCAGACATCTCAGAACAAATACCACACGAACCTCGGGCAATCGGTAAATTAGACATAAAACTGGATGAATCTATAAAGACTCTGGGCATATCTTGGAACCCTGACACACTGACAGTGATACATTCGGATTCAAAATAAACTTATAGGGAACAAAAACAGAAATCACCCCGAAAAGGAAATTATTATCCGAGGTGTCACAATTATTTTGATCCTTTGGGGTGGCTGTCACCAACTATTATAGTAGCCCAAATGTTACTCCAACAACTTTCGTTAACACGATTATACAAATTTTTTGCCTACGCTAGAATAAATAAAAATACTGATGTGGGTAAAAATTTCCAACTCCAGGTCACGTATGATGGAACTTGCCCATTTTTCAACCGATTATGATGAAATTCGACATGTGAGTTAGAAATGGTGTTCTAACATGTTTTTTGGATGAAGTTCTGAAATATGGCCAAGTATGATCGAACTTGCCCATTTCTCAACCGATTATGATGAAAATCGATAGGTGCATTGGAAATGGGATTCTAAAATGATTTTTATTTTTTTAATTGGGTGCAGAGCGGACTTATTAACGGTCATAGCTCCTTATAACTGTCCGAGCTTCTGCACCCAATGCGCGATCCTGCAAGTAAAGATTAATAGCTACCTTAAATTTATTCATTTCGTATTCATTCGGAAATTTGAAGTGTATTAGCGAATTCCACCTTTTTGATGTTCTGTATAAAAATTCGCGCTTGATTTCTTCAGTTCGAGGTTTCGGGAGCTTCACTGTAAACCTATGTCCATTGGTTGTTCCTCTTGTTACTCTTGTTGTTGTAACGAATGGTGGTATTTTCTCCGATAGTTCTGCGGAACATTTATCATGCAAGCATCTGTAGAAGACGCAGAGTTCTGCAACATCTCTGCGATGCTGTAAGCTATCTAATTCCTGAGTAAGTCTGGTGTTCTGTATTATTCTGATAGCATGGCATTGAACCCTGTCCAATAACTGGAGGGTGGTACCGGTCGCACCTCCCCAAACTTGACAGTAATACTCTATACATGGTCGGATGAAGGTTTTATATAAGTATTTGGAGAACTTGATGCGATTTAAAAAACATTCAGGAACCGAGTTTTTTTGAAGTTGATTTAGCCAATGCAATAATAGTCGTGTTCCAGTCGACCACTTCAAGTACTTATGAGTACGAAGGTTGCTTAAATTTATTACTCGTAACTGCTCTTGCATTCTGGCAAGAGCAGTTACGAGTAATAAATTTAAGCAACCTTAGTACTCATAAGTACTTGAGGTGGTCGACTGGAACACGACTAATGTGTTCATTCCATTTGAGTTTGTTACTTATTTGAACACCAAACAGTCGAATTGAGTCGCAACCCACAAGGATATGGTTTTTTACCACAAATGGGTAGTCGTTATGATTTTTTTATGCGAAAATGTGCATATTTGTGTCTTTTTTTAGTTAAATTGTACTAAATTGTTGTTACCCCCACTCAAATATTGTACTTAAATGGGAATTAAGAGAGTTACGACTTCTGCCGTTTATTATTGAGATCTGCAAGGCTAGGCTCCGCATCGAATGAAATAGAAGAATGCAATGTGGCATCATCCGCAAAGCTATGGATAGGGTTTACATACAGTGCTATCCAGCAAATCGTTGATGTATAGCAAAAACAGGGTCGGTGACAGAGGTGATCCCTGAGGGACTCCGGCATTTGGGGAGTGCGTCGATGATGATCTCCCGTTAAGCACGCTGATTTTTCGGTCATTGAGATAACTTTTAATCCACCAGGTGGTCATCGAGTCCAGCCCGTATGCCACAAGTTTACAAATAAGGTTCTCATGCCATACCTTATCAAAAGCCTTGGATATACCAAGGCGATTGCAAAGGCCTCTCCGTGGTGTTCTAGGGCGAGATACCATTTGTTCGTAACATACGTCAGGAGATAGCGCCGTCAGCACGGTTCAATGCTGAAATAGATGTTTTCGAAATATTTGCAACCGATGCGACCATGTGGTAAAAGTTGCGATCGGAGATTTTCAACTCGGATGTCACATTGGCTTTGTTGCTGTCGGCTCTTTTTGCTTCACTACCACAGGTTTGTTTGCAGGTGTTCCGTATCGTTTTGTAATCCTCATAAGAAATTTCGTTGCGTTTATATTTTTTGTGAGCCACTTTATTTTGTTTGGTAGCTTTGGTGGCTTCTTTTGAAAATATTTTAAAATTTTGATTGGGATTGGAAAATGATGAGGGTATAAATTTATTCATTCCATGTAAGACGTGTCAGTAAAACTGGAAACGGCGTCGTCTATGTTGTTGTTATGTAGGCAATGGCGATCCCAAGGGAAATGTTGAAAAATTACCGTAAACCATCAAAATCAACTTTGTTAAAATGCCAAAGACGCCTTGGCTGCTGTCTAAATTCTAGTGGTGTTTCGACAGATATTTTTGTGGTTATTAAGTTATGATCAGAATTTCCAATCCAGTTTCGACATAGGCCTCCATGGAATGGGGGATTGATGTCAGACAGAGATCCAGGATATGAACCCCTCTAGAATTTTGGCATTCAAATGTGGACTCACTAACAATCTGCGTAAGTCCTGCGAAACGGTAAGCCATTCCGCATGGCGCCCAGCGACATTTGTATCTTTGTGATTCAACCATTGTTTATGGTGGGCATTAAAGTCACCGACCATAATTAATTCGCATTCGGGATGTTGATTGCGAATATCGTCACATTTGTCTGACAAGTTCCCGAAGAAGCTACTTGTCTCTGAATCCGCCTGATTAGGAGATCTGTACAAACTAATTAAAAAAAGGAGTTTATTAGGAAGGGAAATTTTAAGCACAATAGTTTGAGCATTTTTTGTAAATATTTCGTACTTATTGTGTCTTGAGTACGGTATGTGATTTTTAACGAAGATGCACACTCCACGTTGCAACTCGAAAGCTTGTTCGAACTGGTAGCGCTTGAAGTAGAATTCGTTCTCGTAGATGCTCGACGATACTTTTGTTTCCGTTATGACTAATATGTCGGGTTTACGTGATTCGAGATGTTGATGTGCGCAAGTTTTGTTAGTCACGAGACCTCTGACATTGGTATAGTGGATGTTAAGGCTATTAATTTTGTCTTTACGAGGATAATGCCTCGCCCCGCGATCCGAAGAGGCATGTTTCGGGGATTTTTATTTTTTTATTTTTAGGCATATTAAAAATAAATCATTTTTGTGCGCAAAAATGAGAGAAAAACCGGCCCAAATAAAAAATATGAAATGAAATAATAAAATTTGAAAAAATAAATTATAATAAAAAATTAACGTGGGCAAAATTATATACAATAGTTTATATACAATATTTTTTGCAAAATAATTAAAGCAATCTAGCAAACGTTTCTTAAGTAACAAAATCAAGGCAAACTCAAGACTTGGTATAGTAATAAACCTAGGACAGTCTAAAGACAATGCCATATACATATTTTGGACTAAGGGTCTTCATAGGGGTTCTTATGGTCGTCATTCATAACAAGTAACATGTCCGTATTAGGTAGCATGTCTTGTATTCCTTGCATGCGCGGATACAAGAATGGGGAGAGGGAGGGGGAGTAAAGGGGTAGTTATTTAGGTATTTCCCTAAAATGAAACAAAAACCTCTAAAAAAACACTAATTAATTTAAAATTCTTAAAATAATTGAATTCGATGTAAGTACATATCAGTAATCGATAATATTTCATTCATTAAAACCAACGCAAATAATTCAAGTATGTACATGATATTAACTATCTAAGCGTCGTATATATGCACTTATTAAGTTCAGCGAGGTTAAAACTCGGTATTTTACAGAAATAATGCTAAAAAAATGCATTAAATAATGCATTAAAGCATTTTGATTACATGTACCAATAAATTGAAAATAAAAAAATAAAATGTAAACAAAAAATTTAGGGAACAAGTCCACTTTCATACACAACACTTCGGATTTTTATGAAAATTGGCACAATGAAACTAGCTAGATTTATTCGTGATAATTTTGGTAGTTTTTTTTTTTTGCGGGCGTGATTGATTCAGGAGATATTTAGATTTTAATCCTCTAATGCATATAACCGCTTAAAGGCGGACTTTACGTTATCATGAATATTTTTTCCTTTAGTTTTTACATGAGTTATTCTCTTTTAACCCTTGTGTGTACACCCAAAATATTTTACGCTGGTACACACCCGACCAACTCGGGTAGCCAAGCGTATTTTTTTGGTATTTTCATACGAATAAAAACGAGAAAAATTGTATAATCGAATCAATGAAAAAAATTGTATAATCGTGTCTGAAAACTTCTTTGCGATTTGTTTCAAAGAAATAATAAATTAGTCGATAACAGATTTGAGCCATTAAATAGATACGATAATATTTAAATTTTCAATTAGTGACGGCTCTATGGGAAAGAGGATCGAACTATTGTTCCGCAATCACATTCGGTATACTCGGCTTTGAACTCTGTAGGGTGAAAAATGTCAAATGTGGATTCGTATATTGGATTTATACTTGACTACAATTGGTATTTCATCTAGCATAACATCTGTTAAAAATCACTTACACGGTGAGTTATCCAATTCCACCCATTCTAGAATTAGAAAAGATGTGAACAATTCTGGCACTGGCTGAAACTTTCATACACCAACATTCCTACAAACCACCCGGCAATCCTCGATCGCTGAAGCTATTAATTCCACATCGACTCAAATCTTTTGGATGTGCCAACCAAACAAATAATAATTTGAATCTTCAGTTGAAGTAAGGAGGGGTGGAAGTTTTGTATTAGAAGGTAGTGATGTGATAAATCAGTGTTAAAAACATATTTGTTAAAAGCATATGCTATAAATAAGCAAAACAGAACAAAAAACACTGATTTAGCACATAACTATTAGAAGATTCAGGAAAAAAAGGTACAAACTATTGTGTTCCTTTTTCTTTCTGCACCTCTATAATATACATATATAAAACGATAGCCGTCGAACTGCATAGTTGGGCTCCTGATTCTGATAGATGAGCTAGAATTGTGTTACTCTATTCTATGTGTAGCTTATACACGCGAGTACATAGTTGAAATTCTAAGCTGAACGTGGTTCTTTGCAGAATTATAAAATCGCAAGATTTTGTCCGGCGATTTTATTCTATTAGCCGTACTGGAAGAAATTGTGTCGTTTTAAAATTTAAAAAAAAAATTTATTTTTAAGAAGCAGTCATAACGAAGTTAATGTAGGATTCAAAAAGTAGGCAAGAAAAGTCAGCCGAACGAAATTTTAGAAATCACTCGTGGCAAGTTCGAGCTATTACTATAAGGACCCTCGCTGCACTTTATACAAGTAATCTTCTGCCTGCACCACATTAGTGTCTCTTTCGAACACGTTTCCAACTAAACAACGACTTAATTACACTTTTTCTTTAGTCACGCTTACTAATTTTACATAATTAATCTACAATGTGGCAATCTACCTAATGAAATCGGTTTTAAACAAACGAACAAAAAACAATGATTTAAATTGTATGTATTAAAAATGACAGACTTTGCCTCACACCTAATATTTAAAAAACAATTAAATGCAAGTAAATGAAAAATTACGAATAGCTGACCTGAATGAAATGTACATAGCGATTCGTTTTCAATTTAAGAAATTTGAACCTTGACATTAACTTACATAATAGTTATTTACGTCACAAGGGCAATAAATGAGTTACGATCATTTAACGTACGCACATGGGACATTAATTCGATTTTTTCATTTAAAATTAAATTTTGAAGTAAAAACCTGAGTTTGAAATTTAAAGAAAATCAATCCAAATGATTTTCAAAATATCAAGTTATCCTAGTTATTTTTTTGTTTGTTTGGTTTTATATTTTTCTGTACTGTAATAGCTCGTTTTCCGGACACTTTTTTCTGTACCGTAATGAGTCATTTTCCGGACTGAAATCAATCACATAAACATTGATTTTCGGTATACATAGTATGAAATAAATATATTTAAGAGTTTTTTAATAGTTTTTACGTATTCAATTTAAATTTGGTGAGTAAATAAAGGATTGTGTTTCATTACATTTCGTACTAAACATTATTAAGCTCTAATAATGGTCCTAAACAGTCTTTCATGTGATTCAACTCCATTGTAGAATATGGTTGCTATACAAAAATGCTGAACCATTTTATAGATTACGCGAACTTACCTGGAATGATAAGAAAAGAAATTATTTAATTATTAAAATATACAAAATAAATTAGTTACAAATTAAAAATTAAAATTTTTATGACATAATTTTTGGGCGAGTTCACCAATAACCGCACCACCTTATGTATTTCTTAGCAGTATTAAAAAAATAATGCGTTGACTAGCTTAATCCAATTTAATTCTGAATATAAAAATGCTACTGCGCGTAAAATACTTTGGAATCAGCATTTATCAGAATTAGATTCACATTTTATTAATAAAAATATGACTCCAAGACTATTTATACGGTCATTTGACCTAGCTAGACTAGACTGCAGACTGCAAAAATTACCCTCCTGCTATATTTTATAAAGGAGGAATCGTTCCGCCGCCCCGGTGGCACAGTTGTTAGCATGCTTGCTTTAAGCTCCGGAGGTTCCGGGTTCGATTCCCGGCGGGTGATGAAAAAATCACGGCTGGTTAATGTAGTATCAATGAATTAATCACTCATTATCCGTTAAAATAAATGATTACGAAACTTCAATGTGAAGCGGCCAAATCCCTCTATGGGATGTAGCGCCAGCGAAAAAAAAAAAAAAAAAAGTCGTTCATAAGGTCTCAGCCCAACAATCATCAAAAACCAAGTAGACCTGAATACATTAAACAATTTACCGCTCGAGGCCATGATGCATAAATACCAAAACGAGAATATATATGGAATTCCTCTATAAAGAAAGTGGAAAACGAGAAACGAAAAAACACAAATGAGGACAACACTGTTCGTCATACTAATAGGTTGTGGTTGTTCACACATATATAGACTACACTTACTACACACATTTTTTAAAAAACGCTTGTTAAATATTTCGCAAAATTTCAAAAGGTTTAAAAAATTACTCGATCGATTTCGGCTTGTTAGGCCATCATCAGGAGTATCTACTAAACTGTAAAAATAAAAATGTATTGTAGTTATTATATAATAGTTGGAAAAAGCAAAAATTGAAACAAAAAGGTAAAAAAAGAAAAAAAGAAAATGTGGGAGTGGTAAACAATAAAAATGGTGAGAGCAATAAACATTAAAAATTAAAAGAGGGTGAGTTAAACACAGGTATATGATTAATTAGTTAACGGCCGAATAACAAAATTCCAGATGCTTTTTTCCCCTATTATAACCCGACGTATTAGTCATTTTATGGGATGGTATGAGTATGAGAATAAAACATTGCGGGGTTGGTAATTGGTCTCTATTTAGAATTATTTTGGAATTCGATTGCAATCTATTTTAGATATACATATAGCATCATCTTCAAACTCTGATTCCCTCACTGGGGCTATTGATATTGTTTCTATATGGTTTAAATAAATAAATTATTACTATTAGTAGTCATATCAACTATCAACAAATAAATTTACCAAGTAACATTTCAGTTTCAAAATCTGATTCAAATTCTGCATTAGTCCTTTTACATTTTTTTAATGGGTTGAAATCGTCTCGATTATAATCGTCTTGGAAGATATTACCTTCGTTTATTAATTTTTTACTGCTATTGGGTATTTCTACCATTGGCCTGTTTTTTGATATTTCGGCAAAATATAGTTTGAGACTGTCCATGGACATGTTGTTTTCTTTATCTGAAATTATCAAATATCATTTAAGTTTTACACGCTTATAACTTATAATGACCACTTAACTTACTTTTATTACTTTGCATTTTTAATTTATTCTTGTGAATGCAAAATTTTTTTTTTTGTTTTTTTTTTTTATTTAACAAATATTACAACTGAATACAATTTCATCTAGTAATTTATCTATATTAAATTATGTTAACTGTTTGAGAAGTATAACCCATCGGTTAGCTCCAGGTTGGATACTTCATTAATTTATCTGTCTTAGTTCTAAGGGCTTCGTTCTTCGAAGCCGTCTTACTGGATTTTGGTTGTTCAGCATACGACGCAAATCCGCATTTTCATGTTGACTGAGGCGCTGTACGTGTTTCCTAGCATATTTCTTAATTTCTTCATCGACGTACTCCATTTTTAGATCCTTATGAAGGTTATCATTCCTTATGTACCATGGTGCGTTGACCATACTACGCAAGACTTTATTTTGAAAAGTTTGAATTACTTTTACGTTAGTTTTCTTGATACAGCCCCATAGCTGTATATAGTAATTGCAAACTTGTTTTTCCGGTAACCAAAAAACCGTTTTTTTTTGCTATTTTACGTCACCGAAAAACCGGTTTTATTATTCTTGAAAACCGGTTTTATTAATTTAACAAATAGTGTATTTTGTTGAGAAATTTACAACAACAATTGCACGTAACAAGAATTAAATAACTCGAACAAAAAATTTGAGTTATTTAATTGGAGCTCGAACAAATAAAACACGTAACTAA
Organism: Tipula helvola; assembly: GCA_963556165.1. Lineage (NCBI taxonomy): Eukaryota > Metazoa > Arthropoda > Insecta > Diptera > Tipulidae > Tipula > Tipula helvola. The sequence continues at coordinate 302,076,230 of OY744481.1, read as the reverse complement.
TTGAATGAAAAACAGGAGTGTAGTTGAAGAAATATATGAACCACCAACAGCGGATGTGATGAAGAATTTATTACAAAAAGCAATTGACCACCAATTAACGGTTCAACCACCGAAAGAAGACCAAAGCGCTCCTGGTCTAAAACTAAGGTTCGCCAAAAGTTGACCCAGTTCGAAATTTCGAATCGGATGGGGTCAGAGGCCCGGAACTCGAGATAATATACAATTTTCTTTTGTCGATTCCACCGACAAGCGTGGAAGCAGAAAGAGCGTTTTCAGCGTCAATAAATATATGTACAAATATTCGGTTACATCTAGCAGCTAGCTGATGACACATTAAACATGTTATGTTTAATGAGATCGCATTTTCTGGAATAGAAAAATAAATAATTTTTTTGGATAATTCGTATTTTTTTTAACTTGTTAAAACAATATTTTTGTTTTGTTTTGTTTGTTTTTTGACTGAATTATTTATTATTACATTTAAAAAACGTGAAAAACCTGAATAGATATTGTTTGGATTATTATTGTTTTCTAAATTCTGGTAAAAATTTAGTACAAAATTAATATTCACCCCCGTTCAAAAGTTTAAGACCACATTGCATTTGCTGACAACAAATTTAAAATTAATACTATTTTTTGTAATAGCTCGATAAAATAAACATGCATGTTTATGTCAACAACATAAAACCCAATTTTAGAATAAGATTGTTGAAAATTCAATAAACGGTATATTTTGCAGTGGTCTTAAACTTTTGAACGAGGGTGTATTTTAATTTTTCAAAAATACCGGCTTTAAAACCGGTTACCGTTTTTTTTGGAAAATAAAAACCGAAAAACCGGTTTTAGAATTTTGGCCCAAATTTGCAATCACTAGCTGTATACCATACGTCCATACAGGTTTCAATATCTACCGATATAATAGCAGTTTATTATGTAATGTTAGCTCAGAGTTCCTTCCTATGAGCCAATAAATTTTTCTATATTTGATGTTTAACTCTTCTTTCTTCTTTTTAACATGCTCTTTCCACTTGAGTTTAGCATCAAGAGTCATTCCTAAATATTTTGCCGTGTTTGCATGTGGAATAGGTTGCGAATTCAGTCGAATAGGTAACCAATTAACATTTTTGTTGGTAAAGTTTATATGTACAGATTTAGTTTCGTTGAGTTGAAGGCGCCATTTCCACGTCCAATTACTCAATGAATTAGCAGCGTTTTGTAATTTGCTGGTTGACTCCTCTATGTTGTTTCCAGTTGCCAAGATTGCAGTATCATCGGCAAATGTTGCAATATTTGTTCCTTTTGTGCTTGGCATGTCTCGCATATAAAGTATATAGAGTATCGGCCCCAGAACACTCCCTTGTGGAACTCCAGTCGATATTTTCTTTAATTCGGAGTATTCCTCTTCATGTTTTACACGAAAGTGTCGATCAGCTAGATATGACTTTAAAATCAGGTAAAACTGCTTCGGCAGATCTCTGTGTAGTTTATATTCCAGGCCTTGGTGCCACACTTTGCCAAAGGCTTGAGATACGTCCAAGAACACACTTGAGCATATTTTATTATTTTCCAGAGCATCTTCAATTAGATCTGTGATTCTATGCACTTGATCTATGGTAGAGTGTCTCTCTATAAATCCAAATCGGTGAGGAGGAATGAGTTTTCTGACTTCTATTAATGATTTTAACCTCTTGAGTAATAACTTTTCAAATAATTTTGAAATTATAGGAAGTAGGGAAATCAGCCTGTACGATATTTTCTTGTTTGGCGGCTTGTTAGGTTTTAGAATCATTATCACCTCTCCCACTTTCCACTGCTATGGAACGTATTTTAATCTGAACGCTGCATTCATTACTTGCAGTAATTTTCGTACTCCTTTTTCTGGGAGAGTTTTAACTATAAGTCCAGTGATTAGGTCATAACCAGGGGATATTTTTGAACTTAAGTTGTTTTTAATTTCATCTTTTAGCTCTTGTAGTGTTACAGGTCTTATGTTTAGGTTATCCACTTTATTTACTGAAATTATATTTTCTTCAGCTGTTTGCCTTGGAAGGGGTTGAAATGTGTTTTCAAGATAGTCTGCAAACAATGCAACTTTTTCTTTGGCACTTCTAGCCCAAGTTCCATCGTCATTCTTGATATAAGCTATTTGTACTTTAGGCCTTTTAAGACCTTTAGTTGCTTTCCAAAGGGAATAATTAATGTCTTTGTTGCCAGAACCAGCCAGGTATTCGTTGAAAGATTTGTTCTTGACTTCTTTGATAAGCATTTTTAATTTGTTGCTTAAATAATTAAGTCGTGATTTGCTTTGTGGTGCTCGATTCCTCTGACAGATTTTTCGAGCTTTCCGTTTTTCTCTAACCAGATCTCTCACTTCTATTGGATAGTTGATGTGACTTTCCGTTTGATTACAAGTAGGAGGAGTACTCTGCCACGTTGCTTGCAGAATACTGTTGTTTAGCAGCTCCAATTGAACCTCAAGTTCTGCCGGAGTTTTAATTGGCACTTGTAGTTCAGTATTGTCTTCGACTATTTTCCGGAAGGGATCCCAGTTTGTTTTATTATTTGTTAATCTAGGTAAGTTTTCTTTTTTGATAATGGTATCACTAAGTGTCATAATGACAGGTGTGTGGTCAGATGAAATTCCTTCACTGTTTTCGAGTAATACGCAGTTTACAGATATTCCTTTTGTTACAAAGAAATCTATCAAATCTGGTACCTTATTTGTATCCGCTGGCCAATATGTTGGTTTAAAATGCAAAATAGGAAATAAAATAATTCAGCTTCAAATATGTTTAGGTACTCATTTGATGAGAACGGTTTAGTAAAAAAATCTGCACAATTAATGAATCTTTTGCCTACAATATATCAACAGCACCTGATATCATTTCTAAATTTTCAATACTAAAGGGTATGTTGTGCTTTAACTGAAAACAACTATTCTTAAATTCGGAAATGTGGAATTCGTTGTACCCCTTGGGTTCGGTTTTTTTGAAATTGCCCAAAGTTCTTTTTGTCTATTTATACTTTGAGGTAAAATATGTGTAGGATTTTTAATTTTTATTTTTAAAATTTGAAGAGAATTTTTAAATTTATATCGGCTTATATTTTGCAAAGGTCCAAATTGCTTTACGCAATCGGCTAGATGGGGAAGAGTATGAACATTATAATTTAAATATTCTGGTCCACAAAATTTAGAAAAATCTTTCACGAAATATTTTAACCATCGGCCAGCGTATTCAGAATTTTCTTGTGCATTTTTATAATCACTTAGCACAATGTAACAAAATAAAATGATCATATTTTTCAACACTCAGAACATTTTTTAATAAAACTGGGCCATAGTATACCAAAAATAAATAGAATTCTGTAGCTTTAAATCGCGGTAATTCAGAGAGTCCCCAGGTTTTCTATTAAATTCGGAAGGAATAAAATCTTTCGCTATTATTATTAAACTCAAAATTTTTTTGTTACGCAGAGATCCACCAAATGCATGGCGTCTACAGGGAATTGTCATTACAGGGACTTATCAATTTAGTTCCGTAATTTTCTAAAACCGATAGTGTGTTTTTGAACAAGTCTTTCATCAGTTAAAAAACTTTCATCAGTTCGAAAATCGCCCGCAACATTACTGAAAACAGTTCGATTTTTGTAGCTCATCCCGGTTTGATTGCACTTATGACAGCCATTAAAAGAATTATGGTATCTAGTGCAAGTTGTAAAAGATTTTGCCGGTGCATTACAAGGAAATAATCGAATTTCAAACTGTTTCTTGATCAGTTTGTCAGATACCAATACCCCTTCTGAAGTTAATTTGTCGCACTCTTTAGCAAAATCTTCAAAAAATAATAAGTGCGATTCAGGATGTCCGGTTCCCAAATAGACTGCAGTCACAAACGGATAAATGTGTGCGCAATCCACACCGCAACCAATAATTGGTCAAACACATCTTCTGGAACTTTTGAATAATGGTAACCCGTCGATATTGTTGTCCAGGATAATTTTACGACGGCCTAATAATGATCGATCTGAACAATTAATTAAATTATTTTCAATGCCAATATACACAAATTGGCCACTTCCAATCATTTGACTTTTTTATTACATATTGGCGCATGATTTTTATTAAGACTTTTTATTAGCGTAAATTTTGAACGGGGCAACTCTAAACCGTAATTGGTTAAAGCTCCTAATATTTCACGAGTAACTAACATTATGTAATAAAACTGTGTATGTATTTTAAATCATTGTTTAAAATGTCTAGTTTATTTTCCACACAAAAATCTCCGTTCACAACACAATTAATTTGATTTAAATGTTTCCTATCCGTAGCCTTCAAAGATGCCGGTGTATTTTTATTTAATGGGATATAATTGCAATTTTTATCGTCCTCTCTTTTATTGCCCTGAATAATATTAGATTCTAATTCTAAGCTAAATGATACTTTTAGATTCTAAATGATTTAAAACGCTATTTATTTTAATAGCCTTTTTAATATTGGTTAATCTACATGCTACTAAACGTCTAAAATGGCGTTTAGAAATAGAAATTAATTTTCTCGATTTATTATCCATTTGAAAATATGTATAACTTTAATAAATAAAATCTATAAAATTGCGACTCACTATATTACAGCTAAACTTATTGTAAATGTAATATTTTTTTAATGTTTCTATCTTTTTTTTCTATTTATTGAAATTTTTTTCTAAATTTTCGTCTTAATTTTTTAGATTTCTTGTGCACACGCATATGTAAAATTTTTGGAGTGGCGTGATTGATGGGCAATACGTAGGATTTTTTAAATTTATTTTTAATATTATTGTTATTATTGTTAATTTTTAATATTATTTCACCTCTTGCTGTACATTGTATTGTAAATGAGCTATTGCTCAAAATAGAATGTGTATGCATGAGGTGGAAATTGTTTGAAAAAATTTAAGAGGTTTTTCTGCTTAATGGAAGCAGCTTCATTATTTTTTTTTTTTCATTTTTCGTTTGTTTCTCTACTCTGTTTCCATCTGTGCTTTTCCTTTTAATACTAAATTATTGTTAAAGTACTATAAGAAAAAAAATGCGGAATAAGCACACGGCGATCTTTGTTAGTGTAGTATGAATTAGATGTACAATAAGTAAAATAGAACATGGGAAAATAAAAAATAAAAAAAAAAAATGTAAAGGAAAAAAATATTTTTTTGTAAAATGGAAAACCTGAAATTTAACTTTAACTTCATAAAAATTTTATTTAGAATCAGTTTTCAATTAGTAAAAAAAATTGAAAATTTTTATGTTTTTTAGCGTAGACAAAGTATTAAAGTAATTTTGTTTTCTGGTGGGGGTATTTCAGTGATTTTCGAATCACTAATTTTTGTATTACATTGTTGTTTACATAGAGTGGTTGAAAATTACTTAATGGATTACACTACCCTGCAAAAGTTTGCCCCTGGACAATGAATAGTTGTTTCCGAAGTAATTTTTTACGCTGGATCCGAATCCGGGCTCAGAATTGCTCTATCACGTCAGGTTTTTGAGATATTCTAACCTAAAAGTGCATAAAACACTGTTTTTTGACATATTTGAGGTTATGTAGCAAGGCAGTTTTTACTTTTTTATAAAAGCCATGTATGGGATCTTATTGTACAAGTCTTCCTCTTTCAAATGCCGTTGAATTTGCTCAAATATCATTTTTTTTCGCCGAGATATCGCATTTTCAAATTTGCATATTCGTGAATTTTTCTGTATAAAAACACTACACTACCCTGCAGAATTTTAAAAATTTGGTGCCACCGGACAATGAATAGTTGTTTCCAATGTAATTGTTTACGCTGAATCCGAATCTGGGCTCAGAATTGCTCTATCACGTCAGGTTTACGAGATATTCTAACCTAAAAGTGCATATATACCGTAGGTATAAAAGGTAGTGTATTATACAGTATACCGACAAATTCACGAACATGCAATTTTGAAAATGCGATATCTCGGCGAAAAAAAAACATATTTGAGCAAACTCAAAAGCATTTGAAAGAAGAAGACTTGTACTATAAGATCCCATACATGAACTTTTGAAGAAAAAAAAATCGCTGTGCTAGATAACCTCAAATATATCAAAAAAACAGTGTTTTTTGCACTTTTAGGTTAGAATATCTCATAAACCTGACGTGATAGAGCAATTCTGAGCCCAGATTCGGATTCAGCGTAAAAAATTACTTCGGGAACAACTATTCACTGTCAAGTGGCACCAAATTTTTAAAATTTTGCAGGGTGGTGTTATTCAAGTTTTCTTTTAGTTTAGTTTAGATTATTCGAGTTTTTTTTTTGGAAATAAAATCATAGTACCAATAAAATTCTTCTTCTGTGTGCCCGGTATTTGCTGAAGGAAAAAAAACCATAGTGCGTGAAACTTATTTTAGGATCCCTTTTCCAAAATACTTGTCGGATTTCATCTTAATCGGTTAACAAATGGTCAAGTTATATCCTACTATATTTGGCTATATTCCAAAAAATAATCGAAAAATCATTATAAAATGTCATTTCCACCGCAAATGATGAATTTCTTCATAATCGGTTAAGAAATAAACAAGTTTTAGCCCAATCGGCCAAATGCCAGAAATTTGTCAAAAAAAATTATCGTGTTTTAAAAAATCGCGTTTTCAAATATTGCGGTTGGTATCATATCTCGTTTTTTACTACATCGCATTTTGAAATATCGCGTTTCGAATTATCGTGTTTTGTACCATATCGTGTTTTGTACCACATTGCGTTTTGTACCATATCGCGTTTCGTACTGTATCGCGTTTTGAAATATCGCATTTTGAACCTTATCGGGTTTAGTACTGTATCACGTTTTCAAATATCGCGTTTTGTCAAATCGCGTTTCAAATGGGCCCATATACAGAATGTACTGTGTACAGATTGTATTAGCGAATTATCTAATATGTACAACCAAATTCCCTTAAAAATTTTCTTTATCACATGCATACAGCTCTATTCCTGTGTAAGCGAATTTTAATAATTTGTTTTATTTTAATTTTGAATTAATTAATTAATGTATGTAATTTCTAAAATGCAACCGTTTCTAAGATCATTTGAATGTGTTTTATAGATAATACATAGAAATACATTAGTTTTTACGATCCCGAATCATTTAATACTACCTTTTCGGAAAATATTAATTTCAAACAAAATTTTAAATTATTTAGGCTATCATTGAGGCGTTGAACAATTGATCGTAAATACTAATGTAGGTACTTCTATGTGTTATCTGTAAAACACATTAAAATGATTTTAGGATCGGCTGCATAGTATTACCTACACGAATTGATTAATTAATTCAAAATTAAAGTAAATAAAAAAATTATTTTCGATGTAAATAACAGTTCCAAAAAACTTGCAAATATAACTAAATCAAAAAGTTGCAAAAATAATTAAATAAAAGCTGAAAAATTAGTTTAAAAAAAGTAACAAGATTTAATTGAACAAAAGTTAAAAAATTAATTCAATAAAAGTTGCAAAAATTAATTGAATTAAATTTGCATATGTAATTAACTTAATAACAAATGAAAAATTAATTTAAAAAAAAATGAAAAATTTACGAAATAGAAGTTGAAAAATTAATTAAATAAAGGTAATTAATTTATAGTTGCAAAGATTAATCGAATACAAGTTACAAAAATTAATTGAATAAAATTTGCATAATTAATACCTTTTTCAGGCCAAATTAACTAAATTCCAAACCAAATTGACAATTATTCAAATGGAATTAGCGTATTTTCAAATAAAATTAACATTTTTCCAATTTCATTTAAAGTATTTTGAAAAAAATTTAAGAATTATTCAAAACAACAATTCAAATTGAGAATTTTTTTTTTGCAATTTAAAATAACTTAGGCCCGATTTTATGAACGAGGACAAATGATTAATCCTCTGATTTAGCGTAGTTTGCCTTGTAAGAAACAATGCAAACTACGCTAAATCAGAGGATTAATCATTTATCCTCGTTCATAAAATCGGGCCTTAATTTCAAACAAAATTAACAATTTTACAAAATTGATTAACAGATTTTCAAACCATTTTCAAAACTATTTTCAAAACTATTTGACAAATATTCAAATGAAATTAACAAGCTTTTCATTTCAAAGTATACAATTTTTGTTTCTATATTAAAGTAATTTATAACACAATGGGCTAGATACTCGATACTCAGATAAGCAGATAAGCAGTTATTTTTTGCGAATTTGCTAGAAATGTTATACACTATAATTTAGCAACCCAATTTGTTTCTGAATTTCAGAAAATGAGATACTTTAACGCACTTTATCGTTTGTGCTGAATACAAAAATATATTTTACTTTGCTAAAATAATCGAGTAGCTTATGCAAGCAAATTTTCGATTAGCAAATCCGCCATATTTATCGATTTGCGAATTGCTAGAGTATCGTGTATCTGGCCCATTATGTATAATTCATTTTTGCTGGTTTGAACGTAAATTTAAAATATTTAAATGTAAAGTAAACACATACATACATATGTAGTACGTATGGCATAGTGATACGTTTATTCCAAAGGAGCTCTCCTGTTGATGCCGCATTAAACTTTAACATCATATTCATTATGAAATTAGTAAGTCGTTTCAGGTTACTTGACTTACAGTAATTCCAATGACATCTACTAGACAAGTATATTTCGGCTGTTGGAAGGATCACATAAAATGTGTCTAGCTGTTTGCGTCACTTTCGAAAACACACTTTCGATGGGATTAAGCATACGGGAGAGTCAGGTGAAAGGAATACAAGCCTATGCTGCATTCTGCGAATCAATTCCTTAACTTTTGCTGTTTTGTAAATCGAGCGACGCACAGTGTCAGATTTTGCTGAAAAGCGGTCAAAATTATGAAACTTGGCTATTAGTGAAGATAAATTTTTGAAATTTTGAGGATATATAGAAGATAGAACACAGTTTAAGAGAAACCAAAAAGAAAATAGAAAACCAGGGGTGGAACACACTTTTTACACGGGTTAAAAATATAATTAAAAGAACAAATATTGTATATGATTTATATAATAATTTTTAAATTTTTTTTAAGTCGTATCACAAATATTAGTGCATAAAACGTATTAAATAAGTTCTTATAATAATTCTATAAACGTACTATATCATTATGTAGATTTTCAGTTCTATTTAATAATAACTGTAAAAAGCCTGTATCTTCATCTTCATAATCTCTTTTTTTTTCTATAATTCGTAATGATGATATCACTGGGTCAGAAGTTATTAATAGTATTGAAAATAAATCTTTGTTTTGATTTATGCTTCAATTTTTTCTAGTATTTAAAAGCCGAAATTTGCGATAATCCTTATTTCGAGATTCCTGTGCTTCCTCAGACAACTCTCCTGATGGTAAGATGTGATGCCGAATAATAGAAGATCGAAGAACTTTATGCACAGTTGATGACATCGTTCTCCAGGATCCATAATTGTTGATATATATATATATATATATATATATATATATATTATATATATATATATATGTATATATATATATATATATATATATATATATATATATATATATATATATATATATATATATATATTAGGGTGGTCCTTGTTTGTATGGGGCGAAAAAAATGAGGAGATATCTAACGGGAAACCCCCTAGAAATGTGAGGTTATGTTAAAAACTTAAACAGAAAAAATATTGGGTCAATCGAAGATGGTTTAGAGGTCGCGACTTGAGCGCGAAGTTCGATAAAAATGGTATTTTTTTTCAATTTTTCACTTTCAAACGAAGATAAAAATGATTTAAAATTTTTTTTCAGCCTAAATAAAAATTGTGGTGAATAGAAGATATAATTACCTTTCCAAAACATCAAAGATATCAAAAATCGGTTAACAAATAGCGACTTTATGACCAAATTTCCAAAACTAATAAGAACCCAAAAATAAACGGATTTTTTTAAATCCTGCATTTTATATTCAAAATTACAAAGAAATAAATAAATAATTAAAAATGATGTATAACGAGGAATGTTTTATGATGTCATAAAAAACCGTATGAGTCATAAGGACTTAATATAGTTGTGTTTTATGATGTCATTATCATTCGTCTCATTAGCTATTGTAGTCAAATCCGCCTGCCGCATTAATTATGACCTGTTATGGACGATATGTTTCATTGTATCATATAATATTTAAACAAAAGAAATCCAATTAATTTCAGTTTAAATCGAAGTTTAATTGAAGAAAAAATTAAATCAATTCCAATAGACTCACAAGCATTATTTTCGTCATCGGAGAGTGACAGCGAAAGGATATCTGATAACGACATGAGCTTCAAAAATATTGATTTGCCTGTGGTAAGCGTAGAAGAAGACCCTAGAAGAAGCAAATATTTCATTACGCCTAGAATATTGTCAGCCTTAGATAAGGGGAAGATTACTGATCGTGCAGCATTGCATTTAATCAGTGCCGTTGCCGAAAGTCTTGTGAATTCTATTGATGAACTCGTTTTGAATCGAATAACACTGAGGCGTCTTCGTGAAACAAATAGGGTAGAAATCAGTTAAATCGACTTTCAAGTTTACAACAGGCGCAGTACATTGGGAAGGGAAATTACTTAAGGAAACTGGAACGAAGACCGTGGATCGTTTGCCAGTGATTATTTCCCATATAGATGGACAACAATTATTGAGCGTTCCCAAAATATCAAGATCGCGAAGGTTTTTTCCAAAGCTTAATCGATCGGAGAGTAGCAGACGATGTCGCGGCGGCTTGCTTTGATACAACATATTCAAATTCTGGAAGATTAAGTGGAGCAGCTATTATTTTAGAGCAAAAACTAGAACGAAGTTTATTATATCTTGCTTGTTGACATGACATGTGAAATTATATTTCGCGCTGCAATTGAATCAAAAATGGGCTGTACATTAGAAGTAAATGTTCCGTTATTTGTGAGATTCAAGAATGCCTGGAATTCCTTGAATAAGGATTATTTCAAAGCAGTCATAGATGATCCCAACGTTTATATACAATTAAATGATGCCGTGTGAAAAGTGGTGTGAAAGCGGAATTAGCGGGTTTTTGTAAGAACGAATTGGCCTAGGAACATGCTCGGGATGATTACAAAGAATTATTAGACATCACTCTAATTTTTTTAGGCATGATACCAAATGAAAATGTCCGTTTCTGTTTGCCAGGGCTTATGCATTATGCTCGCTGGATGTCCAAAGCCATTATGTATTGAAATTATTTATATTTTGTGCAGAATTTAAGTTAACAGCACAAGAACAGAAGAATTTACGGGACATTTGCATTTTTGTCGTACGATTTTATGTGAAAATTTGGTTCCATTGCACTAAAGCTGATAAAGCATCAAAGCTGGATTTCAACTATTTAAGAGATATTTATTCTACAAAACCCATGATGAAAAGTTGGCGATGGCTATACTAAATTAAATATGTGGTCAAATAAAAGTCGTAAATGATATCGCAGAACGTGGCGTTACGTTAATACAAGATTATAATAAGAAATTAACAAAAAATGAAGACGACATGCAATATTTACTACAAGTCGTAAATCACTACACACAGAAGTTTTCAACACATACCAAAACATCCTTAATGGGTAGAAGATCATCCTAGATTGATTATTTTCATCATAAAAATTAATTCATAATATCATTGTATAGAAGAAACATGATGCATTTATAATAAAAAAAAAGTTGGAATAATTAGTCTTATGTGTTTGTATTTTGGAAATTTTGCCATAAAGTCGCTATTTGTTAACCGATTTTCGATATCTTTAATGTTTTGGAAAGGTAAGTATCTCCTATATTTACCACAATTTTCATTTAGGTTAAGAAAAATTTTAAATAATTTTTATGTTCGTTTGAAAGTGAAAAATTAAAAAAAATACCATTTTTGTCGAAATTCGCGCTCAAGTCGCGACCTCTAAACCATCTTCGATTGACCCAATATTTTTTCTGTTTAAGTTTTTAGCATAACCTCACATTTCTAGGGGGTGTCCCGTTAGATATTGGAACTTTCGAAAATAAGGACCACCCTAATATATAGTTACAGTTACAGTTCCCATAGAAACTGCCACGCAAGCAAAAGATAAACAACGTGACTTGATTGATAAGACAATTAGCGCAGCAAATCCAATTCTGCAACATAAACTGTTTTAAGCGCATGGTTGATCAACGTGACCATAGAATCATGTTCATCGAGTCGAGGCAAATTTGATGAGTTAGTAATTTTAAGTTTAGAGTTAAAGAAATTTAGATTTAAAGAAATTAGTCCGATTTTAGATTTTAAAGAAACAACTTGTAAAACCATTCTAAGAAAATAAAAATTAAAAAATTAAATTAAAATAAATTTTTTTTTAACAACTTTTAAAATACGAAATACGTAATTGGCGCAGCCGTTCGGTTAATAGTGAGTTAGTGAAAAGTGCAAATATCAAGTGAATAAAAACTTGTGTGAAAGTGAATCCGTCGAAAAAAATAAAAAAAAAAAAAATCTTTGATTATTTAGTTAACAACTAAAAATTAATTCGAAAGTGAAGACGTGTATCTACGTGTGATTTTTTTTTTTTTTTCAAAGACGTTCCTAGCTAAAAGTGAAAACTGCTAGAAGGATTTGAGGTTCCGCCACAGCTCACCAGTAAAATCAGAACCAGAACACGACAGCAAAGAAAATCGGACTCAGGTAACATTTTTGTAAATTCTATTAGTTTTTACTGAAACTGTCACCATCGTGCACTATTAGATAGACACGAAAAGACAATTTTAATTTGTGCACTACTAGATAGACACAAATTCACTTATAGTCAATATAGACGATTGAATTACCATAAATCCAGTGAATGAAAAGCAAAAAGTCTATTGAAGTTTATATTTCAAATAGAAACATAGAATCAGTAGACTTGCAAAATCAAATGGATATGGAACAAATTGCAGCACAGCTCGCAGCAATCTCAGACCAATTGGCAAAATTGGGTCAAAAGCAGGGTGAACATGATCAGCTACTAACGTATCTGAATCAAAAAACGGAGGTACCTCCACCTCCACAAAAACAGGAAAAAATTACAGTCGATTTATTCAGGATCCCTGATCCTATTAAATCAATTCCGTCTTTCGATGGAAATAAGAAACAGTTGACGGCGTGGCTGACCACAGCGGAAGATACCTTAAAAGTATTCGAACCATTAGTCACCCCCCAACAATTTAGCTTGTATATACAAGCAATACAAAACAAAGTAAAGGGAAAAGCTAAGGATATACTTTGCTTAGCTGGAAACCCTCGTACATTTTTGGAAATGAAAGAAATCCTATTAGAATCGTTAGGCGATAAACAGGAACTTCCATTTTATAAATCACAGCTTTGGTCAACGAAGCAAAATGATTTATCAGTACACGTCTATTTCAATAAAGTGAAAGAAATAGTTCAAAATATTAAATCATTGGCTAAACAAAAGCCACAATATAATCAATCATGGCACGCTATCAATGCATTTATTGAAGAGGATGCATTAGCAGCGTTTGTGTCGGGTCTAAGGAGACCATATTTCGGCTACGCTCAAGCCGCTAAACCACAAAACTTAGAGGAAGCCTATGCCTTCCTTTGTAAATTTAATTCCAATGAAGTTATATCGGGTAACTCACAAAAACTTAATAACCAAACAAAATCCAATTTTCAACCGAAAAAAAATTCGGAACAAATTAATTCAAAGAACCAACATTGGCCGGTTCAGGAAAAATCAGTACCAATGGAGGTCGACCCCTCAATCCGTTCGAAAAGGACGTTTAAAAACGCAATACATAATATAGAGATCCCTAACGACATTGATAAAGTACAAGAAGTGGAAATCCAAAATACCGAAAATTTTTGGGAGGACCACAATTCAGACTCGGAAGACTAAATTATCTTCCTTTTCTTAAATGTCATAATAGATTAACCAACCAAACAATTAAACTACTTATTGATACTGGCGCTAATAAAAATATAATTAGGCCAAAAATAATACCAGACCACTTATTAATATCCCAAGAATCAGAAGTAAAAAACATATTAGGCACACAAAAAGTAACAAAAGTTGGAAAAATTAACTTTTTAGGACACAGCTTACCACCACAATCATATTACGAACTTAATTTCCATGAATATTTTGATGGAATACTTGGATCCCAGTCAATGGCTCAATTAGATGCGAAAATTGACTACAAATCCCTCACAATCTCATTGAATAATATAATCATAAAATTCCACAAATATTATCCAAGTAAAAATGTTTACCATCATACGGTAACATTTGATACCGCAAAAAATGGTGAATGGTTAGTCACTAATCACCAAGAATTAAAAGAAAACATTATTTTACAACCAAGATTGTACAAATCAAAAAATTTCAAAACTACAGTGAAAATACTTAGTAACGACCCCGATCCTCCAAAACAACTACCTAAACTAGGTTTAAATGTCTATAATTTCGAGACCATTAAACCGATTCAAGTGTATGGAGATACACTTATAGATAAGGAAACTATCAAAAGTTTAATTAGGATGAATCACTTGTGCGAAAACGAGAAGCAAATTCTCGTGAATACCGTTTACGATCACCAAGAAGTATTGTTGAAGCAAAATGAAAAGCTATCTGCAACAACGGTAATCAAGCACAAGATAATAACAAAAGACGAAACACCAGTATATACTAGAACCTACAGATACCCCCATAATTTTAAAAGGGACGTAGAGGACCATATACAGGAAATGCTGGATAGCGGGATAATCCGAAATTCAAGCAGCCCCTATTCCTCCCCAATTTGGGTAGTACCCAAAAAACCAGACGCTTCAGGTATACGTAAAATTAGGGTAGTCATTGACTACAGGAAATTAAATGATAAAACTATCGACGACAAATTTCCCATACCACAGATAGAGGAGATATTAGATAGTTTGGGGAAATCCACTTACTTTACAACATTAGACCTGAAATCAGGATTCCATCAAATCCAGATGGACAAATCCTCTCAAGAGAAAACAGCATTCTCAACCGACCAAGGGCACTTTGAGTTTACTCGAATGCCATTTGGTTTAAAAAACGGCCCTGCGACTTTTCAAAGAGCCATGAATAATGTCCTACACGGACTAGTGGGAAAGATTTGTTACGTATATTTAGACGACATTATAGTTGTCGGATTCAATTTAGCCAACCACATAGAAAATCTTCAGACAGTTCTCAAACGACTGTCAAATTTTAATCTAAAGATTCAACTCGACAAGTGCGAGTTTTTAAAAAAAGAAACCGAATTCCTGGGTCACGTAATTACACAGGAAGGAGTCAAGCCAAATCCGGACAAAATACAAAAAATTCTAGAGTGGCCGCTACCGACCACTCAGAAACAAATTAAACAATTTCTCGGTTTGTCAGGGTACTACCGTCGGTTTATTCGGGATTACTCGAAAATCACAAAACCCATGACAAAATTTTTAAAAAAGGGCATGGTTGTCAACATAACCGACCCAGAGTACGAAAGATCGTTCAAAACACTAAGAGAAATAATATCCACCGATCAAATATTGGCTTATCCCGATTTTTCGAAACCGTTCATCCTTACAACGGATGCATCGGAACATGCTTTAGGCGCGGTGCTTTCACAAATGCATGATAAAGTAGAAAGACCAATTGCATTCGCGTTCAGGACTCTGAACAGTACTGAAAATAAATACGCAACGAATGAAAAAGAAGCGCTGGCCATTATTTGGGCCGTTAAAAAATACAAACCCTACCTTTACGGAAATAAGTTTACGCTTCTTACAGATCATAAACCGCTTACCTTCATAAAAAATTCGGATAAAAATTCCAAAATTCTGAGATGGCGCTTGGAGCTTGAAAATTTTGACTACGACGTAGTCTACAAGCAAGGCAAAACCAATGTAGTAGCCGACGCACTCAGTAGAATCCCACAAGATAAAGAAACTAAAGAGGTAAATTTTCACAATTCAGACGAATCAAATATTGAAAACACTAGTTCAGAAAATGAATCGATTAGAAATCATGCTCCTAGCGAATCTGATACAATCCATTCCGCTGATACATCGAGCGATTACTACGTACATTTTTCAGATCGCCCGATAAATTATTACAAGAACCAAATAATATTCAGGATTTCTAACTTAGATACAATAATCAATGAGGAAGTGTTCCCTAACTTCAAAAGGGTGATTATCGTGAAAGAATCTTTCAATGAAGACGATATTACCAATATCCTAAAAAAATTCCATAATGGCAAACAATCAGCCATATTAGCTCCAGAGAGTCTTTATCAAAAAATTCAAGACTAATTTCGAGAAAAATTTTCTCAAAAAGGCCACTTTGTATTTACCACTAAAATAGTGGAAGATGTAACGAATTCGAACCGACAGGATGCAATCGTGAGAAAAGAGCATGAAAGAGCTCACAGAGGCATCAAAGAAGTGGAAAATCAGATAAAACGAGCATACTTTTTTCCAAACATCATTAAAAAAGTAAGTAGTTACACAAATTCTTGTACCTTATGTAACCTACATAAATATGAACGAAAGCCTTATAACATAAAAATATCTCCAAGGCCAAATACCAACAAACCACTAGAGAGAGTGCATATTGACATCTTCATAATAAATAAAACCAGTTTTTTGTCAATAATTGACGCATTCTCTAAACACCTTCAGATGATTCAAATTGAATCAAAAAACTTGATCGATATAGAAAAAGCAATAACAAAATATTTCACTTCTTTCGGTATACCGAACATAATAATTTCGGACCATGAAACCACTTTTAAGTCAATCCAATTTAAAGAATATTTAAGTAAACTAAATTCAAAAATTGAGTATGCATCCTCGTCTGAATCGAATGGGCAAATTGAAAAAACCCATTCTACCATTATTGAGATATATAATACAAACAAGAATAAACTACCTAATGGCACTACAGCAAGTGTTATAGAGTTAGCAGTAGCTCTCTATAACAATTCGATCCACTCATCAACTGGCTACACGCCAAACGAGATAATCTTCAATCAAAATAATGTAGTGGATCCCATCGAAATTACAGAAAATGCTAAAAATATTTTTAGAGAAACATGCGAAAATTTAGAAAAAGTAAAAAATAAAGTAGTAGAGAAAAATAGAGTCAAAGAAGAACCCCCAAATTTATCAGAAAACCAAATAGTATTCTTAAAGCCAAACATAAGAACAAAAACACAGCCGAGGGGTATTAAATCAATAGCAAAAGAAATAACGTATAAAACATTTAAAAGCAGGAGAGATATCAAAAGAAATAAAAATAAGATTAAACGATTAAAGAAATATTAATTGTAAATGTTTTGTTTCATTTCAGAATGTTATTATTAACGAAATTATTAATTATTATCAATTTAAAATATTTGGTTTGTGCTGCTCAAAAATTAGAAATAAGAAATATGCATGAGGATCCAGTATTATTAATAAAATTAAATAAATGTAAAATTCAAACAGGATCCATTAGAATCATACACCCTATAAACATTACTAACTTAGAACTTACCGTAGAATTAATTACTAACCACGTAATAAATAAGATAGATAAAGATAAATTGGAATTATATAGTATAGTCAAACAGAAAAGTAAAACTTTATATAATAACTTAATTCAAATAAAACCACCGAAAAGCCCCAGACAGAAAAGATGGGATACTTTGGGAACAGCATGGAAATGGGTAGCAGGAAACCCAGATGCCGATGATCTAAGAATAATTAATACAACAATAAACGAACTCATAAACGGAAATAATCAACAATTCCGGATAAATGAACAGATCAACAAGAGAATACAGCTGTTAACAAACACGATAAATGAAGTGATAACCAGTACAACAATGGCTAACAGAGTCGCGTTAACTGAATTAGAAATAATCACGTCAATTATGCATATTGATACAATCAATAAAATTTTAGAAGATATCCAGGATGCGATTATTAGAACAAAAGTAGCACTACCCAGCAACAAGATCCTTTCGCTGAAGGAAATAATTGCAGTAAAGAACATGCTCACTAATCAAGGAGTAAACATAACAATACCAGACGAAGCACTTAAATTCATTACACCAAAAATCGCAGTCAATGATAAAACGCTCCTTTACATATTAGAGGTACCAAAATTGGAAGATGAGACATCCACAGTAATAAGAGTAATCCCATTAAACATCAATAACAGCATTATAGAAGATTATCCGCAATACCTTATTAGAAACAAACAAAAATTATTCACCACAATAAACTACAATAGCTATGTACAGAGACACTCGGAGATAAAGGAATACAAAGACAATTGTATTAAACCGCTGGTTATGGGAAATAAAAGTACATGCAACGTAACGTTAGAAACAGGAACAACGGTGCAATGGATCTCCGAAGGCAGAATACTGATAAATAATGCAAAAAACATCGAACTATCGACGAACTGCGGACCCGATAACAGAAACCTGACAGGGAACTTTTTAATAAACATTTGGAACTGCACAGTAGAGATCAACAAAAAGAAATTTCAATCTTACGAAATAGAAAGCGAGAACGAGGAGATTATTAGAACACTCTATAATATAAACATGTTTCGTCAAAGGACAGTGAGTCAAAACATAACCTCAATTGAACAAGAAGCCATTAAGAACAGGAAACAACTAGACCATATGTATTTAAGGCAATACAACCACCAAAATTGGTTACAGCTTCTTTCAGGAGGTACATCATTCTCATCAATATGCGTATTTCTGTTAGTGTTATACATGACGTGTAAATATAAGTGCCTTAAGACAAAAAAGGGTAAAAACGCAAATAAAATCATTCGAGAAAAGGAAATATCGTATAACAGATTGTTAAATGAAGCCGGCATGAAAACCAAAGTCGAGGACGACTTTTCTTCACCCCAGGGAGGAGTTACAGTTACAGTTCCCATAGAAACTGCCACGCAAGCAAAAGATAAACAACGTGACTTGATTGATAAGACAATTAGCGCAGCAAATCCAATTCTGCAACATAAACTGTTTTAAGCGCATGGTTGATCAACGTGACCATAGAATCATGTTCATCGAGTCGAGGCAAATTTGATGAGTTAGGCCCTTTTCCAATTACCGACTTATTGTAGACTTATTGACTTATTTGACGCCATCTTGAATAAGTCAATGAAGTCATTCCAATTGCTTTTATCGACTTATTTTGAAAATTTTTTACAATACACAAGAATTAGACAGAATGTTTCCATGACACCAAAAATAAATAATTTTTCTATAGGAAAAATTACTAAAGAATAAGTCACCTTTTCAGCAGACTTTTTTGAATAAGTTCGAATAAGTCGGTAATTGGAAAAGGGCCTTAGTAATTTTAAGTTTAGAGTTAAAGAAATTTAGATTTAAAGAAATTAGTCCGATTTTAGATTTTAAAGAAACAACTTGTAAAACCATTCTAAGAAAATAAAAATTAAAAAATTAAATTAAAATAATTTTTTTTTTAACAACTTTTAAAATACGAAATACGTAATTATATATATATATATATATATATATATATATATATATATATATATATATATATATATATATATATATATATATATATATATATATATATATATATATATATATATATATATATATATATATATATCGTCCCATGCAAATGAGAGTATGATAAGTCAAAAAAGTCATTTTTCAGGAAAGGAGTTTGAAGTTTTTTACTTTGGTGTAGCAGAAAAGAAAATAAGAGTATAGTTTGTTGTTTCTAACCATCAGGGAGGATTTCGATTTTTATGAAAAATTGCCATAGTATAAAATCATATTCAGAGAATTCAATTATACGATTATTTGAGAATATGATATAGTCACTTATCATACTCTCATTTGCATGGAACGATATATATATATATATATATATATATATATATATATATATATATATATATATATATATATATATATATATATATATATATATATATATATATATATATATATATATATATATATATATATATATATACATATATATATACATCTGCGGTATCACTCGCGTATTTATGAAATTTATCGGGATCAATTTCTCTTGTGGAACATAATGCATTTAACATTACTTTAAACCTCCTAATCAGCTCATAATCAACTTTAGTTATTTTGGTGTAAGTTCTGCGTTCGCAAAAAATCTTCTGGCGGTGTTCCTATCATTAGTATTTCCAAAACCCTGCTTAGGTGTGTCAATAATTATGCCAGTTTCCCTTTTAAATTCTGTCTGAATTCGTGCTTTTTATCAGAATTTTCTAATAATATTTCACAAACGTCCAAATATTTCACAGATACAGCCATTTATCATTTTCGAGCTCAGTTTTTAAAATGAAACTGGTTAGAAAATATTCGCATTCATATAGGCAACATTTATTAAAAACAATATAATCCATTAAAAGCAGTTAAATTATAGGATTTTGGGTACATAGTACCATAAACGCTAAGACCATAAATTTACTTTTAAGGAACAATGCAACAGTTAAAATATTGTAACTTTTTTTATGGACTTTTATGGATCTAAATTTATTACCTGCAGAAAGATAATATAATGATCTTTCATTTGCCCTTAGTCCCATGGTGGAGAATCATGGAGAAAAAAAGGTAACCTTACCTAAACACAGAAAATAGTTAAAAAATGGGTTTTTTTTTACACCTTAATAAAATAAATTAAATTCATAAAAATGAAAAAGTTGTCTTTGCTCAATTTCACAATAGACCCAACTTTACAAAAAATCCCTTATTGCAGTCCTTTGGTGTTCAAGTAATTTAGTTACATGTAAATTAAATGAAAAAAAAAAAAATATTTTCAAAAATGTGCCATCTTTAGCGTGCTATAACATCTAAATAAAAAACAATAATATTTTTTTTTCATTCTTGCTGAATGCATTAGATATTATACTAACTAAAAATCACAAAACAAATTAATTTGGAAACAAAAAAAAAATTACAAAATCAGTACTTTTGGCCACTTTTTCAGCAAAATCTAACACTGTGCGACGTCTAAAACTAGCCATATCAAGCCTCTATATAACAGTATGTAGTTCTTTCAGGAACTCGCAAAATTTATTTGAATTCGCAAAAATTTTGTGATAGATAGCATCATAACGACAACATTCGCACGAGTATTAACTTCTGACCTCGCTTGGGACCGCCTTAAACGGAGGATAACCCCAGCTAGCTTCATCAATAAAGTTCGTTTTTTGACGGTCTTCTGGATTATTATTTGTAAAATTCAATGCATACGCTCGCGTTAGTTCAATGCTAGATGCCGAGTTCATCCTATCCACAACGGGCCTGGCCATTTTTAAGGTAATTTTTAATCCATTAAAAATTATTGATTGCAAGAATTCAATATTTTTGTCTCGCAGAAGCACTTCACTTATTCATATTTATGAATCACATTTTTTTTAGGGTTATTCCCGAATTTACTTCAATTATTTGCTCCATTTTTTTCGAGGACGTCCGACGTTAATTTTTAACTGCGTTTTTCGCATTTTGGCGCTGCGATCCGTTCCTCCCCGTTTTTCTTATACATATTTACATAGTTATGGTATTAACATCCCCGTTAAATTTGAAATATCGGCTATACACTCACTGTCTTCGTACGCTGTGATTATTATTTTTTTATTGTCGTGACTATGTTCATGTATTTCCCCCGTGGACCACGTACATGAGGTGAACGATTACGCATTTTGTTATATGCATAAATATAGAATTAATATTTATGGTTGTGAAATGATGTATATTATTCTTGTTTATATAAAATAGTACCTGGCTCAGATTTTGGTGATGAAGAATCTCCGTCACTGACAAATTCTGATTGAGACATGTTTTTTAATTATAAAATAATAATTTCAAACGTGTTATAAAAGCCATAAACTTACCGAAATGATATCTGTTTTATTTAATTTTATCAGAAATTTCGTTAATTTCATTTGAATATTTGTTAAATTGTTTTGAAAATATTTGAATAATTGTCAATTTGGTTCAGAATTTAGTTAATTAGGCCTGAAAAACGTATAATCTAAGACTACAAGTATGCTTAACCATTTGAAAAGCTAATGCCTTACACATGGTCAAATTGCAATACTGTGCAATAGTGTTTATGAAAAAAGTTAGTAATTAACAAATATCGAAACAAATTCCAATAAATAATGAAGTTCATTTTATTAAATCGGAATAAATTAACCAGAGGTAAAAGGTTATTTGTAAATGCAATGTATTTTATTGCAGGTTTACATTTTGTTATAAGTAATTAATTTGGAAATAATTATCATAAAACAAAATAAATTAAATTATATTGAAAAAATATATATAAAAGCTAAAAACAAATGGGAATGATTGTTAGTTAGTTTCCGTAATTCTTGAGAAATTGCTTAACCCTAACACAAAGTGAAATACAAAAAATAAGTGATTTAAAAATTAGTTAAAAAATATTTTTGGTGATTTCTTTTTTGTTGTGTAAACAGTTAAAAAGATATTTTAAAAATGGTTGAAACCGATAGTGACATTTTAAGAAGTGACGAAATTCGTTTCAGAACAATCTGTAAGCCCGGTGACGAAATTGTTATAAGTGGAATAGCTGGAAGGTTTCCAAATTCAAAAAATATAAATGAATTGGAATATGCTTTGTATAATAAGGTAAATCATTTTGTCGATAAGAGATAAAAAAACAAAACAAAGAATTATCTATTTAAATTTATGTGAATAAATAAATCAGTGTTAATAAAAAATTGTTGTGCTTAAAGTCTAGTGTTCTCTTCATGTTAAAATATTCCGGTTCTTTTTAATATAGTCACCTTCCAATATAAAAACACTCAAAAGGAGTAAACAAAATAGTATCGGCAGTTTATCAATTGATTTTTTGTTTTATTGGTATTACAATCTATTCTCCTGGACTCATGAACAATTTATTTCTGACTTAATTTACTAACTTAATATTAATCTATGGCTTCTTCCAATAGAGTCTGGTAAATTGAATTAAACCACATCTTTGTAGTGAGTTTTACACAGCACAATGCTGTTTAAGCTAACAATTACACCAACTCAAAAGGTTTGGTTCTTTTAAGTGTGCGTATTAAATTCGTATTGCTTCGTGAAGCTGAGTTGCCGCAATGTTCACATGTTGCCGGAGCCTCTCTTCATGTCTCCGCGCTTTCTCCTGAATTTCATTAACGATGAGGTTCAATTTAAGGTCCCTATGGAGATCATTGTTCCTGACATACCAAGGTGCATCAACGATGTTCCTTAATACCATATTCTGAAATCTTTGGATGATATTTACGTTGCTCTTTTTGGTACAACCCCAAAGTTGAATACCATACGTCCAAACCGGTTTCAATATTTGCTTATAAAGTAGAAGCTTGTTGTATGTTGATAAAGAAGAATTCCTCCCCATCAGCCAATACATCTTTCTGTATTTAAGTCTTAGTTCTTCAGTTTTCTTCTTGACATGTGCTTTCCATCGCCGTTTAGCATTCAGGGTCATGCCGAGATACTTAGCTGTGTTCGCATATGGTACTATTTCCTGATTTATGGTAATCGGAATATGTTCGAATCGCCTGTTTGTAAAGTTGATGTGAACTGATTTAGTTTCATTTAGTTTTATTCGCCATGTTTTTGTCCATTTATAAATGTTAGTTATTGCTGATTGTAACTTTTGTGTTGACTCTTCGTTGCTTGTGGCAACAGCTAAGATCGCCGTGTCCTCTGCAAAAGTCGCCACTGTATTGTTTTCTAATGCAGGAAGTTCATAAGTGTACAGTAGTTATAAAACCGGCCCTAGTACACTGCCCTGTGGAACTCCTGCGTTGATTTCTTTCAATTCAGAGAAAGTGTCATTAACTTAATCCTGAAGAATCTATCTTTCAAGTAAGATTCCAGTATATTAGCAAATTGGATTGGTAGAAGATTTCTTAATTTATGGTTAAGTCCTTCATGCCACACTCTATCAAACGCTTGGACAACGTCTAGAAATATTGTTGAACAGATTTTATAACTTTAATAAAGTAATAACACGAGTAGTTTTGTATTTTCATTGTATTCTTTTGCAATGTCTGAAATATTCTTGTAGATTTCTTTCAAACCTCACAAAAAAACGTTTCGTAAATTGTAGGATTTTAATTTTTTGTTGATCGAGCGACAACTTCGTTTGGCAAACCTTTCGACATTTTCCTAATGGTTTGCATTCTCGTGAATTGACTGATCGCGCGATTTATGTTGTTCAATTAATAAATAAATATAAAAAAAAAACATTTATTTCACTTTTATTCAAATTTTATTTTCTTCACATTTATTTAAACTAAAACAATTTAATTATTTTTAAAAGCTGGTCTCTTTAGAGCCGGGAATCAATATTTTGGTACTGTGCTCTTTGGAGTCAGTTTATTGAATGCTTTTTCTTAAGTTTTTTCGTTACATGATTTTTCTTTTCTTACATATTCTGTAAAAATGTTTCAACATGTTATTTTATATCTGATAATTCTTATTGCTTATTAATTAAAATTATATTTTGTTAGACAAAACAATAATTGCGATTTATATAAAATATGATCCATTAACTTATAATAATAATGATAATATTTTATGTTGTTAATATAAAATTGTATTATGAGCATCTTTACTTCGTTGTGTTTCCATTTCTCGGAATGTAACTCGCGCTTGAAGAAATAGAACACAACTTGCTTGAAGATGGCTTTTGATTGCTTTCATTGGCATAAGTAACCTCAGCAGTAACATTTTATTGATTACTACTTCCTTCTAAATTGAGTAGTGGGGAACAGAAAATAGCCTTATGTATCGTGAAGCAAAATGGTGTATATAAAACATTTCACAACACCATGAATATCATAACATGAATATCACAGGAATTGCCGCAAGATGTCATTAGTGAGAAGTAATGTCTTGCGACAATCCATGTGATATTCATGTTTTTGATTTGAACAATAAATTACTAAAACGAGCAAAAGCGCTATGACGTAACATACAAATTAAAATTTGGTATTATTCACCACCGCTGGAAAATTCTGCTGAATTGAGCTGAACGCGCCATAAGACGATTTAATTTGTTAGTTTGGTTTAATTCTGAAGATATACTAAGGACGTTCAGCTCTTCTTTTGACGGAATTAAATTTCTTGCAACCAACAGATATAATTTCCTTTGTCCCCAACTTTGGATCTTCGGTAAATTTTATTACCGAGGTAACATCTTTATTTATTCCAATGGCTAATTTGCTTTTAAGGAGTTTTAACGTCTGTGGTCAATGTTAGTTGCCTGTTCTTTTAAATTAATAAACAATAATGGTGAAGTTGCTACAATTTTTTTACTATCCGAAGGTATCTTCAACGTTTTAAAAATATTTTGTAGCTGGCCAGCATTGCTCAATATTCGTTCATCCCACATTTCGTACATTTTTAGTTCCCGAAGTGCTATCTTTGCTAAGGCACCATACCAATATAAAAAGTACTACTTTTACTAAAGTACCGTACCGACGTCCAACGTACTCTCTAAAGTACTTCAGCGCATGTGGCTATATAATATTCAACTCTTCACACTCTCTCTATAGCTCCATAATGTGTGTTTATTTTGTATAGCGTTGCACCCATCACCGGAGGGCGATTTTCTGATTAATTCCATGAAGATCAAAACGGCTGAGAGAAAATGGCTTGAAATTGAATTTTGCATTATCGGGAAATATTCACAATATTCCCGGGAAACGGGAATACTTTTAATTTCTTAAATTCCCGGAAATTCCATCCCGGGAAATCCCGGGACGTAAGCCCTAATCATAATACAATAATTGCAATAATTCATTTATCATATTTTTTTACTCTGAGTATATGCGATTGGAAGTCATGTTTTAAATTTATGATTTTTATGTTTTGAATGTGTAGCTCTAATAAAAAAAACCATTTTATGAAATATGATTTGATGACGTAGCCTTCCTTTGAAGGATTGATTGGTATGAAAATCACGAGCTTCTTTTATTTTTTTTAATTCAGTATCTGAAAAAAACTTAAAAATCATGTCAATTTAGCATTAGTTATGATTCGATCGTATTTTGTTGGTGAGACTGGCTCTGAACGCCACTCTCTTGATAGTACATCCTACCCCACTGCAGTTTCCTCGGCTTCGACGGCGAAATTCTCTCTGTGTTTAGATACATGTAATTCATCAATTTTATTTTTATTTTTATAATGTGTTACTTTTCAGTAAAATAATAAATTTTATATAAATTTTGCATATGTATTTTGCATTGTAAGAAAAAGTAACAAAAAAAAAAAAATGGAGGTGTGGCCAACACAAGACTTTCTTTTACGAACAGCGAATTTTGAAAAATTTTTATAATTCAAATTTCCTGCAAACTTAATTAAGATTGTTTTTATTATTTCATGTTTTCTGTAAATTGTATATTTTTGAAATATTTGCAAAATAAATTTTCTGTTTTACGGAATCTGGGAGCTGGGACCCCAAAATTTATGTAAAAAGTTTAAACATGAAGTTGCAGTTTGATTGCTTAAACCATTTGGACTACAAATTGACAGACATATACCAAGACCAACAGACACCACTTCAAAACTCAATTTTTTGAACTCATTAGTACACACGTAAAAGAAAAGAAAAGTTGATATTTATGAATTAAAATTTTTTCTTTTAATTTTTTGGAATTTGTATTAGTGATTTTTTGTAAATCTTATACTTTTTAAAATATGTGCAAAACACATTTTCGGGCCCAAGAGAGTGGCCACTTCCGGTTGACCGATTTGGCAATTTAACATACATACATGTAGGCTAAATATTTTTATAACATACAGTACGTCACTGAAGTGTGCAAATTAATTATAATTAGAATAATTGGGCTAATACACACAATAATTAAAATGACAAATGCAAGAACTGCTGTAACTCCCTGTAAAAAAGTGCGGGGGGGGGGCAGGAGTTGCGAAATATTTTTGCAATTATAAAACGATATATATACTTAAGTATTACAAACCCTAATAAGTCGTTAAAAAAGTTAAGAAACATGAAAAATGATCCACATTCAATTATGTAATATTTGCATTAAAAACCGGAAGTATGTCACTGTAGTGTGCAAATTAATTATAATTAGCATAATTAGGCTATATATACACATATATTTATGTGTTGGCAAAACAATATTTATTTTTTTTTGATTTTTGGAAACATTTTGTATTAGTAATTTTTTGTAAATCTTATACTTTTTAAGATATTTGCAAAACAAATTTTCTGGCCCAAGGGAGTGGCCTCTTCCGGTGGACCGATTTGAAGTAAAATTCACTGGGACCTCCCAATTTATCCAAAATGCTTAAATCTGAAGTTTCAGTTCGATTGGTTAAGCCATTTGGGCTGTAGAGAGGACACAGACTGACAGACGGACAGACAGACGGACAGACAGACTGAGCGACAGACATCATTTCGAAACCCACTTTTTCGGACTCAGGGGACCTCAAAACAGATAAATCTTCAATAATCTCAAGGTCGAAAATTTTCATGATTACTATACTTTATTTTACTTACGTAAAAGAAAGTAAAAATTCGCACATCGGAGAAAATTCAAAAAGAACATTTTGGCGCCCATTTAATAAACCCAATTTTTCCAGTGAAATTAATAAAACCAAATAAATTATTTTAATGTAACATTTTTTATTCTTATAGATCGACTTGGTTGACGATAGTGAAATGAGATGGCGTCACGAACATACGGAAATTCCAAGACGTACAGGAAAAATCCATGATTTACAAAAGTTTGATGCAACCTTCTTTGGAGTGCATGCGAAGCAAGCGGCTATGATGGATCCTCAGGCACGTTTAGTAATCGAACATGCTCATGAAGCTATACTAGATGCTGGCATTAATCCAAAATCATTACGAGGAACCCGTACAGGTGTTTTTATTGGTGCCTGTCTATCTGAAACGGAGTATAAAATTTATGAAAAAAATACAGGAGGAGGATTTGGCATTACTGGATGTAGTCGCGCTATGATTGCTAATCGAATTTCATATGTTCTTGATTTACAAGGACCCTCATTTTTCGTTGATACCGCTTGCAGTAGTACAATGTTCGCGTTAGATGCGGCCTTTACAGCTATACGTAGTGGAGAATGTGATGCTGCTATCGTAGGTGCTTCGAATTTATTACTCCATCCGTACATTACACTACAATTTACACGCTTAGGTGTGCTTTCACCTCAGGGATATTGTCGACCATTTGATGACGATGCATCAGGTTATAATAGATCAGAGGCTGTGTCTTGCATGTTAATTCAAAAAGCGAAAGATGCAAAACGTATCTATGGTACTGTGGTTTATTCAAAAACCAATTGCGATGGATACAAAGAAGAAGGTATAACATATCCATCGGCTGCAATTCAAACGCGGCTTTTATCTGAATTTTATAGAGATATACAAATAAAACCCGAAGATGTCGATTTCGTTGAGGCTCATGGTACTGGTACAATTGTTGGTGATCCAGAGGAATGTAATACGCTGGATATTGTTTTCTGTGAAAATCGTAAAAAGCCACTTCCCGTTGGCTCAGTCAAATCAAATTTGGGTCACTCAGAGCCAGCTGCTGGTATGTGCTCCATTGCTAAATGTATTATTGCAATGGAAAACCAATCAATTCCACCAAATATACATTTTGCAAAAGCAAGATCTGGGGTCAAAGCACTAGAAGAAAATCGTTTACAAGTAGTTGTTGACCCAACACCACTACCTGGCCCATTGATTGCAATCAATTCATTTGGCTTTGGTGGGGCTAACGCCCATGTGTTACTAAAAGCTCATTCAAAAGAGAAACTAAATAAGGCGGCTCCCAAAGATAAACTACCTAGACTAATTAATTGGTCTGGGCGCACAGAACAAGCTTGCCAAACCGTTCACAATTATTTAGCAACAATACCGTTAGATGTTGAGTATGTCGCACTTATGCATAGCAATCAATCAGAAACGATTTCCGGTAATGTATTTCGTAGTTTTGGTGTTTACAGCCATGTTGAAGGTGGAAACGCGAATTGTATTACAAGCGAAATACAACATTTTAGTGGTATTAAGAGCCCAGTAGTATATATTTTCAGCGGAATGGGCTCACAATGGGCTGAAATGGGAACCAGTTTTATGGAAATACCAATATTCAGAGAAACAATAGAAAAATGTCACCGTGCGCTAAAACCGAAAGGATTGGATTTGATCAATATTATAACGTCACCCGACAAGACAACGTTCGATAATATTTTAAATTCATTTGTTGGCATTGCCTCAATTCAGGTGGCTATTTGTGATGTCTTAACATCAATAGGTATTAAACCAGATGTAATTATTGGCCACTCTGTCGGTGAGTTAGGATGTGCTTATGCAGATAGCTGTCTAACAGCAGAACAGGTAGTATTTTGTGCTTACTTTAGAGGTATTGCAAGCCTTGCAACTAAAACAATTAAAGGGTCAATGGCGGCTATTGGAATGGGATATCAAGAATTGATCAAAATATTACCATCGACAATTAATGTTGCTTACCATAATGGACCGGACTCGTGTACAATTTCTGGTCCACAGAATGTAGTTGAAAAATTCGTATTAAAATTGAAATCAGACGGTGTATTTGCAAGAGAAATTCCTTGTTCAAATATTGCATACCATTCACGATACATTTCTGATATGGGGCCTACGCTACATAATTTTTTATCCAAAATTATAACTGATCCAAAACCACGTTCAGAAAAATGGCTCAGTACAAGTGTACCAAAAAATATGTGGAATACACAAGAAGCCCAATTTTGTTCAGCCGAGTATCAGACCAATAATTTATTGAGTTCCGTATTATTTGAAGAGGCATCAGCATTGTTGCCATCAAATGCAATCACTATTGAAATTGCTCCTCATGGCTTGTTACAGGCTATCATTAGAAAATCAATGCCTAATGCCATTCACATCCCATTAACACAACGAGAAAATAAAGAAAATCTTACATATTTCCTAACAGCATTGGGAAAGTAAGTATAAATTAAATTATTCCAAATCTTTAGAACAAATTAACTGCTATACTTAACTTTTGAACAGAATCTATCTAGCCGGTTTGGATATGGCCATTGAAAATATATATCCCAAAGTTGAGTTTCCAGTATCACGCGGTACACCCAGAATTTCTCATCTAGTTCGTTGGGATCATACAGAAAACTGGCACGTATTAGAATTTGAAGTGGAACAATCGAGAAGTGGTGAAAAACGTATGGATGTAACCTTGGACGACCAAGATTTTGAATATGTTGCAGGCCACGTAATCGACGGTAAGTTTGTATGACGAATTATTCTAATTAATCTACTTGTAACATATATTCCTGTAATCATTATTTCAGGACGATGTTTATTCCCCGCCACCGGTTATTTGCATTTAGTGTGGGAAACATTTGCACAAATGAAAAAATATTTGTTCACAAAAATAAATGTTCAATTCGAGGATGTTAAATTTCTACGAGCAACAACAATTTTAGAGAAATCACTTGTTGAATTTATAATAATGATTAATTCAGGTTCAGGCCGTTTTGAAGTAATGGAATCATCAGAATCGATTGTTACTGGTTATATTAAGGAATTACCTGATAATTCAACAGCCGATAAGTTGATACCAGTACCAAAATCGAACTGTCCAATTTTACCTACCAAAGATTTCTACAAAGAGCTTCGGCTTCGCGGATATCACTACAGTGGAGCTTTCAAAAACGTTATTGAAGCCAGATCAGATGGGCTATGCGGAAAAGTGAGATGGGAAAATAATTGGGTATCATTTATGGATTGTTTACTACAAATGACCATAGTTGGAAAAGATACGCGTGGTTTAATGCTTCCAACCGGAATAGAACGACTCACAGTGAACACAAAAGAACATATTGATTTTATTAATGAACACTTTGATCCAGAAAAGCCCGAAACACATTTCTTTGAGGCATATGCAAATAATTATTTAGAAATTATACAAGCTGGTGGCATTGAAATAAAGGGCATGCATGCAAATTATATCTCAAGACGTAAACCACCAGGCTTACCCGTATTAGAATCATCTACATTTATTCCATACCTTCCAACACCTAGGGTCTCACATATCGATGCGGCTCGAATTTGTGTTCAACATGCACTAGAAAACAATCCAACCTACAAAGTAAAATCAATTGAAATTATCGATAGATCGGTAGAACCAATCATCACAAAATTCAAAGAATCAATCGCAGATTTACCACTCACCACAGCTGAAATGATGATATTCTCATCGTTGGATATTAAGTCATGTGGCATTCCGGTTGAAATAGCCGAAATAACATCTCAAAATAATTGCATGTTCATAATTAGCCAGAATTGCTTAACAAATGTACAATTTGTAAACCGAGCCATTAATAGTTTGAACGAGGCTGGCTATTTAGTATCACGAGAATCAGATAATTTGGAAGTTAGCGAAATAATTACTCCACAAGGATTTAATTTGATTGCAGTTATTCGAACCCAAGATGAAACACTGGTATTGTTACAAAAGCAAGTGCAAAAGAAATTACCGGAGAATATGGCAATAGTAAAAATAGCATCAGATGATAAAACGTTTGCTTGGATCAAAACGTTGCAGGCTGCAATAAACTCGGGACCAACTATAGCATATGCCGAAAAAGAATCATTGTCCGGAATTCTAGGCTTAATGAATTGCATTCGTAAGGAACCAGATGGAAACCAAGTTTCATGTTTTTTCATTGATGATGAAACAGCGCCATCATTTGATCCTAATAATGCATTTTATAAAGCGCAGCTTGCACTAGGTTTAGGCATCAATGTTTATCGAAATGGTAAATGGGGAACATATCGACATTTATTATTGAAAATGGTAAACAAATATGGGCCAACAGAAACACATGCCTATGCGAATATAACACAAAAAGGGGATTTGTCATCATTAAAATGGATTCAAGGTCCGCTCACTGAATCATTGATCCAAAATGCTGACCTAGTTCAGGTACAATATTCGGCTCTTAATTTCCGCGACGTAATGTTAGCTACCGGCAAATTGAGTATTGAATCAATTGGTTTAAATCGAATAGAACAAGAATGTGTACTAGGATTAGAATTTGCTGGAATAAATCAAAAGGGGCAACGTGTTATGGGCACGGTTAAATCAGGTGCTATTGCAACGCACATCGTTTCTGCGAACAATTTCACTTGGTTGTGTCCAGATAGTTGGACATTAGAAGAGGCAGTTACGGTACCAGTTGCTTATGCTACGGTTTATATCGCCTTTTTTGTAAAAGCAAATATACAAAGCGGACAATCAATACTAATTCATGCCGGTACTGGAGGCATCGGTTTAGCAGCTATTCGAACAGCAATTGCTCATGGTTTAACTGTATATACAACGGTCAGTAGCATTGAGAAAAAAAAATATTTACTCAAAACATTCCCGTCTCTTGACGAATCGAACGTTGGTAATTCGCGTGATTTAAGCTTCGAAAAAATGATTAAATTAAGAACCAACGGTGCTGGTGTGGACTACGTTTTAAATTCATTGGCTCAAGAAAAACTTTTAGCATCTATAAGATGTTTGGGTAAAGGTGGTAAATTTTTAGAAATTGGAAAATTTGATTTGGCAAATGACACAAAAATTGGCCTTCGAGATTTCCTCAACGAAGCATCGTTCCATTCTATTTTCTTGGACAAACTTTTCTTTTCAACGTTTGATGAAAGCGAAATTATTCAAAAACTTGTACAAGAAGGTCTTGATTCTGGAAATATTCAACCACTACCGACAACAGTATATCAAGCTTCAGAAATTGAGTCAGCCTTCCGATATTTGGCGAGCGCTAAACACATTGGAAAGGTTGTGCTAAAAATAAGAGAGTCTCCCATTGACCGATTTACATTGCCCATCAATGTTTCAGCAAAATTAACCTGTGATCCGTTACAGTCGTATATTATTCCCGGTGGTTTGGGCGGTTTTGGTTTAGAATTGACCGATTGGTTAATTGTAAGAGGAGCTAGAAAAATCGTTCTTTCATCAAGCCGTGGCATTTCAAAACCATATCAAGCGTATAGGATACGGTAAGTAAGAAAGTTATGATTTGAAACTTTTTATAATAAATTATTGCAAAATTTTCAGAGTATTTGAAGGCTATGGTGCTGAAATCATGGTTAGCACGGAAAACATTGGAACTTCCGAAGGTTGTGAAAAATTACTACATGCAGCTAATAAACTAGGACCAGTTGGAGGAATTTTTAATCTGGCTGTTTTACTGCAGGATAATATTTTTCAAAACCAAATGCCCGAAAAATTTATAAACTCATTTGCACCTAAAGCAACTGCCACCCAATTCTTAGATCAGCTATCAAGAAAGCTGTGTCCACATTTAAAATATTTTGTCGTATTTTCTAGTGTTTCCTGTGGTCGTGGTAATGCTGGACAAACAAATTACGGTATGGCTAACTCTATAATGGAACGAATTGTCGAACAGCGACACTTGCAGGGTTTTCCCGCAAAGGCTATCCAATGGGGCGCCATAGGTGAGGTTGGATTAGTTGCTGATATGCAAGAAGATAAACTTGACATGGAAATAGGTGGCACATTACAGCAAAGAATATCATCGTGTTTAGAGGAATTAGATACCTTGTTATTTGGTCAGTGTCCTATTGTGTCCAGCATTGTGGTAGCAGGGAAAAGAACTGCTTGTGATGGTGACATTATAGCAACTGTTATGAATATTATGAGTATTCGTGACATTAAATCAGTATCAATGGATGCAACATTATCTGAAATGGGTATGGACTCTTTGATGGCTGTCGAAATTAAACAAACTCTGGAGCGAGAATTTGAATTGGTTCTGTCGCCACAAGATTTAAGATCATTAACGTTCGCCAAACTATACGAAAATGCTGATGCCCATAAGAATAATGCAGAAAAAGACAAGCTAAAGGTTAATAATGATAGTTTAACTGGTATGCAAATATTATTTAAGAATTTGGGCGATGAACCAACAAGCAGTATTCCAATGTTACGATTAAAAACGCAATACTGTCAAGATGATTATAACTGTGCTGCAATTATAATTCCCGGTATTGAAGGTGTAGCCGGTACAAAGTGGGGTAATATTGCGTCCACATTAACTATACCTGCTTTCTGTTTACAATTAACCAAAACTGTAATGAGTAAAACTCTTGAAGACATTGTTTCAAGTGTGTTGCAAGACGTTGTGACAGTCACAAGAACTATGAAATCATTCTATTTGATTGGCTATTCATTTGGCGGCCTGATTGCACTTGAATTGGCCAATATGTTAGAAAAATTAGGAATGCATGGAAAATTGTTACTAATAGATAGTTCACCCAAATTCCTAAGAAAAGTGGCCTTGGGTCTAATTAAAACTGAAATTACGGAAAATGCGATCCAAATTATGTTAACTTGTGCCATTGTACGAGTCATGTTTCCACTAGCAAAAGTGGATGATACATTAAAAATGATGTCATCGTTATCTACATGGGAAGAACGCATAAATAAATTAATGGAATTAGGAAAAGATCAGACAACGTATACATCTTTATATTTAAAAACAATGACTGATGGAATGTACAGTCGATTACTCGCTGTCATTTATTTAAAATCAGAGGAATTACCAAAAATTAATTCACCTATTACATTGATACGACCAAAAGAAATGTCAATTCTGGATATTGACGAAAATTATGAACTCGATAAGTATACCCACAATAAAGTGGAAGTGGAATTTATCGAAGGAAATCATTCAAGTATATTAGATAATCCGGTCTTGTCAAAAGTCCTAAATAATTGTAATCCCAATTAGTCAAAACAAATATTTTATTTATTAAGGGTTTATTGTTTGAATTATTTAAAAAACTTTTATAAATAAATGCTTAAATGTGAATTAAATTAAATTATATCAACAAATCTACAAAACTTTATTTAAATATATCAACAAATCTACGTGAATTAATTTAAATATAGGAGCTCAGCCAAACATTCTATTGTATATGCTCAATTATTCAAATCTCCTACATATGTTTAAGAAATTGTCCGACTCAGTATTGATTGCAACATTAAACTACCGTGAAATGTCGTTTTACGTATAAATATAATAGTACATAATCAACATTCAGGCTGTCCAATTTCTCATTGACTCCTAAACCAACTACTATTTATGGATTACACTATACATAGCTATTTTTAAAACAATACAAATCAGCCGAAATGTATACTTTAGACGAGACGAAAACAAACACAATTTTTTTGTTTTATACACGACCAAGTTTTTTTTATGCACATTCGAAATGTGACACAAATACACACAAAGGTAATATTTAACTTTCCATTATAATTGCTATAAGAAAATACAAACAAATGGTGCATATTAAAAATCTGCACATAAGGTAAATAAAAACTTATTTAATGTATGCATTTTATTTATGATTAATGGATTTGTGTATTTCTGGTATTATATAGTATGAATGTAGGGAAAACATCAACGGCTAAAACAGTTATCTTTTGAAGAATAGAATTTTGTGGTGTAAATGAACTTTAGTGCTCGTCTTCTGAAGAATATACTAGTTAATGAGTTATATTTTATTGCGCCCTGTCTGATTGGCGCCCCGTGCAAATGCACATTGTGCTCGTATGGCTGGGCCGGCCCTGGTGTGGTGAAAAATCAACCGTACAACAACCAAATTATTTGTGGTGAATTGTTGTTTGCTTTTGCTGACAATTATGAAATGGCGCATCGATTGATAAAAATTCAAATTTAAATTGGAATTGTTTTTATCGTTCAAAATATGTTTTGTTTGTGGTGGATGCTACAGCCGCCATAAACTAGTTTCACTGGAGATACTTTAAATTTTGCTGATAATAACGCAATTATAGATTCTCCCAAAGAATTTATATTTCGCGGGCCGTATGCTGCTGAATAAACATCTTTGGAGGCATCAGAAAAGCCACGGAGTTCAAATTTTGTGGCGGAGTCAGTTTGAATGTATCGCGGTATTTCAATTTCTGCAACTATTGGTGAATTATTTCTCATATGTAACCATTCTGTGGCAATGATCTTGGGCAGTTGTTCATCACAGTCTAGGTTTTTGCCTGTAAACTCAGTTTCAATATATGAAACAGCGGCCTTAATGTCCTACACTACGCAGTAGCCAAATCGAGGCCTCACAGTTTAGATCTATTTTACTTAGACCAAATCTGTACAGCCCTTCCGTATCGGAATTCGCACCCTGTGTCTCTCAATTTAAACGCCGCAGATTTAACCACTGTGCTGTTTGGTCGGTGAAATGAGATAATATACTCTGTTGTCTAATGGAATAAATGGTAAATTCTTGTTTGCTACGGGAGTCCCTCCATTACCAACCAACCCGGCAGTCTCAGCTCAAGGCGATTCACCTAAATATATGCAAAGATTACTACACATTGTTTAGTAAAGTGGTTAACTTAGGCGTGCCGTGAGAATTTTTCTAAGCATCGATAACCTAGGACTTTCATCACTCCAAGCGAACACACTAGCTCTTGACTACCCTTAGTTTCTTCTACCTAGGTTTCTGGATTTAAAAATAAAATGTTCTTGAAATTTTTAGTACTTTAGAATATAATTTTCAGGAATCTCATTAAAAAGCAAGATTTAAGATCAAATGGATGTTCCTTTGGCGGTATATGATATCATTGTTTAAAATTATTTGTCTGCTTATATTATTCTAATGTCTTCTTTACCAATCACTTTTTTCTCATTACAAAGTACTCGCTTTGTATTGTGGTTAGGAATTAACATTACAGTTTTTTTTCCAACGTGTCTATTCATTCAAAAAGCCCGCAGGTTAGTTTTGTCTATCTTGAGCATATCCTCATCATCAATGGAGTCTGGGCTTAAAAATGTGACGGTTTTGCTTTCAAAATTATTTAGAATTTTTTCGTCGATCTTACATATCAATCTTTAGTTTTTGGACACCAAAAGTTTTAGGTATTGCCATCTTGAAAATTGATCAACGTTTGTTTCTCTTGTGTATCACCAAAAATTACTATTATTAACAAACCATTTCAATTACGACCTCAGTTAGGCCAACGCAAATTTTTGCTGGATTTCTGTACCTACTGTATCTCAAGAACTTCTTGTCCGATTAAGGTTTTTTCGCCAATCAATGTTTGATGGTCAAGGCGGTGAACTGAAAATTGTTGAAACCTGTACGTGCTGTAAATGACTGTACACAACTGAGAAGAGTGTCTGCTTGAATTTCAGCACAATCATTTCTGATTCGCTCAATCATATTCTCACCTGTTGTTGGTTTTTGTTTGTGAACTTGGTCTTTGAGATAGCCCCATAAAAAGAAATCTGGCGAAGCAAGATCTGGTGATCTGGCAGGCCAATTTACCGGACCAGCTCTCCCGATCCAGCGACCATTGAAATCACGATCAAGTACTACACGTGCTCCAACGAATGGTGTGCGGGACAACCATCATGTTGAAATCACATGTTCCGTCGCACTTCTAAGCTCAAGTCTTCAAATAATGTTGGCAGTTCATTTCCAAAATATTTCGGTACATTTGTCCATTCAAGTTTCCCTCAATAATGTGAAGGCCGGGCCGATGAGTTTGTTGCCAATTATTCCACACCACACATTGACAGTCCAAGGATACTGATGTTCAACTTGGCGAAGCCTATGCGGATTTTCAACACTCTAGTAATGCATGTTGTGGCGATTAACCGTCTTATGGTTTGTAAAAGACGACTCGTCGGAGAACAATACGTAACGAAAAAAAATTGGGTTTTGCTGTATTTGTTCAAGTGTCCACTGACAAAAAGTTACCCGGTTTTGGAAATCAACGCCATGAAAATTTTGGTGTAAAGACACATGATAATGACACATGATTTTCCAAACAGGACAATAGTGACTGTTGCTGGACGAGTCCTTTTTTCGGTTGAACACCTCCATCAGTAATAAATTGTTTGACAGTACGCTGAAATGACGCACGTGACCAAATCCTATCCGGAAAACGCGAAGCTTTTCCATAAACCAGAATCTTTTCAATTTTCTCTTGTACAGTTAAATACACCATTGTGAAGTAGTATTGATAGCTTTACACAGGTATTTTTGTTTTCGAAATAATCTTCGGACTGAATCGGTATTTTTAAAACAAATTACAAACAATTTCATTAATTTGAAAGCCGATTTAATCGCATGAACCTGGGTTACGATAATGACAAGCCATTTTTCAGTATTTGAAAATTTATGAAATACAAATTGTTTAGGACTAACTTCGAGTATTTACAACGAAACCATGGTAGTTTTATTGCAGACGTATTGCAGAATCGTTTTCGTAGGTTCTCAGTAGGGGAAATCGAAAAAAATTGAATATCGTCAATTACAGCGCCATCTATCATGAATCGAAAAAATGTTTCAGTCAAATCCTACGTATTTTTAGCCGTAGAATCCAAATTTTTCTAGCCTTAAGAACATCAAAACTAAACGTGGAGCTAACATTGATTCAGACCATTTCCTGGTAGTTGCTGAATTAAAATTTCGTCTATCAACCAGATATAATCATCGCTTCCAGCGCATCACTCGTTGGAACACTGCGGCATTGAACGACCAAGTTACCAGAACCACCTTCGGGATGACTGTATCAGAAATCTTGGAAAATAAACCACTTCCTGACTCCGTTCAAGAACAGTGGAACATTATCAAAACGGCGGTAACCGATACCTCAAAGTCCACCATAGGCCAAAATCCGTCAAGGCCCAAAAATCTCTGGATTGATGATGATTGTATTGGTGCTATTCGGGAGAAAGATCGCGCACGACAACGAGATCTATCGCAAAGAACAAGCCAATCCCATAACGCCTACATGACTGCGAGGAGAATCGCTAATCGGACATGTAGACGGAAAAAACGGAATGGCATGAACAACAGGCACGCAACATCCAAAATTCTAGCCTGAGAGATAGATATCGTTGCATAAGAGAATTAGCTAGGGACTTTCATCCATGTAGCGCTATTCGCAACAAATCCGGTGAGTTGGAAATGGACACTAAGACCGTCCTCGAAGTGTGGCGAAATTACTTCTCCTCGCTTTTAAATAAACAGGCACCACCTTCCGAGCAACAACCTCTCTTGCTTCAACGCGATATTAACGTCGAGATGACACCACCACCTCCTCCATCATATTATGAAGTGCGGAACGTGATATCGCAGATGAAAAATTACAAGACACCTGGTGAGGATGGTTTCTGCAACGAAATACTCAAATATGGCGGTGATTATCTGTTCTGCCGCATGTTTGAGCTAATATCAACAATTTGGTCTAGAGAAGAAATCCCAGTAGAGTGGAAGACGTCTCTTATATGTCCACTTCATAAAAAGGGAGATCGATTGAACTGCAACAACTATCACGGTATAGCTTTGCTGAACACAGGCTACAAGGTTTTGGCCAACGTAGTCGCAGCAAAGTTATCAACTTATAGCGAGAGGATCTTGGGTGATTATCAATGTGATTTTCGTCCAAATAGATCAACGACCGATCAAACTTTTACGCTGAGGATTTTGCTGGAGAAATGCTATGAAAAGGACATCCCTGTACACAGTCTATTCATAGACTTTCAAAAGGCGTACGACAGCATTAGGAGGAATACGTTATGGAACGTATTGTCCTACCTGGGCATACCGTCAAAATTGGTTTCAATGTGCCAGCTTTTAATGGATGGCTCAATATGTAAGGTGCTAATAGAAGGTAAAATTTCGGATGCCTTCGAGATAACATCTGGAGTGCGGCAAGGAGACCCAATAGCTCAAACTTTATTCAATCTATCATTAGAGTATGTCATTCGTCAGCTTAATATAGCACAGCGTAGCTGCCTGTATTATAAATCAACCCAGCTATTAGCATACGCTGACGATATCAGCATTCTGGGTCGCAACATCATCTCTCTGAAAGAGGCTCTCCTCCCACTGAAATTAACAGCCCAACAAATAGGCCTTCAGATCAATGAAGCGAAGACCAAATACATGGTGACCGCGAGAAGGCAGACTCGTGGGGACTTCATTTCAGGAGATACTCAATATGAAAAGGTGAATGAGTTTAAATACCTAGGATCACTGATCACTGAGCAAAACTCCGTTTCTGTAGACATTTCATCGAGGATCGCAGCAGGCTACCGAGCATTTTACGCCAATATCAAAATTTTCAAGTCTCCTCATATATCGCGCAAAATAAAATTGGACATCTACAAGGCGCTGATAAGACCAGTTGTCACCTTTGGTTGCGAGTCTGGGACACTAACAGCGCAAAATATCCAGAAAATCGCTGTAACTGAGCGTAAGATGATAAGAAGAATTCTCGGTCCCATTAAAGAGGGAGCCACGTACAGAATGCGAATGAATCACGAGATCAGAAATGATCTCGATAAAGTCGACATCATAGGATTCATAAAATCGTCAAGGCTGAGATGGCTTGGGCACGTACTACGTTCACAAAATCGGACCACTAAACAGGCCTTGGAGTCGGCAC
The DNA here is from genome assembly GCA_963556165.1 of Tipula helvola. NCBI lineage: Eukaryota > Metazoa > Arthropoda > Insecta > Diptera > Tipulidae > Tipula > Tipula helvola. Next base: position 302,035,617 of record OY744481.1, on the reverse strand, counting down.
CAGCGAAAATAGGACCTCGTGGGAGACCACCTACCTGATGGATGGACGACGTTGAGAGGGACCTGTACACACTCGGTCACCGTGTCTGGCGTTCTCTTGTGGCGGATCGAAATATTTGGAGGAGCATCGTTGAGGCGGCCAAATCCCTTCATGGGATGTAGCGCCAGCGGAAGAAGAAGAAAAATCTAAATCTGCAATAAAAAATAGGGCTTCCTATTTTAGTTGCAAAGTTACCCCTCGCCCCACCTAGATGGAGGGGCGGGGGGTACTAATTTTAACACTAATGTATTTTCCCCGAGGAATAATTACATTTTGATCTTTACCATTTTTTTCGTAGAGTGCTTATTTTCCGAGATATTTGAGTGTATCAGGTTAAACAAATCACCCGGTATAGGGATCCATTTAGCTTTGCAAAATTTCGTTTGTTTCGTTTGTGTGTAGCCTGCCTGGTTCAATGGTGGCCGCTTATTTCAATTAAAAGCTCTTAATATCACAAATATCTCAAATAATTTGTTAACAACAAGCTCTAACAAACTTAAATAAACGTAATACTGGCAGCCGAAATTATTTAAATAATTTTCAGGTAATATCTGACTTACTTGAACTGTCCGCTGAAATTAAAGACTAAAAACGTGCAATAAAAAAATACAATTGAGGACAAAATCTAAAAAAAAATTGACTTACACTGATAGGCCTCTGAACCGTCCATTATACTTAAATGTTTACTTTAATTTGAATATTATACAATTAATACGGGTGTGACATTTTAGACAAAAAAATAAAATTTTACGTGTATTGGTGCAGCAATAATATACTAGGTCAAAAAATTGTTATTTAAAAAAAATTATAGCCGAAAAATTCAGCAACTGCTCAGTTGTTACAGTCATTAATGCAGTCAATATCAAATAATGCAATCAAAATTGCATCAATGCAGGTGGTATGCAGTTGACGAAATTTTTGAATGCACCCATACATTTTACTTTAACATTATATTCTTTAAACTAGAAATGTTTACCCTAAATCAAATTTACCAGTTTGTGAATTTTTAGTTTGAGGGAACTGATTTGAGTTAAGGCCCACCAAATATATAATTTGTCAACATAAGTTGTAATAGGAAAATCAGCGATTTTACTTTATATTGTTTTTTGTTAGTGTAATCAATATGTAAAAATTTGTATATAAACCAGAAATTTTCCTAAATAAAGGTAGTTCAAAAACAACTAACTCAACCAAATGTCTTTTCTCGTCCTGAACAACGGTAAGCAAAAAAAGATATAATAAAAAGAAAATTAAAACTGTAAACCACTGATCTAATAAGATCAACTAAGAAATATAGCTCAGAATAGATATTGAATTTAACACTGGTCGTTCAAGCAATCAAACAAACGGCATCTATCAAACCAACAACCAACAGGCAATTTAATGATATTGTATTGTAATAAAAATTACAATGGAGATTGAGAATTATCAACAAGCAAATCTTAACTCAAAAACATTCGATTACCGAATATAGAATTTCCACAGTTCTATGGTGATATCTTGAAATGAGAAGGGTTCGCGGATACTCATAGGGGTATTTTTAGGAAATCATAATTTTTTAAAGATATTGTTGCTACGAATTTCCGGCTCTTTTCAGGATTCGCATTGGATTTTATAATAAAACACTTGATTAGATTAATTTATCAACACTGTACTTATTTGGCAATAATTGACAACTTTTGTTTCAGCACGTTTTATTACTTTGTTCACGACTAACGTATAATATGTTCATTATACGTTTGTTTCATCACTTATAATGATATCCATTATTCACTCCTAATTTATCTAGTACCAGACATCAAAAAGATGCATCATTGATCAATGAGCAAAAAAAATCATGAATATTTTAAAACGCAAATATGGAGAATTGAAATATTCACGATTCATCGTTTTTCTATGATCTTCGTCAAAAATATAATCACATCATTTTGCTTCTCTGAGAGAGATCAACAAAACATCACACAACTCAACAAAATAAAAGATTAATACAAATCTGAGATTTTTTTTTTTTTGTGTTTTGTTTCAACGTGATGAAAAAAAAATCAGGAGAAATTGAGAATTTAAAAATCATGAATACAAATGCATCACGAAAATAACGATTTTAATTTTTTGTGAATATTGCGTTTTTATGAAAAAAAAAATCTATCCAATCCACCGTATTTTTCTAGAAATAAATTTTCCACGAAAAAATCCATTTAACATTCCGTTATTTTTTCAAGCAAACTAGAGAGAGTAAAAAATATTGAAATTGCGCAAATTCATACATACACACATCAATTCCGTCCTATTACAGTTGTAAATATGTTAAATGTCCTTAATAAGTATTTTCTTGATATTTTTTTTAAATATTCATCTTTATTATGATTGGCGAGTCGATAGACAAACGACACGACTTTCTGTTGGCCATGTCCTAACTGGCCATATTCCAGAACTTTATCCAAAAACCATTTTACAATCCCATTTCCATCGCATTAGTCGAATTTTATCATAATCGGTTAAGAAACAACCATATTCGAAAAAAACCTATACGAAATTAAAAAAAAAGGTTCCGTCCAACTTATCGCAGCAGTGATTACACCCAAAAACAATATTTGAAAATAGTGAATGTATTGCATTCACTAAAATAGAAAATTGATTTTAGAAAGATTTTTTAAATCTTTATTTCACTGTTTTCGTCGATCTGCTGATCAAAATGTATTCAGAGTTTTTGTAATATTCATCAACGTAAAACATAAACCAAGAGAATTTAGTTATTCATGAGAAAATAAAAATCATATTTTGAGATGCGTAAATATTCATGAAATTTCGATTTTGTTTTTTTCGTGAATACTGTTTACTCATATTCATCAATTTTGTAACAAAAGAGCATCTTGTGAAAGATTTTTTTGATGTCTGTCTAGTACATAGTATCTTCTTTCATTATTCAATACTTCCAAGTAAATTATTTGATTTTTTAAATTTTATCTAGTAGTCTCTGGCCATTTTCAGGAGGAATTAATTTCGACCCTGTTAAGATGGACACATAGGGTGGTCTCCACAGCAGACATGAGAAAATGTATCGTCAAAGACGAATACATAAAGATGACCAAAGGTGTCAAAAGATACTATGGAGAGGAAACGCGAAAGAACCAATTCGTGAATATCCATTAACAACTGTGTTCTTTGGAACAGCCATCGCGCCTACCTGGCCTTCGGCACGTCACAACAGTTGGCAAATTATGAGAGGAAAGAGTTTCCCATAGTAGCCGATTTGCTTTACACGATATCTTTGTGGAAGACTTACCAAGGAGCATTGATTCTGTAAAAGAAGCACAACTAGACTTTTGGGGAAAATGGTCGGAAGAATATTTGCATCAACTACAGCAATAAGCAACATGGACCAACACGAAAGATTTGAAAATTAGAGAATTGTTTCATTGTAGAAACTCAGCCGGTGCAAGACGCAATCGTTCATGTTGCAACACTCCGCGGGCCCCGAAGGGCATTTGGCTAGTGAAAAAATCTTAGCACCTCTTCCAATTGAAAATACCATAAAAGAACAAGGCATAAAATTGAGTATAGAGACCACTGCCGTATTGTTAACCACGATTAGCAAAACCACCAACCCTAGGAAATGTAAGACAATAGAAACACCCGACCATGAAAGGAGAAAACTACCGAGGATATGGTTGCGATTGTAGAAATTCAGTATTTCCAATGGAAATGGGATTCTTAAATTATTTTTATATGAAGTTCTGGAATATGGCCAAGTAGGATATCCCAATCGATTGTTATGAAATTTGACATGTGCGTTGGAAACGGGATTCTAACATATTTTTTGGATGAAGTTCTGGATTATGGCCAGTATGATAGAACTTGCCCATTTCCCAATCGATTATGATGAAATTCGACATGGGTATTGGAATTTTGATTCTAATATGATTTTTGGTTAAAGTTCTGGAATATGGCCAAGTATCATGGAACTTGCCTATTTCTCAACCGATTATGAGGAAATTTGGCGTGTGCGTTGGAAATGGGATTCTAAAATGATTTTTGGATGAAGTTTTGGAATATGGCCAAGTATGATCGAACTTTCTTATTTCTCAACCGATTATGATGAAATTGGACATGTGCGTTGGAATTGGGATTCTAAAATGATTTTTGGAAGAAGTTCTGGAGTACAGCTAATAGAGGTGGAATATTTCTCTTCTTAACCGAATTTAGTGAAATATGACATGCGCGTTGGAAATGGGATTCTAAAATGGTTTTTGGATGAAGTTCTGGAATATGGGCCAAGTATGATCGAACTTGCCCATTTCTCAACCGATCATGATAAAATTCGACATGTGTATTGGAAACGGGATCCTAAAATGATTTTTGGATGAAGTTCTGCAATATGGCGAAGTATAATGGAACATGCCTATTTCTCAACCGATTATTATGAAATTTACCATGTGTGTTGGAAATGGGAATCTAAAATGATTTTTGGATAAAGTTCTGGAATATGGCCAAGTATGATGGAACTTGCCTATTTCTCAACCGATTATAATGAAATTTGACATGTGAGTTAGAAATGGGATTCTTAAATGATTTTGAATAAAATTTTAGAACATGGCCAAGTATGATGAAACTTGCCTATTTTTCAACCGATCATTATGAAATTCGACATGTGTATTGGAAGTAGGGTTCTAAAATGATTTTTGGATAAAGTTCTAGAATATAGCCAAGTATGATGGAACTTGCCTATTTTTCAACCGATTATTATGAAATTTGACATGAGTTAGAAATAGGATGCTAAAATGATTTTTGGATAAAGTTCTGGAATATGGCCAAGTATGATGGAACTTGCCTATTTCTCAACGTATTATGATTAATTTCGACATGTGCGTTGGAAATGGGATTCTAAAATACATTTGGGATAAAGTTCTGGAATATGGCCAAGTATGATGGAACTTGCCCATTTCTCAATCGATTATGAAGAAATTCGACATGAGTATTGGAATTTTGATTCTAATATGATTTTTGGTTAAAGTTCTGGAATATGGCCAAGTATGATGGAACTTGCCTATTTCTCAACCGATTATTATGAAATTTGATACGTGTGTTGGAAACGGGATTCCAACATGTTTTTTGGATATAGTTCTGTAATTTTGAAGACCAAAGTTCTGATCACCTAATAAGGTTTGAGCTCTTTATAATTTTGATATTACAACCACTGATTAGTATATAAGATTAGTCTTTTCAGTGCAAAAAAATGTCATTCTAAATTTCAAAACGTATTATTTTGTGATGGCACCGACAAAGCGAGATATATATATATATATATATGCTTCTTTTTTTCGCATTCTTCAAAAAAATACAAAACAAAAAATAACAAAATAGTAGTAAAAAAAAAATTCATGAATGAAACACAAAAAAGGTCATTAGTTTGGTAATTTTGTTTGTATATTTTCGAGTATATGGGTCATTATCTGTGAAATTGTACAATGGTGTCCCAGAGCTAGTTATTTTAATTATTCTCTAATTTGAACTTTTTTTTAATTTAAAAGAAAAGTTTCGATTTATTAAATCTTTATAGCTTTAAAACGTATTAAATTAGAAAATTCTCAAAGGACAAATTTCGAGAAATTTTAAAAGTTTGCCAGTGGTATTCCAAAAACTCAATGTCCCAAACTACAATATTAATTCTACGATTATAAATTTTGACCATTACTTAAAATTTAATTAATTTTTGTAATTTTATTATTCAAGATTCAACCTTTCTTAATGCTTATCCTTAATCATAATTAATAGTTTCTATTTTTTTCTGTGATTTTTGTAATTATAAAGTTGTGTCCCTATTTATTTTCAACTGTGTTACTTCAACTAAGTTACCGAAAAAATAAAAACAAAAAACTGTTATTTCAAAAAAATAAAATACGTTCGACGTTCGTAACGTGTTCCATAAATGCATCAGTTTATTCTAGAATATGCGCGTGTTAGCATCACTTTGCAGTGTCAATGTTTTCTCGAAACTGTGGTATGTATTTTTAATATAATTCAACTGTGTTACCAAAAATTTAATTAAATGATTTAATAAAATCTATATATTATATTAAGTAATAGAACAAGAATATGTTAACGATAAATATTCATAAAAATTATGTTTTAAATATTTTAATTTTAATGTGTGCAATTCATTTTCGTAAAAAACGTCAACTGTGTTACCAGTCAGCTACGTTACTTAAATTTGGTAACGTGGCTGACAATATAGTAACGCAGTTGACATTCTTTATGGAAATAGACTGCGCTTTGTTTAGAAAATGAATTTTTGTAGTTATTTAATAATAAACGCAAACAAATTGTTAATAGATACGTAGCTATAGCCCAAACCGAAATAGATAATGAAGGTGAAACCAAAGTAATTTTTTAATATAAATAAGTAGCGCTAAAATCATTTTCAAAATAGAAAACCATGATGTTGTGGATGTCCATTCTAAACATATAATAGAAAAACTGCAAAATCTTGGCATTGAACTAAAAGCAAGTCGGATATTTTATGAATTTGAAAATTCAATAAAAGTACTTGAAGAAATATCTTAGATCCTTATTATCTTTAGATGTATATCTACTATTTTGTTTTTCTTATGGGAAGAATCCATTTTGTTATGCTATTTTTAAATATTTATAGCTTATGAAAAGCATTTTGATTTTATTTATTTTATTTAGTAAAGGATTTATTTTATCATACAACTGTCCATTGTGTTACTTTTGTTTCCACTGCGTTACTTTCTGTCCCGAAATCCTACCTTTTCTTTTTTTTTTAATCAATGAATGTAATTTTAACAGTTTAAAATGCAAATTCCGAATCATAGAGAAAATACCATTTAGGAAATAACTTGATATCTTAAACCCACAACCCTAAAAATAAATTAATTTGAAAAGAAAATTTCTTGAATGTGATCTTGGTAACTCAGCTGACAAAAATTTCAATTTTTTTACATAAATTGATTTATTTTTAAATTTTTTTTTTTTTAATATTAATCTTTAATTGAATACAATGAAAAGGGAAATGTGAAAGTGAAACCAAATATTAATAAGATTTTGGATATTGAATTTTTTTATCCGGTAACAAAGCTGACATAAATTAGGAAGGACGACTGCAATTTCCCAAATAACTTATAAAATATTTAGTAAAGTTAACTGCCGCCAACGGAATTGTGTTGTTAATTAAATATTTCAAATGAGCAAAAACATTAAGTGCAAAAAAAATGTAAAAAAAAAATAAAACAAAAAATTTCTATTTGTACAATTTTACAGATATTGGCCCATATATGATGCACGTGCAGACGATCAGTGATCATAATATATATACCTATTGTATTAAATACATCCATACACATACATATTTTATATTTGAAATCTTCTTTAAACTAAACCAAATTTTGGAATAATATACATTTTTTTGTGAAAAAGAGTTTGTCGATGATTGTTTTTTTAACCTTCATCCGTCCCTCGCTTCATTTTGACCTAAATCGAATTTTATTTTTGAAATATCTTATTAAATTACTGCGTTATCTTTCGTTTTAATAAATAAAATTAAAAATAAAAGTGAATTTTGTATTTGCTTAGCGTAAATTTACTGATGAATTTATTTTGGTAATTTTTGCACAAAGGAATTTTAGTGTTACTTTTTTAAGGGACGGATGAAGGTTAAGGTCATTCACCCTTATGATTTGGATGTTACATATTTTTCTTGCTTTTGAAATGCTTTCTGATGCGTTTTCCTAGGTGCAAGAAACAAATACAATAATAAAAGGATAATAAGTTTGATTAAAATTTGAATTGATAACAATTTGACTACCTAGGCATATCATTTTTAAGTAACATAATTATGTGCCTTAAAGCATTCTTTATTTGTTTCTTTGCTATTTGAAGAAATGAAAAGTTAGAATAATTATTTGCAGTTTTCTGTTATGAATGTGTTTTTTCCGACTTGAGCAGAACGGATCATTTATATTGAATATGATCAGATCACTCACACAAAAATCATTTATCAAAATAAACATTTTGAATAAAATGAACTATTAGAGACTACTCACACCAAACGCGAACTGCGAGTTGCGAATAAATTCCAAACACGAATTCGCAAATTTGATTTACACTAAACGCGAGCGAATTTATATGTCAAAATCAATACCATACATGATCAAATATTTTTAATAATACGGTAATTATTTCCAAAACCTGTTTTTTTATATTGTTCGTTTTGACAAAGCTTAAAATACATAATTCGATATAAATAATATTAATTTAATCTTTAAAAGTCATTTTGATCGTATTTGAAATGATTTATAAAAAGATACTCGTACGAATGTCAATACTCGTACGAATAAAAATTATGTAGAACACGAGTGGAACCTAATTTTATTTTTTAGCGAATGCGCGAATATTTCATCTTTGTACGAATTTAGTATTTTTGTTATTTTAAAGCATTTTTAGGGCTTAATTTAGTTTATTTTGAATTAAATAATCGTAATTATATTATAAATGGAAAAATCCGTTCTATTTAACTGTATTTTATGTCAAAATTTTCTGAAAAATGGTTACTCGTAATTCGCTACTCGTGCTTGGTGTGAACAATCCCTTATAATCTTGAATTTGTGCAAATATATTTATAAAATTGAATCAACTTTTACATTGTACATTATTATAATAATACATTGTACATAATAATTTTTATAAAAATGTTAAGTAGGAAATTACCAATTCTGTGGCAATAACCCTAAGCAAGGTATGTGGTTTTTTAAATTTATTAAAATTCAGAACAACTGCATGAAAGGAGCATTTTTATATAGACGAAACAATTTTCACGATATAACTAACAGTTGAAAATGTTTATTATATGTATAATCGTATAAAGCCCATAATATTCGTGCAGTGCGAAGGTAACACAAATTTGTGACTCAGTGAGATTAAAATTATATTCGGGGATGTCCATGGCTTCTTTCGAGAAGATTCTGGAATAACCGTTATTTAAATAATAATAGTAGGTCATATACAGCTATAAATGCTAGTCGACCTAATGCGGATGTTACATTATCACATTTTAATAATTATATTTTTCTACAGAGAAAATACTGTTATATTTAGCTTCTTGAACCTAAATATAACAGTATTTTCTTCGTAAAAAAATATAATTATATTTATATAGTTATATAAATGAGGAGTGTCTGATCAAAAGTAGCTATTTACATTTTTCAACATGCATAATTATTTTTTTTCTATACATAATTTTTTTTCGATATCAGAATGAACCAAAAGTGGCTATTTCTCTATCAAAAATGTCCCTAAAATCAGAAACAGTCAAAACAAGCTATATAAAAAAGTAATCTTTAAATGTGCGTTTAAAACAGCCAGATGCCAGATCATTACAAAATATTTTTCGAATATCGTAAATAGCCACTTTTGATCAGACACTCCTCAAATATGATAATGTAATACCGGCCTAAGCAAAAAAAAAAAATAAACAAACAAAGATAATTTCTTTTTTTTTCAATTTCTATTACAGATAGGATTTGGTTGTTGTGTAAAGGTTATTAATTTCGTGCCCATCACTTTGTGTAAACTTTGAATGTTTTTGTGAAAATGGCATATTTAGTGGCTTGAGACAAAAACGCGTTGATTAAAATTAAATTATATTCGAGCTAACAAATTATCGTGTTAATGGAGAGACATAAGTGTAATAAAATTGCATAAAAATATATTAAAAAAAATTTATTATCAACTTTTTAATATTTTAAGCTTTCTTGATGCTTGTTTTGAAGCGAAATGAGTTTTAATTTTGGAAAATTCATTATTTACTGTGGACCATTTGCAGTTCTTTCTCATAAAAACAAGTATAAAAAAATGAACTAATTTCATTCAAACATTCATTTGTTAAAAATTTAATCACATTTGGAGAACAACAATTTGTATGGTAATATTTTTCAAAGACCTCTACCAAAGATCGAGCTATGTTGGTAAATTCATCAGAAGGAGCACTCAATGAACCAAAGTTAGTTTCATTCTTCCTAAAAAAATTTCCGTCAAAAAAGTTTTCGAAATTTTTATTTCGTCGTCTTTCATCGCCAACTTCTCCTGGCAGCTTTGGCAATTAATTTTCTTTAAAATACAGTAGCCTGTATAGTATACTAACGCATTTTGCTTTAAAACATGGATATCTGTCTCCTCAATGTCATCAGGTGGTAAATTATTGGTACTGGCATACTCTTGAGACTTTAGAGTTTTAGACTCATTTCAAATTCAGTTTTAAAGCTATTCCAGTCCAAATCAATAGCTTGCGATTCGTCTGACAAGCAATTTTTAAATGGAGAATTTAAAGCAATTTTCTCACTATGTTGTTGGCAAAATGCGTACCAATTTCATGACTAGATGGCATGTAATTAAATCCACCTTTCCCACGAAGAATTGAAAAAAACATTTCCAAACAATCTTGGTTGGTTCGCCCTGTTAATATCTATTCCACGTCGAACTTTTCCTTCAAAATATCAGCTAGTAAAATGTTAGCTTTTATGCTGATTTTAAGACCTCTACTGAGAAACTTAAAATAATTTTCGTTCTTTGAAAGAATGGTTACTTTATCTAAGAATGCTAAGCTGTCTTCAAGAAATGGGTAGACATTATTACCAATCTTGAGTGGTCGTTCATAAGGAGCTGAAGATTTGAAATGTCGGCAATTTAAACAATCGAACAGATCATTAAATCTTTGCACCATTTGAGCGGTTGGTATAGCGTTGTTCAGAAATTCACCAAACGTTTCCGGTTTAACTTTCAATGTTGTCCTAATTGCACTGGCTACTGTACTGCTCAATATATGACCTGCCAAACTGACATTCATTTTCTGAAACGTATTTGGTTCGAAATGGTGGATGGTAAGTTTTGGCATCAGTTTAACATTTTGTTTTGTGTCAAATTCGAATATTTTTCGAATAACATTAACATCGGCCACTCCAAAATCCAAATGTTGAAATTTATTTTTTAAAATGGCGTTTCTAACCGATTTAATTAGATGCGGAGGATCGAACTGCGCCAGAATTTGTATATCGTTAACAAAAAAATATGGTGCTTCTGGAGTCACTCCAAGTGTTTTGTAGGTAGCGATGTTAGTAGCTGCTTGATCGCAGGTTACCAAAACAACATGTAATTTCAACATATCGTTGCAAATCTTTATATTTTCTTTTATTAAATTTGATAAATACAAAGGATCAGCAGATTTGTTAATTAAAATATAGCTGAGAACATATTTCCAGTCATCCACCAGTCCGCGCAGCATAAAAAACAAAACTGACGTTGCCAATTCGTTTTTTCTTTCACGGCCATCGTCACAAAACCCTTCAACACGGGCTAAAAATATATTTATGATTAGGTCTTTATTTATGCACATTTCGTCGAAAGATAATACACAAATTTTTGATTTTGTTGCCATATTTTGGAATACTTTCTCTAGTTGAGTTAACAAAACTTCATTTGTTCCTGGTGGAATAAATTTAATGGGAGACCATTTATATATAGATGAGGTAGATGGTAATTTTAAATTCAATTGGTCCCTCAAATACTTGTACGTTGAAGCCGATTTATAAAATAATGACTGAGCAAATATTTTGTCGCTCTCATTATAGTAAAAATCTTCTTTTACAAGACGTTTACAAACACTTTTCGTGGTTTCATTTACTTTTCAATTATCAATGTGATCATCAATTTTTTTAAATTTATTATGTTTAAGTTTCATTCTACTTAAGCAAAGCTTGAGAATCTTGTAGGAGGCTTTCAATAAATTATAGTCTCGTTGACTTTTTTTCAATTTCTTCTTATATAATTGAATTGCTCTTCCACTTTTAGCACATTTCAGGCAAATATATGAATTTTCTTTCGGCGTCTCATAGTGGAGACAGTTGATTTTATCAATAAATTTCAAAAATTGTATTTCTTCGTCAGTTTGGTCAGCTTGGGTACCGATTGTTTCCAAAACTAACGATTGTGATTGAACCAATGATGGAATGTCCTGTTCCAGATCGAAGTTATTCAAATTATTAGATGAGAAATGTTCTTCATCAATATTAGACCTTTGAACTATATGTAGAATTGGCACAGCATTTTTCGTTAAACGATTTGTACATGTAACATTTTCCTTCAAAAAGTGCCTTTGACACACGAAATTTTTCTTATTAATAACTAAATTGTATTACTCGCCCTGACGAGTAGTGGGGAAAATGGATGTGTATGTGTATGATAATAATAATACCTTGACCGATAGAATAGAACGTTTCTATAATGATGGAGAGAAGAGGGAAAACGAACTAGTTACTTCAGGTAACTGTAAATAATTTGTAGATGAGTACATAATTCCTCTCCATCATTACGTGGTAAATGGGGTGAAAGAGCGGGATCTTTTGGGTGAGGCAAATGTAGTTACGAAATATAAAATTCGAATTTGATTTAAATAAGAAACGAACGAATTTGATTCAATTCAGATATGAACTTTGAAGATTCGAATGCGTTTGAATCAAATTCACAAATAATCCTCCGGATCTTTCAAAAATATTTTTAAAAAACTTGAGTGTATTATTCATTTTCTTAAAAAAATTTAGAACGAAAACGGCAGTTGGATACTAGGAAACAACACGTCACCTGTATTGTTCCAAATTGCAAAATTACGCCAATCAAATCGGATTTAAAATTTTTTTTATTACCAATTCATTTATTTTTTTTATATTTGCCAATTTGTAAGGTAATATTGAAGAAAGTAAGATATCTTCTTCTCTTTATATTACCTAAAAATTGGAATGAAAACGTACTAACAGAAAATTAGATTGAAAATGAGCAAGAGCCGATTACGGCATAAGTCGATTTACGCCCTTTTAATTCTTGCGTAGATGGTATCCCATTAAACTTATTCACCAGGAACAAATGAAGTTTATTATGATAAATGATTGTCATGTTCTCCTCAAGTCGGAAAAAACACATTCATAATAGAAAACTGAAAATAATTATTCTAACTTTTCATTTCTTCAATTAGCAAAGAAACAAAGAATGTTTTGCGGGACGTCCATAAAAATGATATGCCTATGTAGTCAAATTGTTAGCAATTCAAATTTTAATCAAACTTATTATCCATTTTATTATTGTATTTCTTTCTTGCACCTGGGAAAACGCATCAGAAAGCATTTCAAAAGCAAGGTAAATAACATCCAAATCAAAAGGGTGAATGACCTTAAAAAAAAAAAAAAAATTCATCGACAAACTCATTTTCAGTAAAAAATAGATATATGTATGTATGTACATAGCTATATTATTCCAAAATTTGGTTTAGTTTTAAAGAAGATTTCAAATATAAAATATGTATGTGTATAATATACAGTCAGAAACATTCAGATGTATACGGCAAATTAAAATCAACGAAATACTTTTTTTTTTTCTTACTTTTTTTATTTTAAAAATACATAAATATGAAGTAAATATGAATAAGTATGTGATAACATTATTGATAAAAAAAAAAATTTAAATATGATATCTTCCGTTTGGTTTTCAACTTTATCTTTAAATTTCCCTCTAAATATGAGCCGTATACATCTGAATGTTTCTGACTGTATATATATATATATATATATATATATATATATATATATATATATATATATATATATATATATATATATAATACAATAGGTATATAGATTATGATCACTCACAGTTTATGCAAGGGGCTACACGAATTAAAAAAGGCTGAATTAAAAAAGGTTGAATTAAAAATGGTGATTTTGTATGAATTTTTATGAACACCTGTTACCTTTTTTAATTCATTTTTTTCTGAAATAAAAATGGTATTCCTTTTTCATACAAAATTCGCCTTTTTTATTTCATTAATGAACACCTTTTTTAATTCAGCCTTTTTTAATTCGTGTAGCCTATGCAAGGTAATATATTGCGCATGTCAGAAAATTACAACAGATCGAAAATGAAACATCGGAGTATAGTCCTATTCAGATCTTAAAAAAAAAATTTTTTTAATTGTTGTGCGCAGCTTCCAGTGATGTAGAAAAAAAATTTATAAAAATTTTGATGAGTCGCATTTATCTTAGATAGTAAAACTAAATAAAATTATAAATAATCATTCAAATGTATTATATTTCAGTTTTAATACACAAAACATTCAAAATGTTTATGATTTTATGTTATTACAATCAAATTTCATGTGAAAATTAATAGGTGTAAAAAAATATTGCACGCCTATGGAAACAACGGCAACATTTAATTTTCGGACGGACTAAGGAAAATAAATAACTAAATGCCAGTCATATCGATCAAAAACACAATAACGTAAAAAAATTGTTAAATTGCATTAATTCTTCGATTATCGATTTCAAACGATTCTTTTAAAATAAAACTATAAAAACATTTTGTTATTGAAAACGTTATAACATATAAATAATAAAATAAAATGATATAAATAAAAACCTAACCTAAAAACTGAAGTACAAATATAACATAAAAATGTAAACAATTAAGCCGAAATAGTACATCACTGTGTATCCGCCATGTTTTTCTGCGCGAGAACTGTCAGAATTCCAGCGAGATTTGAATACTACTATACATATATTATTGCACGTGCATCATACATACATACTCGAAAATATACAAAAATATACAAAACAAACAAAATTACCAAACTGGATTATTCCAAATATTATTCCAAAATTTGGTTTAGTTTACCCGGGATCTCCACTATGCAAATTTCCTGATATTTACTAGCATGATAATTTATGTTTGTATGTGTTTTTTTCAATGTATTGAGAAATATTTATCGATGAACTATCATATCTGGGGATATTACTATCATGATAATCGTTATATGTTTTTGTAAAATAATTACGAAAATGAAAAACATAACCTAAAAAGAATGACATTCGTAATAATTATCATGATAATTTTTACGATAATATCAGCCTGATAATTTGCTGCTAGTAAAAAAATTGTATAGCATACTCACACATACATTGAAAAAAATTGCTAGCATGATAGTAAATATCAGAAAATTTGCATAGTGGAGATTCCGGGTTAAAGAAGATTTCAAATATAAAATATGTATGCGTATGTATGTATTTAATACAATAGCAAAACCAACAACAATTACAAGCCTGACTACCACCAATATTATAAATTTATTTTTCTCTTATACATGAAAGTATTGGTGATCGGATACACTATTTAAATGAGTAAAAATAAACATACAAATTGTCGATACAAGAAAACAAAGGAATTTTTGCACCAACACTTTCAAGTATAAGCGATTAAATGTAAGAGGGGATCTGTGTACTTCATCACGGAATCAGGCTTGTAGTATAGTGAAAATTATATCTCAGCGAAACTCATTTTTTCATCGTTGTGCGCAGCCAACAGTGAAGTAGTTAAAATAAATTAAAAATTCAGAGAAGGGTCGGCTGAGTAATAGTTTTAAAAACAAAAAAAATTATAAATAAAGAAATGTGAAATTTGATTCCATTACATAATGTAATTTATATTGGTAAAAATTAAAAATTTTCATTATTTTATAGGTAAATTCTAAAATAACATGTGAAATTAAAAAATATAAAAAAATATTAACAACACCACTGGATATGTAACGTTATACCCATTTAGGGTACGAACTAGGCATATTTAGAAAGAAATGTCATTTTTCGTGTTAAAGCAAAACAATAAAAAAACTCGATTTTAAATTTCAATTTATTCGAGGCAAGCTAATGAAATTAAAATTATCTTAAATGTTATCAAAAGTTCTAGTGCTAGAGTGTTATCTAAATTAAAATTACATTAATTATTGTGAATAAATTTGAGGAAAAACATAATTCAAATTAGACAAATTCTAACCTCAAAATGTAAACAAATTAGCCTAAATACATCGCTGTGTTTACGCCATTTGTTTTGATGCGCGAGAGCTGTCAGAATTTCGCTGAGATATTATTTTCACTATACATTAGTGTTGGTTTTGACAATAGGTATAAATATTATGATCACTGATCGTCTGCACGTGCATCATACATACTCGAAAATATACAAACAAAATTACCAAACTAATGACCTTTTTTGTGTTTCATTCATGAATTTTTTTTTTTACTACTATTTTGTTATTTTTTGTTTTGTATTTTTTTGAAGAATGCGAAAAAAAGAAGCATATATATATATATATATATCTCGCTTTGTCGGTGCCATCACAAAATAATACGTTTTGAAATTTAGAATGACATTTTTTTGCACTGAAAAAACTAATCTTATATAGCTAATCAGTGTTACAACTTTAAATTCTACAATGCGAAAATGTTTTGATAACTTTGGAATAGCTAGGGTTCAAAGGTAAAATACATATATGTATCTAAACATTAAAAAAAACTTTAGAAATCGTGAATGGCAGACACTGCTACAATATACAAGTATTTGAGCGATGATACCGTTATTAGCCGCAGGAATTTCTGAACCTTAGAACCACCTGGGATGCCTTCTTCTATCTCGAAATTGAAAGAAAGATCATCGCTAATGGTTCTGCGGAATCTGGACCCGCCAAAACTATGCAATGGAACCCGGCTGTATGTCAACATTTGTTTACCAAATATAATCGAAGCAGCTGTATTGACGAGAAAGGCAAAAGAGAAAATATGCATACCTTGTAAACCGTTGATACCAATCTACCTACTATTCAGTTCCAAACGAGTCCAGTGCCCAGCTAGACTCTCTTTTGACAATCCCTTAAGTTTGCAGGCGTGAATTTGAAAAATCCGTGCTTCTCTCATGACCAGTTGTAAGTGGCATGCTCAAGAGTAGGTACTTGAAAAAATTTGTGTATTTTAGTTCCGGGAGGAAAATCAAAAAATGTGGTTCACAAACAAACATATAGTACCTACATCGCGGTAAATCCAACAAGCTATTCGTGTATTAATTTTATTCAACTCACTTGGGAGATATAACATAAAAAGCACCTTTTGAAGTACACCAATTGAATTTTAACCCAGGTGAAACAGGATATTTCAGCTAGTTCAAATATAAAATATGATTATTTAACATTTAAACTAGCAAGCTATCGAATGTGAAAATTTCCTTTTTAGGACGGCAACAAATATTCGATAATTTGGCATAGTAACCTTATTTGCGATGGTAAAGACGGTGAATCAATAACATTAACACACCGCAGTGTACTTCTTTATATAAGATGTACCTGGGCAGCGCACTTGTAAAGACATTTGTGTTGGTTTTGATTGTACGTACACAAAACTCTCACATACCAGACCAATATTAGAAAAATTAAAATATTTATTTTGTTGTGGTATTCATATCAGGTTATCATATTGTTTGTAGTTTTAGTAAGCACACAAGTATACTTTCCTTAAACTAACTAATGACCTACTCGTATGTCACTTAGATTATCACTGATATCCGGACCTCAAACACAAAAAAATCTACAATTTTCAAACTCAAGATTTTTTATCGTATCGTTTGTAAGCTGACATCAAAAATGTTTTATTTGAGTCAAATGCATAGTGTTTACGATGGTAATTCGTTCCACTAATTTCATCGTATTGTGAAATTATCGTAAAGTGAACCACATTTTACATGACATAAACAACTTAATCGTTGAGTCAAGATCACATTAAATTTTTTAATAATATCCCGTTGTTTGCAAAATGTAAATCGTAAAGTGAGTTAAATTTTGGTAGATTCGATTCATCGTAAAGCGATTTAATCGTATTGCGAGCCCATCGTAATGCGGGGGTTTACTGGTAAACCCCAATTGACTCTACCAAAATCTAACTCACTTCACGATTAAAAATTCACTTTACAATTTACATTTAGCAAACAACGGGATATTATTAAAAAAATTAATGTGATCTTGACTCATCGATTAAGTTGTTTATGTCATGTAAAATGTGGTTCACTTTACGATAATTTCACAATACGATGAAGTTGTGGAAAGAATTACCATCGTAAAGCGGGGGTTCACTGTATTGCAGTTGTTCCCAATCTAAGTATGCAATTTCTTTTAAAATACTTTTACCGACTGTTTCACTAATACAAATATAATTTTTTTCTTAAATTAACAATTTTTGTATATCTGTACTTATGTAATTGTTTTGTTGATTTCGTTGTTTTGCCGAAAACTTTACATCCGCGTTAATTAAATCTACACATAATTAGCGCTCCTAAAACCATTTCAATGTATTTCACAAATAACATGAAGAACAATATTAGTATTTATGAACAGTTGTATTAACACCCATTTCAAGGTAAGGAACCAAGGAATGGAGTTACTATTTTGAAAATTATAAGGGAATTAATCCATTTTCAAGTTAATTAAACATTTTATAAAAAAAATGCGGGTCAATAGTTTCTGCTTTTCTATTTTCGAGTGGAATAACTTAATTATACGAGCAAATATGTAAATTCGGTTGTTTATGCATTCATTTTAATTAAATCGTCTCTGTTTTATAAATACATACATTTTTTATTCATTAAACGGACATATGATTTTCGACCGACTTTTTTATTATTCTTTCTGACTTACACGTTCAATATAAACACATTTTATACATATTAGGTCTACGGGAAAGTTCTGTCCCTTGCATACCTTGAATGTGTGCATTACTTGTTGAAACTTGTTGTAACCAGAACGGACAGAACTTTCCGATACACCTAATATATCCGTTATCTCATATGCGATTGAAATATTTTTTACCAACTTAAAACGAAAACAAAACGAGTACACTAATGGTAGCACCGGTGACCTTTTCTTATAATCAGTATTTTATAATTCAATGTTATCGAAATACCATAGATGTAAAGCGTTCGCATACAAAATGCCTAAGTAACTGAAGAAGAATATTGATTTGAAATTAGGCTGCATGCTTAGAAATATGACTTATCTATGCTTATGTTTTGAAGGTATTACTTGTAGAGAGATGGTCTGGGATGGCAGGTTTATTGCTTCAGATGAATTCGTCTTTAATTCAGAGAATTAACGTAACAGTTCATTTATAACGACCATAAATTGGTGAGAGTGGATAAATTTAGAGCTGGAAACCAATTTGTACTTTAGATTGATGAATGCTAAATTTTGGTTTTGGTTTTATAAATTTTTGAATTTTGGTTAGAACCTAATTCTGGTCTTGCTTTTGTAAAAATTATCAAGTTTATGGTTTTGGTATTTTAATACTAAACAAAGTTTTAAAAAATTGTTGGTTTTGGCTTTGTTCATTTTTTGTGGTTTTATTGGGTTTCGCAGTTTTAATTCTGGTTTTGAAAATCCGTACCAATGATTTCTTTGTTAACATCAGCTATTTCACATTTCCAGATATAATTTCTTTGGAGGTTTAAATTTAATTTCAAAATTTTACTTCCGCAAGCATTAATTCGAGTGGAATTCGCCTTTATTAATCCTTTCTAACATGGAAGAAAGTATAACTGAAACGTTTGCCTCATTATCAACAAGAAATTATTTATATTATTCATTGTGCGTTTGTCCAACCATTGAATAGCAAAAATTCAAATTTATTCTGTTGTGCAAAAAAATAATAAGCAAAATAAAAAAGTGCAGTATTAACAAAAACTTCAACAAAACATTTTGCGCAAATTGACTTTAGTTTGACTAAACAAAAATAAAAGTTCAATCCTAGCAATTATAAATATTAATTCCAATCAACAAAACTATGTACATATACTTGAATTATAAAGTGCAGTGTTAACAAAAAGTTATTGCACGTTCAAGGTGTTGTAATGTCTGATTCTGATTTATTTTCAAAAACATCAAAAACTCCATCAAGTAGTTGGCTTCAAACAACACAAAAGAATCTAATGAAATAATCTAAAGAATCTCATCTCAACAACTAAATTGTTCTCTGATGTCGCCCAGTCCATAATCGGGACAGCCTAAAGAGTCGAGCAATCCAACTGTGTCGCCGTTTATATCTACATCTGGAGAAAACAAAGGCTGGACCATGGGTAACAAAATGGGTAGAGACACGAGTCCAATGTCACCTAACACTAAATGCAAACAAAACAAGATAAATCTTTACTGGTTAGTGAAACCTGCAATGCCGTTGTAACGAGTTTCGGTTGCACTGAACGGAGGAACAACGGGCGGTAAGCGAATGAACGAGGTGGAGAAAGGGGAAGATGGAAAAGAGATGATGGTAATTTTTTTTTTGGTGTTTTAATTATTTTGCAACAGTAATGCAAAGTTTGATTCGTTTTTTTTTGTTTTCGTAGTTTTAATTAGACAATACAAAGTTAATTAAATTGTATTTTTTTATTTGGTACTGGTACACATAAATAAAAAGGAAAATTAATAAATTGTGATTAGCTACAATGAAAAATAAAATAACTGAAAATATTGTGTGTTCGTTATTTTGTTACTCCCGTAACATATCTAAAAAAATATATAAATAAAAAAACTAAAGAATAAACAAAGTGCAAGTATGGATTGTTTTGAGCATAATTATTTTTCTGCGTGAAATTTTGCTAGAAAATTCTGTCTTACAAGGATTGAAAAAAAATATCGAAACTCAATGCTGATCAACTACTTGGTTAAATCCTTATCGATGTGTGCTGCAATTGCCAATGTACCGATTGGTGAATTACGGCGGATTGCCAAAAATAATTGCCTCCGATGAGTTGTACACAAAATAAAACGAAAATCTGCGGTACATAAGTGGTGAAAGTCAATCTGTACATTAGAGGTGAAAATCTGTCTACGGTAAATTAGTGTTGTCGATCGGAACTTTATGACTGTGCTCAAAAAGTAGTAAAACTTTTGAAATAAAACACAGTCGGCTTATTATTCTTTCAAATTTATTTCATCCCCTTTGGATAGAATATATTATGTCAACGTTTTTTGAAGTCTTCGAAACAGTTGTGTTAAGGCCTAGGGTGACATGTTGCAACATCACTTCGATTCGCTTCGTTAGTGATGATTGAAGCGAAAAAATATATTTTCGTTATGTTACAACTTTTTCGTTCGATTGTCGATATTCTAATATAGTAACCCTTTTTCTATGTTTTAAATGACAGATCTACAGATGTCAAAACTTTATTAGCAAAAGTGAAATAAAAAATTAAATAATTTAAATATGTATATTGTAAAAAATTAATAAAATTAGATATGAAGTTTGGGACATTTATTTTTTTTGGGGCGCTCAATTATGAAGATGAGGACACCATTAAATACTCCATTGAAAGGCGATATCTGAGAGATCGGTACGATGTGATGGATATGGAAAATTACAAGAATGTTTTTTTGAAATATATACATACATATTCATATTATTATTCATTTAAATTAATAAGAAAATCGTACTTTTTAGGTTTGTTGAGTCGTTCCGTGTCACGAAGGACATATTCAGGTATTTAATAAATGAACTTTCTCCACACATTCCTCATGGCATACGGAACAGAAAAATTTTATTAACAGCCCGATTAGCGGCTGTAATGAATTTCTACGCTACGAGTTCACATCAGCGAACAGTAGGGGATATAGCGCTACATTCTATGGATCAATCAATGATTTGAAGGTCAATAACACAAATCACAATGCTTTTGAAACAAATTATTTATGCAAAATTCATTAAATTTCCAAACGAGCTATTGATTGCACCCATATAGATATTATCGTCCCAGCCGAAAACGAACACATTTTGTTGATAGACGTGGAAATCACTCTTTGAATGTCCAACTAGTAAGTATCGCTTTTTGCAGTACAAAAATATAAAGTATATTCAAACTAACCATGATTTATTTTTAGGTTTGTAACTATGATCTTTTAATTATATCAGTGTGTGCAAGATATTCAGGATCATCACACGATGCTGCCATATGGGCCCTTTCAAGAGATAGGCAAAAAATGGAGGAATCCTTTCAAAATGGGGCAATTAATACTTGGATCTTAGGTGATTCCGGCTACCCATTAGAACCATGACTTACCGTACCATAACCCCACTGACAATCAAAAGCGGAACAATTTATTAAACGCTTGAGCAAGAAACCCCATAGAAAGGTGTAATGGTGTTTTAAAAAGTACATTCCGCTGCTTGTTGGGGGAAAGGGTGTTGCGCTACTCACCACAAAAAGCTATAAATGTTATAAATCATAAATGTTTGTTGTGCGCTTTACGCTTTGGGAATAATCAATAAAATTGAAATGAACACTGAACTATTGCAGCAAGAAGAAAATGAATCAATAATTTTAGAGCAGGAATTTGATTTCGAGGAGCTCGAACGTGAACCAACGGCTGCGGGAATAAGAAACAGTATATTAAACTGTTTTTAATTTATCAATCTTATTTTCAAAAATGAAACAATATTTTTTTAATAAAAATATATTTTAAAATAAAATAAAATTTTAGAATTCATTGTTTTAATTAAAAATCAATCACAAGATGAATCAATTTAATTAAAAAAATATCACTTCATTTTTATCACGGATTAAAAATCTATAAAAATTATAAAATTGAACTAGAATATTTTAACTCTTTTAGCTCCAAGACCCTCTCCTCAATTTTCAGTCTTTTCAAATTTATTGAATTGCTTTCTTTGAGTAGTTCTTTTAATTCGTTGAATCGGGCACCTTGTGCATTCCCTTGTTCTTTCAATTCTTCTAAAATTGTCTGTTGCGTTGTTGTTCTTCGTTTAGCAACCGCCCGTTTTCTAACCTTTTGGATCGTGTTTGATCGCGTTGCCTCCAAAATGTCTTCTCCCTCATTTTGGATTTCTATATTTTCCTTATTTACCACCACTATTTTCCAGTTCACCTCATTTTCCAGTCCAACTACACATTGCCGCATACCACTCAGCGTTCAACATACTCAGTTAATTTACATTGAGTTGGTGTAGTATTCATATTATAAACTCACAATTTTGAAACCTATCCTAAAAATCCAATTTTTATTGAAATAATCACTACACGACCTAAAATCTGATTTATTTATTTGACAGCTGAGTTGTGCTCTCAAAACAAAATGATTTAACTAGCTCAATTATGGTATATGTACACGTCAAACACTAAATGAGCTAATCGATCAGAGATGTCACTATTACTGGTAAGTAAAATTTGCTGCTGCAAACACGCGATTATAATAATTATATAGATGGTAAACTATGCAACCACTTAAAAGGTAACGTCGTGTGAGAACCAGATTTTGTTCTGTCTAAATTTTGTTCTTTTTGGTTAGAAATAAAAGAGCGGTTAATTGAGACATACCCAAAAGAGAAAACAAAATTTAATTAAAGTAGATATCAAATACTTTTCTCAAACATTGGTAACCGTTGTAGTCACAAACGGTACAAGCTAAAAGTTACTTCTCGTAGAACCATTTTTGTGTTGTAAATTGTAATAAATGTTATTAATAAAATAAACTTGTTGTTGTGAATTACAATAAACTTATAAAAACCTTTGCAAGAAGTCAATTCTCACATTAACAAGTTGTTACAGTCGTTTTCCAGAATGGCCTTCAAAATCTTCGTCGATTCGGCTTGTATCTATTCAATAAACAAGTCGCCCATCTCATTGAGATCCGCTAAGTCAATTTCCATCTGCTTTGTGCTGGACAGGCGCAGAGTAAGTGGGATACAGTTTCTTCTTACTCTTCATCCTCGCAACTTCTACAGGAATCAGTCGAGAAGACTCCTATTCTCCGCGCATGCTAATTCGTCCTGCAACAACCCTTCAACCATGCCAATATGGCGACGCCGAAGTGTTAACAGCTGACCAGTTCTTAACCGATCTAGTTTTGGTCAGATCTGCCTAGTTATAACGCACGAGTTACCAATGGAGCATCTATAGCTCACTGCTCTAATAGCTTCTTCTTGAAGCGAGAGTTTATATATAGCCAGCGAAATTTTAACATTTACCTTACTTGGTAAAATAATTCAATTTGTACCCGTCGAGCGAGTTCATCTGCCTTTTCATTTCTCGTAACACTGAAGTGATTTGGCGGTAACATTAAGTGGATGTTGAACTGATCTGTCATCTCGTTATGAGATTCGGTATAATAATTGAACTTGATATCCCGAATATTTAGAATGCAACTACTTTTTACCACAAAAAACAGGTCGGAAATCATGTTTCTTCAACGGGTAACAGACATGGAGACAAAATTCATTATGAATTGTTAAGATGTGTTTATGCAGTTAGATTAGATGCCGGTTTTGTTCTATTTATATTTTATATACAACGGTTTCACGGAATTAAATACATCAATGAATTGTATGCATACAAATTCCGGAATCAACCGTCTTCCATGAATTAAATATTTATTTCACAAATAAAATATAAAGGGCTGAAACCTCATGAGGTGATGAGAACTTCAGTCCAGAAAGGTTAACTCAATTCCCAAATCAATCCCTAACTGAACTTCTTAACTCAATCTTCAGCTCAACCTCCAACTTAATTTACAACTCAACCTACAAATCAATCCCCAAATTAACCACCACCCATTCCCCTTCCTCCCACCTAACTCAACTTAGCTCGAACCAAATCTCAACCCTGCGCGCTACTTCACACTTAACGGCTAACCCAATCCCAAAATCAACTCGGTACGAAAGCTACATGCGTGTAAGAACTTAACTAAAATCAACTCAATCTAACCTCCCATTCACTCGAATCCAACTGGACTTAAACTTAAACCATTTTCAACCCTAACTCGACCTCAATTAAACCCAACCCTAAACTTAACCATACCACAATCCCAACTTAGCCTTCAACTCAACCCCAATTTAATCCTCAACTCAACCTAAACTCAAACCCTAAATCAGCACGGTTCGAAAACTACATGAGTACAAGTACTCAACAATCTAATCTCCACCACAACCCCGAATCAACCTTCAAATAAATCCCTAACTGCACTCCATCGCTCAACTTCAACTCAACACTCTACTCGACAACTTTACCCTCAACGAAACCATTAACTTAACGCCCAACTCAATCCTCAAATCAACACGGTCCGAAAAATCGAATGCTTACATGAGCTCAACTTAGAACAAGCGAAGCTAACTTACGACTCAAATCTCAATTCAACCCTCCCCCCCCCCTCTTCCTTCAAATAAAGCTCAATAAATCTCAATCAACACCAAACTCAGCGCAATACTCAATCCCAAATCAAAATAAATGCGTACGTGAACTCAACTCAAGCTAATTTCCAAATTAACCATCACCAAACCAACGTACCTTTATGACATCATACCATTACACCATCAAATCATTACACCGTTACTCCTATCATTCCATCATACAACCATTCCATTATTCCATCATACTGTCACATAATTATATTTTATTATTAATTAATTATGGCAGGCCATTATGTCATCATAACATCGTACCATCTTATATACTATCACACCACTTCACCATCACATAATCATACCAATCACACACTATCATACACCATTGCACC
Source organism: Tipula helvola (assembly GCA_963556165.1). NCBI lineage: Eukaryota > Metazoa > Arthropoda > Insecta > Diptera > Tipulidae > Tipula > Tipula helvola. The sequence continues at coordinate 302,010,131 of OY744481.1, read as the reverse complement.
CTTACACCATTACACAATCATCACTACATCATAAAATCATTCCATCATACCACCATAACATTATAACACTATAGGTTAGGTTAGGTTGAGATTACGGTCCACTAGGACCGGTATAGACACAAAAATGGTCAGTAGAAATACCATAATTTATTTATTTATCCACCTACTCACTGAAACCATTTTGAGCTGTATACAAAGCGCTGGATACTCCTGACGTCCTTCCTACTGACGTCCGTCAGGTCATTTAAAAGGGGGTGCCCCTAGAAACTTTAGTCTTTTTCTGGCCAGACGAGGACAGGTAAACAGTACTGCCTCTTCCAAAGAAGATACATAGTCGGGGAAACAGAAGGATAGGTTTATCTGAAGTTCCTCACAGAACACCCCAGCCCCGACTTTTCCATCCCTTTTTGAACAATCAGTGAAGAAGTTTATAACACTGATTCCAGAACTGTATCCGCCATCTAGTCCTCTCTGGATAGAATCATAGACCGGAACTTTGTGCCAAAAGATAGTGACTGCGACTTCGCGACGATATTCTGCGGAAAAATGTTCAGCAAGCAACCAATCAAAGTAGTCTATTTCGTAAACAAATTTCCTCTTCCGAATAAAATATTTTTAAATCGCATACAATTCTGCTGAAAATTTTTCCGCAGAATATTGTCGCGAACTCGGACTAACGGGACAGTATAGTCGGTGGTCTTGGAAATCCCTTTGTTACACAAAATAGATGAGTGCCCTGCATTGTTACAGGTCCACATTAAAGTGGATTTCCATCGTATGGCAGTACAAGCTGCCAATTGTTTTCCCAAGATATCTAGAGGAGTCACATATAAGAGTCCCCAGTACCTGCATGGACTCAGTACGCCACTAATCCACAGAGAGACTGTACTCTGAACTTTCGTCAACAGCTTTTGGTTGGAAATTTTATCCAGAGCAGGATACCAGACCGTAACCCCTTACAAAATAAAAGGTTTAACTACTCCAGCGCCCATCCTTTCCGAATGGCATTTTTGCAAGAATATAGCGCTACTGTAGCTTTCTTTACCCTTTCCAAATATTAGGTTTACAATTTAATTTGCTGTCCAAAACGAGATCCAAAGAAACTTTGCTTCATCAATGAAAATCAAGTTGACCACAATTAACTGCAGTGTGAGCGTTTTCCCCCCTTAGGTATGAATACTACCTTCACTTCCGTCCATTTGCTAGGACTGTGACATAACATCATAAAATTACACCATCACCATCGGTATCAGCAACAGCATCACCATTACCATTACCATTACCATCCCCATCACCATTACCATTATTATCACCATAACCAGCGGGTGGATTTGTTTAAAATTTACTTATATTTATATACAGGGTGAGGAAAAAATATGGAAACCCCTAAAAATCTCGCGGTGTTCGGTGAAAAAAAAATGAGCAAGGTTTAGTCTTAGGTCATTTTAGGTGAGCTTGGTTGTAACCTTGACCTTCATCTTCAAGGTCATTTGGAGAGTCAGGTCATTTGTTTAAATTAGAATCCCTATTTTTGATGACAGAATCGAAAAGAGTGATCAATTTTACGTCCGAGTATATATTTTCCATGACCTCCCATGATCATCTGAGGGAATTTACATTGCGAGGTGAAAGTATCGAAACCCCTAGAAATCTCGCGGAGTTCGGCCAAAAAAAATCAAGCAAGGTTTATTCTTCGGTAATTTTCAACAAGGAACCATTAAAGCTTGGTTGTGACCTTGACCTTCATCTCCAAGGTCTTTTTGAGATCAAGTTCATTTTTTATAGGGAAACCTCAGTTTTTCGAATCGGATTTCGGATTCGAAAAGAGCGATCAATTGTACGTTAGAATATGTATTGTATTTTCCATAACCTCCCAAGGTCACCTGAAGGAATATATTTTAATTGTAAAGCTTATGATTTGCTATGAAAATATAAACAAAAAAAAATAAACTTAAATAACAGAACATTGTAATAATGCTTGGTGTTGCTATGAAAATTATAAAAAAAATAAAAATTTTAAAAATAAAGAATTAATTTTTTTAATTTTGATTTTTTTAAATGTTCGTAGCAAATCATAAGCATTATATTCCTTCAGGTGACCTTGTGAGGTCATGAAAAATACATATTCGGACGTACAATTGATCGTTATTTTCGAATCCGATGTCAAAAATAGGAGTTTCCCTATAACAAATGACCTTGACCTCAATATGACCTTGAAGATGAAGGTCAAGGTCACAACCAAGCTCACCGTTAAATTCTTTTTTGAAAATTACCTAAGACTAAACCTTGTTTATTTTTTTTGGCATATTTCGCGAGATTTCTAGGGTTTTCCATACTTTTACCACGCAATGTAAATTGCTTCAGATTATCATGGGAGGTCATGGAAAATACAAACTCGGACGTAAAATTGATCGCTCTTTTCGATTATGTCATCATAAATAGGGATTCTAATTAAAAAAATGACCTTGACTTCCAAATGACTTTGAAAATGAAGCGCAAGGTCACAACCAAGCTTACCATTAAATTCCTTGTAGAAAATGACCTAAGACTAAACCTTGCTCATTTTTTTTAACCGAACTCCGCGAGATTTTTAAGGGTTTCCATACTTTTTCCTCACTCTGTATATAAAATATATCACCCTGTATATAAATATAAGTATATAAGTAATGGTGATGGTAATAGTGATGGTAATGGTAATGGTGATGCTGATACTGTTGCTGATACCGATGGTGATGGTGATGTTGTAATTTTATGATGTTATGTCACAGTCCTAGCAAATGGACGGACGTGAAGGTTGTATTCATACCTAAGGCGGGAAAACGCTCACACTGCAGTTAATTGTGGTCAACTTGATTTTCATTGATGAAGCGAAGTTTCTCTGGATCTCGTTTTGGACAGCAAATTAAATTGTAAACCTAATATTTGGAAAGGGTAAAGAAAGCTACGGTAGCGCTATATTCTTACATACATATATGAGAAAGTACCACGCAAAACCAACTTTATCACATTTTTTGAAAATCGAGATTTCACTTGATCATCTTTCCTTATTTTCATAGCTATTAGGAAAATAGGATTTATTTGAGCTATTAAATCTTATCCGAGTGATGGAAGCAGTAGACTGACATCAAAAAATTATAGCAATGATACAACTTATTTAATAAACAGTTTATTTTAATTATCCAACATTTTGATTACTGTGATAAAGTTGCTTCTGCATGGGACCCCTCATATAGAGATTGACCAACTGCTCACTAAACCCTAAGCAACCCCAACTCATTCCCCAACTCATTGAACTCAGTTCAATCCATAAATGAAACCCAACTCAACCGCAAACTCAATCCTCAAACCAGCATATATAAAAAATTGGCCAACTGTTCATTATATCCTAATCCAACCCCAATTTAACTTCAACGCAACTCTCAAATTGACTCCTATCTTAACCTTCAACTCAATCCCAAATTCAGTATCTAACTCAATATTCAAATCAGCCAATATAAAAAAATTGGTAAATATTTACATATATAGTCAGGTGGTTTTGGGTCAATTCGAATGACAGGTACTCGACCCTCTTGACGTACAGTTTCCAAAAGTTTTTCAATTGTGCACCTTGAACATAGAAACATATTGGCGAAAAAATCCAATTGACGTCCAGACAGACGGACGACGGACATTCCTTTTTGTTGTTTGTTCAGACTCAGGGACTTTCAAAACGTCGAGAAAAGCGGTTTTGGACCAACCAAATTGTTGATCATTTTTGACTGGATTTCTATACGTTCCCTCTTGAATGAACATCGAATACGTTCTTTTGGAAAAGAAACGAAATCGCATTCTTTATAAAGGAAACTTCTTTTACTTTAAAATGTTCTTCATATCAAAAAACAAGTTCTCGTGCTCGTTTACAAGTAAATAGTGATTCTATTATATGGAGCGATGAGGAACATAACCACACAGCCGATGCAGTAAAAGTTGAAGCCCAAAAACATAGAGAAAATATCAGGAATTCTGATGAATTTATCAATTGATCGCACGATGCGCCGAGAAAGCCAATAACATAATGAAGGAGTACAGTTAATGCCAACGTCTCGAAGTTGGAACATTATTTTTATTATTTGACAGTGGATCAAATGATGAACAACAATTATACATTTTTGTAACATCTTACAATTTGCAGATTCTTTCCAATTCAACTACATGGTTTTGTGATAGTGCTTTTAGTGTTTGGCCTGCTCATTTTGCACAACTCTCTGTCATTCACGGCATTTACGAAAATCAGAGCACTCCTTTAATGTTTATGCAATGATATCGAGAAAAACGGAAAAAATTGATAAAAGACTTTTATAACCCATTTGAAAATATTAAAGCATTCATTAACGCCAGAAATTATACTTATGAATTTTAAAATGGCAGCTATCAATGCATTTGAAAAAAAAATCGCAAATGCTTAATATGTAAAGCTGTGTTATTTCCTTTCTTGCCAGGCATTTTATAGAAATATATGTTCTCACGGATTCAAGTCTGAATGTGACACCGACGCAACCTACGCCATGCATGGCTTTGTTGTAGCTGAAAACCTTATTCCGAAAGAGTTGTTAAGCTATTTTGAGGTAATTTTGTGGGACGATTTATAGTCGATAAAGGAGCATTCAAAAAATGAAATGATACGCACACAAATGCTTACATGCGATCAAGGGCCTCCACGCAAACGTAGCTATTTTGACTACAACCACAGAATTAATCGTATCCTCAATAATTTTAATAAAAAGCCACCATTAGAATATTTGAAAGCAGTCGCTTATAAACATTGATATCAATTAAAAAGTATTTAAAAAATTAGATTGTGTAGTTTGTTTGACTCTACGAATTTCGCTTCAATTTAAATTGCGGAAATCAATCGTGAATTATGCATGCTGTGAATTGTGCATACTGTGAATTATGCATCGTTAATTATGTGGACAGCGTGAATTGTTCGACATATGTAAATTGTGAAAAGTGAATTGTGCGCCGTGAATCAATCGTCTTCCTAGAGAAATCACTTGGTCGCACGTTGCTAACGGAGATGTGCGTACTAAGTAATCAATAACAGAAAACAGATATTTTGTTAATTAATACCAGAGAAAAACAGCCTATTTCTCACGATTTTTGTAGTTTCTATTTAAACTCGTATTAATTTTCGTGAAGAAACGTTATTTCGAATAAACTTAAATAACGGGATTTATGTTGACAACGTATATAACAAACTTTGGCCATTCAATTTGCGAATATGTACAACGACCAGGGTGAATGACATAACACAGAAAGTATACAGGTAAAATTTATGTACAAATACTTTCTTCATTATAATTATATTTAAAGCTAAGCTAATATACATTATTTTGGTAATTTATACACGGAAATAGAAATTCAGGTAAACATTTGATTGTTTCAATTCATTAATTCTAATTAAATTTAAAAGTTCTAAAATGTTCTCTATAAAATGGGTTAATTTGCATATAATTAATCAATATCGGTATAAATAGGCAGGATTATCGGTGAATCCAATAACTTCAAATTTGACTTTGCAGTTGAACGGAAGCTCCAATTTTAACAAACGTTTACTTTTATATCAAATAAAGTTGTGAATTTAATATCAATCGGTAGTTAAGTAAATAGGTGAATTAAAATTTTTTAAGTGTGAATTGTGTTGGTAAATTTAGTGATATATAAATTAATATGGCACCAAACGAAGATAAGCCAACACATCCTCGAGCTTGTCCAGATACCCCTGGCGATGAAATTGTTATTTCTGGAATTTCAGGACGATTTCCTTCGTCACGTGATATATCAGAATTGGAATATAACCTCTACAATAAGGTATTTATGAATTCATGTTGCTTAAATGAATGTAAATGAAGTGACCTATAGTTTAAGTGCCGACAAAAATAAATTCTTGTTAGTTGGAAATGTAAATTTATCATTGTGTAAACGTGTGCCAGTTTTTAGAGAATTATTATTTTATTTTTTACCTACAGGTGGATATGATTGATGATTCCGAAAAGCGTTGGCGGCATGAAAATGCTGAAATTCCAAGGCGTACCGGAAAAATTCATGAATTAGAAAAATTCGATGCTACATTCTTCGGGATTCATTTTAAACAAGCGCATACTATGGACCCGCAGGCAAGAATTCTTGTTGAACACGCTTATGAGGCGATTTTAGATGCTGGCATAAATCCGAAAGCGTTGAGGGGTACGCGCACCGCTGTCTATATTGGTGCTTGTTTCAATGAATCAGAAAAAACATGGTTTTATGAGAAAATCTCAAATGGAGGCTTTGGTATTACAGGCTGCAGCCGTGCTATGCTTGCTAATCGTATATCATATGTGCTAGGACTTCACGGACAATCATTTCTTTTAGATACGGCATGCAGCAGTTCAATGACCGCAATTGATTGCGCATTTAGCGCTATTCGATCCGGTGAATGTGATGCTGCAATTGTAGGTGCATCAAATTTATTACTTCATCCATATTTAACACTACAATTCGCACGTATTGGTGTATTAGCGCCAAATGGTTTATGCCGGCCATTCGATGAAAATGCCTGTGGGTATACTAGATCCGAAGCCATCACCTGTATTTTGATTCAAAAAGCGAAGGATGCAAAACGAATTTATGGCACAATTATGTACTCAAAAACCAATTGTGATGGTTATAAGGAAGAAGGAATAACGTATCCATCAGGAGTTATGCAAGCAAAACTTCTAGATCAATTTTATAAAGAAATAAACATTAAGCCGGAAATCGTCGATTTTGTAGAAGCACATAGCACCGGTACAGTGGTTGGTGATCCAGAAGAATGTGGTGCATTAGATCAAATATTTTGTAAAAATCGTAAAATTCCTTTGCCAGTTGGATCGGTTAAATCAAATTTGGGTCATACAGAGGGGGCTGCCGGAATATGTTCTATCGCTAAATGTATTTTAGCGCTAGAAAATCAATTAATTCCACCAAATATTAATTTCACAAAGGTACGTCCAGGCATTAAATCGTTAGAGGAAAATCGATTGCAGGTGGTCGCTGAACCTCAAAAATTAGAAGGACCATTAATTGCAATAAATTCGTTTGGATTTGGTGGAGCCAACGCTCATTGTTTATTACGAGCCAATCCAAAGCAAAAAATCAACAAAGGAGCTCCAGTGGATAAATTACCCAGATTGGTTAACTGGTCAGGCCGTACGGAATTAGCGTGCAATGTGCTTCTAGATAACTTAACAAATATGCCACTTGATGCTGAATATGTAGCGCTCCTGCAAAATACACAAAGTGATTCTAGTTCACCGAATGTTTTTAAAAGTTATGGCTTGTTCAGTCATATCGAAGGTGAAAATGCTCAATGTATAGTTCGTGATGTGCAACATTATACCGGAATTAAACGACCGATAGTTTATGTATTCAGCGGAATGGGATCACAGTGGGTCGAAATGGGAAGCAGTTTAATGGAAATTCCAATATTTCGCAAATCCATTCAAAAATGTCATGATGTCTTGCTACGAAAGGGATTGGATTTGATAAACATTATCACGTCGCCCGATAAAACAATATTTGATAATATTTTGAATTCATTTGTCGGCATTGCATCAATTCAAATTGCTATTTGCGATTTACTTAATGCATTGGGTATTAAACCCGATTATATTATTGGACATTCCGTTGGTGAATTAGGTTGTGCTTATGCTGACAATTGCTTAACAGCAGAACAGATGATACTTTGTGCGTATTCAAGAGGTTTGGCGAGTCTCGAAACAGAAAAAATCAAAGGGTCAATGGCTGCTATAGGAATGGGTTATCGCAATATTAGAAATTTGTTGCCATCAACGATTGATACCGCGTGTCATAATAGTCCAGATTCATGCACAATATCTGGACCTCAAGAGGAAGTTGAAAAATTTGTAGCCTCCTTAGTAGCCCAAGATGTTTTTGCTAAAGAAGTCCCTTGTTCCAACATTGCGTATCACTCACGTTACATTTCCGACATGGGGCCAAAACTTTTGGGTTATCTCTCAGAAATTATTATTGAACCTGTTAAACGATCAGAAAAATGGTTGAGCTCAAGTATACCCAAAAATAAATGGGAACTTCTAGAATCGCAATACTGTTCAGCACAATATCAAACAAATAATTTACTTAGTTCCGTTTTGTTTGAAGAGACAGTTTCATTGTTGCCACAAAATGCTACTACAATTGAAATTGCACCACATGGATTGCTTCAAGCTATAATTCGTAAATCAATGTCAACTTCAATTCATATACCACTTGCGCAGCGTGGGAACAAAGACAATTTAAATTATTTCTTACAGGCACTTGGCAAGTGAGTACTTAAGTTCATATATTCGTTTTACATATTAATTTTAACAAATAAATATTCTTGATAATTAGGATCTACCTCACGGGAATAGATATGGCCATTGAAAATATTTATCCAAAAATTGAATTTCCTGTATCACGAAATACACCAAAAATTTCACATTTGGTCAGATGGGATCATTCTGAAGATTGGTATGTATTGAAATTCGAAGCTGAGCGTAATAAAAGTGGTGAACGAAAACTTCGAGTTTCATTAGCAGATCAAGATTTCGAATATATTACTGGACATATAATAGATGGTAAATTTAGAAAGTAGTTAGTTTAGATTAGATATAATTTGTTTGTTAAAAATTTCACAGGTCGTTGTCTATTTCCTGCCACCGGATACCTTCTTCTTATTTGGGAAACATTCGCCTTAATGAGAGGTATACTATATACCAATTTAAGTGTTCATTTCGAAGATATTCGATTTATGCGAGCAACAACGGTTTCGCGGGAAACTGAAGTTGAATTGGTAGTGATGATTCAAGCTGGTACTGGACGATTTGAAATTACAGAAGGTACAACCGCTGTAGTTACTGGGTATATTAGAGAAGCCGAAGGAGATGATATTCTTGTTAAATTGCCGGAAATTATAAAATCCGATTACCCATATTTACCAACCAAAGATTTCTACAAAGAACTACGATTACGTGGCTATCATTATGGTGGTTTATTTAAAAATGTTCTTGAGGCTAGAGCTGATGGCCTTGCCGGCAGAATAAAATGGGAAGATAACTGGGTAGCATTCATGGATTGTTTACTACAGGTTTGCATTGTCGGAAAAGACACACGCAATTTAATGATACCAACTCGGATCGAAAAAATTTCTATTGACACTAAGCGTCACATCCAAATAGCTCAGGATACATTCGATAAAGATAACCTGGAAACTTTCATTTACGATGTCAGATCTAATAAAAGCCTAGAAATTACCGAAGGCGGTGGTATTCAAATTAAGGGATTACACGCCAGTTCAATTAGTAGAAGAAAACCACCAGGTATTCCGGTACTAGAGTCATACAAATTTTTACCGTACATTCCAACACCAAAACTATCTAAAACGGACGCTGCCAAGTTCTGTGTACAGCACGCACTTGAAAATTGTCCAATCGCTAAAATTCGTACAATCGAAATTCTTGACGAACTCATCGAACCGATTATCAATAAATTTAAAGATGCTGTCGAAGATCTACCATTAACAACAGCTGACAGCATGATCCTGACGTCACAAGAAATTGAATGTGATAATATACATGTAGAAGATGGAAAACTGTCATCACAATCAAATTGCATGTTTGTCATAAAATCAAATTGTTTATCAGAGCCAACCTTTGTTGAAGGTGCCCTAACAAGCCTTCTCGATGATGGCTACTTAGTGTCACGCGAATGTCAAAATCTAAATGTTGAGAGTATCGTATCACCACAGGGACTTAGATTAATTGCAGTTTTACCAATGGAAGAAGAAACTCTTGTATTATTACAAAAAATAAAGCGTAGGATACCAAAAGTGCCCACTGTGGTAAAAATCTCATCGTTTGATAAATCATTCGAATGGCTAGAACCGTTAAGGACGGCTATTAAAGCAGGAGCGGTGATTGCGTATTCCGAAAATGAACCCCATTCGGGTATAATTGGTTTAATAAATTGTGTTCGAAGGGAACCAGAAAGTATGTCTGTCGTGTGCTTATTTATTAATGATCCAACAGCGCCACCATTTGATATTGAGGATCCATTTTACAAAAATCAACTTGCGCTAGAGATGGGAATAAATGTTTTTCAGGACGTAAGTACAAACGTAATCCATTGTAATCCGAGTTATTGATTTTATTTTTGCTTTTATCTATTTAGGGACATTGGGGAGCATATCGCCATTTATCATTGGAAAAATCTGTTATATTTGGACCAACAAATGTACATGCATACGCAAATATGACACAAAGAGGAGATTTATCGTCAATGAGATGGATGCGGGGACCAATAACTGATAAACAAAACAAAGATTCGTTACTCGTAACGATTCAATATTCATCGCTGAATTTTCGTGATGTTATGCTTGCAACTGGTAAGCTATCGGCTGAAGTGATTGGTACAACACGAATTCAGAATGATTGTATCCTCGGATTTGAATATTCTGGCGTTGATGAAAATGGAAAACGTGCTATGGGAATGGTAATGTGGGGCGCACTGTCAACACACGTTCTAACGGATAACGGTTTCAAATGGTTTTGTCCCGATAGCTGGACATTAGAAGAAGCGGCTACCATACCTGTGGTATATTCGACCGTTTATTCGGCTTTATTTACACAAGGCAAAGCCTGTGCAGGAAATTCAATCCTTATTCATGCCGGTACCGGAGGTGTTGGTCTTGCTGCAATTCGGGTAGCTCTCGCCTACAAAATGAATATTTACACAACCGTTAGTACAAATGAGAAAAAACAATTTTTACTAAATAAATTCCCAGAGTTGCGAGAATGTCAAATCGGTAATTCACGTGACACAAGTTTCGAACAAATGGTAAAAATACAAACTGATGGTAAGGGTGTAGATTTTGTGCTCAACTCACTTGCTGGAGAAAAATTACAAGCGTCACTTCGTTGCTTGGGTAAAGGCGGCCGATTCTTGGAAATTGGAAAATTTGACATGGCAAATGACACTAAAATTGGACTAGGTGGATTTTTAAAGGAAATGTCATTCCACGCCATTTTAGTCGATAACTTATTCCTAACAACACAAGCGGAACGAAAGGTAAGGCCTAAATTATATTACGAATTTATTTTACGAGTTTTCTTACATACACAACATTTTATTAACAGGAACTTTCAAAAATAATTCAAAAGGATATTGATAGTGGAATCATTCAACCGCTTCCCGCAACGGTTTATCCAGCCCATGAGGTAGAGCAGGCATTACGATATCTCGCAAGTGCGAAACATATGGGAAAAGTATTGTTAAAAATACGCGAAAATTACGATGATGAGATGTCGCTTCCGATTTCATTAATTCCAAGAACTAACTGTGATCCAAACGAATGCTACGTTATCCCAGGTGGTTTAGGTGGCTTTGGTTTAGAACTTACCGATTGGCTCGTCATTCGTGGCGCTAGAAAATTTGTTATGTCATCAAGTCGTGGCATCACAAAACCATATCAATCATATCGAATTCGTATATGGCAAAACTATGGAGTTACGATTGTTGTAAATACATCAAATATTGCTACACCAGAAGGATGTCTTGCACTGATTAAAGAGGCAAAGCAATTAGGGCCCGTTGCTGGCATTTTCAATTTGGCTGTGATTTTACGCGATAATATTTACGAGAATCAAACACCCGAAACATTTACAGAATCATTTGGACCGAAGGCAGTTGCGACAAAATATTTAGATGAAATCTCACGAGTACATTGCCCAGAATTAAAATATTTTGTGATTTTCTCTAGTGTGTCGTGTGGTCGTGGTAATGCTGGCCAAACTAATTATGGTATGGCCAACTCAATAATGGAAAGGATCATTGAACAGAGACATAGAGAAAATCTTCCGGCTAAAGCGATTCAATGGGGCGCTGTAGGTGAAGTTGGTTTGGTGGCTGATATGATAGAGGATAAATTGGATATGGAAATCGGTGGAACATTGCAGCAAAGAATTTCATCATGCCTCGAGGAGCTTGATGGACTATTATTTGGTGATTGCCCAATTGTTTCAAGTATGGTTGTTGCTGAAAAACGCGTTATAGGAGGTGGCGGAGATATTATTGCAACTGTTATGAACATTATGAGTATTCGTGATATTAAATCTGTTTCAATGGATGCAACATTATCGGAATTAGGAATGGATTCGTTGATGGCTGTCGAAATCAAGCAAACCTTAGAACGTGAATTTGAATTATTCTTAACACCACAGGATTTGCGTTCATTGACATTCGCAAAACTATATGAGCTGGCCGATGCAAGGCAGAAAAATGCCGGGGAAAAGACAAAATTAAAACTAACTGGTGAAGGATTAACCGGAATACATATGTTAATTAGAAGTTTAGGCAATGAAGAATCTAGCTTAATTCCAGTTCTTCGCTTGAAATCGAACAATAATAGTGAAAAATTCGATTCTGCGATTATTGTGATTCCTGGCGTAGAAGGTGTTGTCGGAAGTGCTTGGAATAATATAGCAACAGAACTTAATCAACCTACATTTTGTGTTCAATTGCGTACAAGTATAGGTTTGCCAACTGTAAAGGAAATGGCCCAAAAACTGTACGAGCATGTGTACAGTGAAGTAATTAAGTACACCGACTCATTTTATATTGTTGGCTATTCTTTTGGATCATTTATAGCTTTAGAGTTAGCATATCTACTAGAAAAGAATGGACTGACTGGCCAAGTCGTTCTTATTGATGGAGCACCAGAATTTCTCAAGAAGTTAGCTTTTGGGCATCTACAAACCGATATTACCGATGAAGCCATTCAAATAACTCTCGCATGTGGTATCATACGAGTAATATTCCCGGAAGAGGATCCTGAGGAACTATATAAAAAAATTTCCGAAATCCCGACATGGGAACTACGCAAAGAGAAAGTGCTCGATTTAGCAAAGAGTCAAACTGTATACTCTCAAAAATATTTAGACGATATGGGAGAAGGCTTATATCAACGTATTAAATTAGCAATGGATTGTAAAGAAGATGAAATACCTAAGATTCAAGCAGCAATTACATTAATTCGTCCGACAGAAGTTTCAGTTGTGGACATTGATGAGGATTACAATTTAAATAAACTCACTGACGGAACAGTAAGTCTCAAATTCATTGAAGGAAATCATGCGACTATGTTAGAAAATCCAAAGCTTCCATCAATTTTAAACGAAATTAATCCTATGTCAAAATCTGATAGCGTATTCCAAAAATTCATTCAGAGTCGAATTCAAACCATTTCGTAATAGTTCAAAAATTGCATCTATAACTAATAAGTTTACAGAAATATACTTAAAATACGTGAATGCGAAAACCACGTAAAAATTGTGCAACAGCGGGCGAACTTTGTGTCAAATGTCAATTAGTTTCTTTTAAGGATAATTTTATTATTTATTATATAGGTTAGGCCTACATAGCACTAGATACGGTTTTGTTTTTAACTACTTAAGAACTTATGTTTGAGGATTTATTGTTTATAAGAGGATTTAATAAAAACAGTTATTTTATATAATTAAGTAAATACTTATATTTGTATTTTTTGATTTTTTAAATTGAACTACACTCCTTACAAGCGAGGTGTCATTTTCATTAATATATTCCTTACAACATTCCTGATGCATATATCAATAATTGTGTCTGGTGAAAAAATAAAAGTTTTTAAACTACGAGAAGTTAAACTTGTAACGTGCAAATCACAAGAACTGGCCATAAATCCTGGTAAGATTTTTCTATACATTTTTGAAAATTTTTTATTTTAAAATATTTATTATTTAATTTAATTCTTATTTCTTAAATTTTTTTGTATTTTAGATATAATAAAACTTCAACAAGCAACTGGCAATTCCCCTAAGATCTCCCGACCTTACTTCAGTTATCAATAAATATTGACAATATTTTCAAGAATTGTTTTAGTTGGCTATTAAATAATACCAACTATGGTAATTTTATGTGGTTTCGTCTCCCCGCAACTCAATGTATTTATATAATACGATCAAAGAGAGATAAAGCAACGAGATGACTGTATACAAGTTAAGCAAAGCGATACAAAACATTTCTCTCATTTTAATTAGTTTAAAAAACGTATAAATCAATTTACTAATTTTAAATTTGAATTCGATTTAAATAAAATTCAGTTACGATACTTATGACGGTTTATATTAAAGTCAATCCACGACACAAGTTTTTCTCGGGTTATGGAGCTCGATGGCGTTGCACCTGGTTCATCTAACAGTGATTCAGACTGTTTAGTACCTTTCCTTTTTCTGCGACTCCGACGGCTGTGTATCATTCAATTCAGGCTGTCTCTCAAAAGGTGAAGTAGCCATCTCTAGACCGAATCTAATGTTGATGTAACATACAGTATGCGACAAAATAAACCGAACGGCTCTCATCAATAAACAATTTTTAGCATAAAATGTCAGCAGAATTTTATTTCAGTCTTATTTATTTATGAAGTTCAAGGTACATCCAAGATTTTTAAATTAAATAAAAATACGTACTAATAAAACAACTGAAATATTAATTAATAATTAATAAATTATTTGAATTGGACTATTTTTGCCATGACAAAATAAACCGTTCGACATAAAATTTGAATGGTTTTATTATTTTGGGTCTAATATTTCGTCAGAACTCGTTCAGTGTTTTTAACTGTTTGTAGCCTGCGTCAACTATGAAATGTATGTAAGATCGCCATGAAATAAAATAAATAAAATACGTTTGATTTTTATTTACTGATATTTATACTAAATAGAAATTTTATTTTAATATACCAAGGGAAAGGAGAGGAATGCGCTTCGCAATTTCGTGCAAAGCACTTGTTTGGCCCTCGCCATTTACCCACCTTATATTGCAAAGCTAATTGCAACTCACTTTCGGAAGGGATGGCTCCTTGTCTCGATTAAACAAGATCTAGTTGTTTACTCAATTAAATCAATACAAATTCTTACATATTTATACTTAATTTTAACATACTATACTCTAATTGAAATCTACTTTACTTATTAATTTGTTTAATTTACAAAATTTATATTCAATGTTAAATTATTAAATCAGCGAATTCGATTAATTACTACACTAACAACTATACGTGCACGCGCTTACCTGTATAACATTATTACAACAACATAATTGTGCACGCGTTTAATGAAATTAAATTATATTACAACAACAACTACCTATATTCTATTTATTCTATAACATTTATTCTATATTATAATGATTCAGAATTTTAATATAGTTTCTTAATATTAATAAAATTCTTATACTACAAGAGGTTGGGCATGTAATCTCGCATTACAAAATCTCGCATTTCAAAATCTCGCATTTCAAAATCCCGCATTACAAAATCTCGCATTACAAAATCTTGCATTACAAAATCTCGCATAATAATTTCCCGTACATTTATGTAATCAAGCGCGCAATTACTTAAATGTACGGAAAATTGTTATGCGAGATTAAACGCACGAGAAATTGCAAAGCAAGTTTAACTATGTATATGGAAAAAGTATGATAATTAAGCAGGCTGATAAAAACCAAATAAATGAATATGTACACACGTATGTACATATGTTAACATACATAGGTAATTAAAAAACGAAAAGAAAATCATTAACACATATTTAGCTTGAATTAATTCCAGAATAATTAAATATAATTTAATATACTGAAAACTATAAGGTGATTCATTATTATAAATGAAATTTAAAATGAAAATTAATTAATAAATAATAAATTGAAATTTAATTAAATATATTACAAGTAATATTATATAAAATATATACATATACATATATGTATGTATGTAGGTTTTTATGAATATTGCCATTACCACATCTAACAAAGGAGGAAAAAAGGCCGAAAAACCGAAAAAATGTACAATAGGGTTTGCAGCAAGCAAAAAAGTCAGTTATGTAAAGGGCGCGTGGTAACTCGTGTCAAAATAGAAGAACACGAAATAGTAAAATGTATCTCGAACCATTCCCATGAGCCCATAGCACACGAGAAGATAGTAGCACAAGCAAACGCAGATGTCAAACAATGTGTCAGAAATATGGAAACAATACCATCTCATATATTGAGAGAATCAATCATAAATACACTAAACCACTCACGTGTATATCTTCCTACAAAAATGGCCCAAAAAATTAAAATTCAACGAGTTCGTGCTAATAAACTTAAAGAACCTGAAACTCTTCAAAATATAATAATTCCGGAAAATCTTCGTTACATTGAAGAAGTATTATTTATATTAAATCAAGATTATTTTGGCGGAGACAAAATTATTTTGATGGGGACTATTTCTTCTTTAAAACTCCTTGGTGAATCAAGTTGTTGGATTATGGATGGAACTTTTGATGTAGTTTCATCTATAATGCGACAACTTTTTTCAATACATGGACGTATTGAGGATAAATAGTTCCGTTGATTTTTTGTTTAATGAGTAAAAAATCTAAAAAAGTCTACGATCAGTTTTTTTTTTAACTTAAAAAAAATATGCTTTGAATATGAAATCAGTGTCAATCCGGAACGAATTATTTGCGATTTTGATAAGACAATTGTAACGTCGGCCAAAGTTTTTTTCCCAAACGCATCGTTAAAAGGATGCCTCTTTCGCTTTGGTCAAATAATATGGCGCAAAATCCAAAAAGAAAGACTAGTGGCAAAATATGGAAATGAGGAAAATTTTTCAATCGTTTGGTTTAAAAAAAATTATATTGGAGAAGACAGTCAACGGCCCAGATATAAACCTGAATTTTGGGCCCTTCCCAATAAACCATAAACCTGAATCTTGGGCACCGTCGCCTCAAGGTAATAGTCGGAAAACCTCACGCCGGTATATACAAAATATTGAAAGATTGGGAAAGGAAAGCATTTTAGTAAAGGCGCAGGTCGAGAAAGTGCAATGTGGTGAAAATATACCAAAAAACAAAAAACTTGTAAAAGAAATAAAAATATAAAAAGAATTATTATGAAAAGGCTTAAAATTAAAAAAACAGATATTTTGCAGCGTATTGCACATAATATTTTATTGGGATAGTTTTATTAATAAATTGTGTTTTAAATAAAACTAGTGGTCGCCCAGTGGGTCGAAATTCGACCGTAATTCATAAAAGTTTTAAGTTTGAGCGTTATTGAGGTTCTTTTGTCAAAGAGTATACCTCTATAATCATTGCTTGTAATTGCTTTGAATTTTGCGTGTACAAATGCGTCATTAGCGTGTATTCTTTGCCTTAATTCCCTGAAATACCTACATATGTATGAAATTTAAAATTAATAGTTATTAACAGTTGAAAAAAAACACAATTACAGTTTGTATTGGTATTTATTTTTGATATAATTCATTGTCAGTTTTTCATGTTATTATTAATCAAATAAACGCAAATATCCTTGGTTTTTTTTATTGCCATACTGACCAGCTTTCCCCAAGGCTTCACAGTTATTTTGCCCATCTTTTTCGATAAAATTTAAATAAAAAATTAATAAAAAATAAAAAATGAAATAAAAAATACGTGCCTTATATTCTTTCTATATTTTTCATTAAATCAAAAAAAAACTGAGAAGTTAAAAAATTAAATATTGTGTATTGAACTTAAAATACATAGTTTGAAAGTGAATTTAATGATTCAGCACTTCTGTGTAAACGATGTATTTTGTAAAAATCCTTTCATCATTTGCTAAAAGCGCTTGGCGATTAATGATTATATTATTCGGAAATATAAAATCTCAAACCATCGAATGATCGATATATATAATTATATTTCGAAGGCGGATTAAAACATAAAAAAAATTATTTATTTTCACAATTTTATTTTTTCCGTCTTATTACATTGAGTTAGATCTTAAAACTAAACTTAAAAAATATAATTTCTAATAAAATGATTATTCTTATTTAAGTGTCTAATTATTGCAACGATGCATTTTCAATATGTTATCTTGTTTAGACTTGTTGATTCTTGTTAATTCTACATTTTTGTTGTTCAACGACTTTACTTGATATGTTATATGCGCGGGAATGGAATGTTATAGAATATGACTAGTTAGCATATTTACTAGTTCATTGGAACATAACTCCTCCCGGGGGTAGAGAAAGGGCGTCCTCGTCCTTAGCTTTAATGCCCAGTTTTGCCAGTAAATCCGAATAATGCGAGTGGCTATTTTCGTTCGTTGGCGTTGAATTTAGCTTGTTTACATCCCTTATTTCCACTTTTGTGACTTGTTGACGCGTGTTGATACAGATGTAGATGACTAATATTATTATACCGATTGATGATACGGATATTCCTCCTGATAAGGACCATATCCAATATTGATGGTCTGTTTGTTTCGTGTATATTTTCGCTATTTGTTTTCTATTTTGCAGGTTTTGTTGTTCAATTAGATCGATATTGACAGTTTTAACCAGTTGTCGAGTAGCTTGAAGGTTATGTAGCGCTCCTTGTATTTCCTGTGTTTCGCTTCTTATTTGGAACGATTGGAATTTCTTATCTTTCAATATTATCGTGCAATTCCAAAATGTTATTAGGAAATTGCCTGTCAACGTGCGATTGTTTGGTCCACAATCCGATGACAATATCTCATCTTTTGCATTGTCTATTAGGATTTTATCTTCCGTGATGAAATGTATAGTCGTTTCTGTTTTTGCCGTCACGTTGCATAAACTTTTTGTCCCCATCACCAGAGGTTTGATGCAGTCGTCTTCGAATCCCTTGATTTCTGCGTGTTTCTGGACGAAGTTCTTATAATTTGTTGTTGTAAATAATTCCCGATTTGTTTTTATCAGATGTTGAGGGTATTCCTTAATTACTGTGTCGTTGATTGTTAATGGTACGACCAGTACTGCTACCGATGTTTCATTTTCCAATTTTGGCACCTCTAATATGAACAGTAGTGTTTCTTCGTTTGCTGCTATTTTTGGTACTACATATTGCAATGCTTCTTCTGGTAGTGTAATCTTGACGCCTTGTGTGACCATTAGGTTTTTTACTATCATTAGTTCTTTTAATGACAGAATTTTATTGCTTGGCAATCCAACCTTCGTCCTGATGATAGCATCTTGGATATCTTCTAGTATAGCGTTGATTGTGTCGATATTGATGATCGTCGTAATCATTTCCATCTCGGTGATGATTATTTTGTTAACCATATTGGTATTTGTCATTGCTCTGTTTACGGTATCTGTTACCATATGTATCCTCTCGTTTATTTGCTTATTTATTCGGAATTGTTCATTATTGTTCTCTATTAAGTCGTTTGCTGTTGTTGTCAGAATTCTCAAGTCTGTCGC
Organism: Tipula helvola; assembly: GCA_963556165.1. Classification (NCBI taxonomy): domain Eukaryota; kingdom Metazoa; phylum Arthropoda; class Insecta; order Diptera; family Tipulidae; genus Tipula; species Tipula helvola. The sequence goes on along the minus strand of OY744481.1, from coordinate 301,990,783 downwards.
ATCTGGACTTCCAGCAAGCCATTTCCATGCTGTGCCTAAGGCGTCCCAACGTTTTTGTCTATTTCGTTTTAATGGTTTTATTTGTTGCAAGTTATTATCTAATTTTTTACATTTTTCTTTTATAATGTTATATAATTCTAATTTATCATCCTTAATATCTAATTTGTTAGAAATGAATTTATTGATTGATTCTACTGTTAACTGTAAACTAGTTAGATTGATCGGGTGTATAATTTTTACATTTCCCACTTGTATTTTACATTCGTTTGTTTTTATTAATAATAAAGGGTCTTCATTTAAGTTTTTAATTTCTAATTTTTGAGCATTGTTATATTGAAAAACCAAAATTAATATTACTAACATTAATATTAAATACATTTTCTTACACATTTATTTTTTATCAATTAAATTTTTATATACCAATAATAAATTTATAATTTCCAATGAATAGATTAAAAATAGGAATTTCCTGAAATGGTAAAAATTAATTTTTAATTATTTTCTTTTATTCTTTTTATTTTGTTTTTATTTCTCTTTATATTTCTATTTGTTTGAAATGTTTTGGACGTTACTTTTTGGATTTGAGTTTCGATTGCTCTTGGTTGAGCTTTCGTCCTTATATTCGGTTTTATAAATACTATCTGATTTTCTACTAATTTAGGTGGTTCTTCCTTTATTTCGTTTTGTTTTTCCATTTTTCTAACTGTTTTATTTAAATTATTGTTGACCATTTGGAAAATATTGTTAGCTTGTGCTTGAATTTCGATCGGGTTTATGAAGTTATTTTGGTTAAATATTACTTCATTTGGAGTAAACTTAGTTGCGGAATGAACGGAATTATTGTATAGGGCAACTGACAATTCTATGGCAGCTGAAGTATCTGTGTTCGTTAATTTATGTTTGTTTGTATTAAATATTTCGATCACTGTTGCATGTGTCTTTTCTATTTGTCCATTAGACTCCGAGGAAGATGCATATTCAATTTTGATATTTAGGTTATTTAGGTATTGTTTGAATTGCCCTGATTGAAAGGTTGTTTCGTGATCGGAAATAATGCAATTTGGTATTCCAAAAAGCGTGAAATATTTATTCAAAGCATTAGTTACATCTGTTACGTTTTTGGTATTAATTGGAACCATTTGTAGATGCTTAGAAAAGGAATCAATTATTGATAGGAAACTAATTTTATTGATACTGAAAATGTCAATATGAATCCGCTCTAATGGTTTTTCAGTAACCGGTCGTGGTGAGATTTTTATATTATATGGTTTGCGATCATATTTATGAATATTGCAGATGGTACATGCATTGATGTGATTTTTGATTTTGTTGCCCATTTTTGGGAAGAAATATGATCGTCTTAATTGGTTCTCGACTTCTTTGATGCCCCTGTGTGCTCTTTCATGTTCTTTAACTATTATGGCATCTTGCCGATTCTCATTTTTAACGTCTTCAACCATTTTTGTAACAAAAACAAAATGGCTTTTCTGTGAAAAGTTTTGTCTAAAAGACACTTGGATTTTATGGTATAAACTTTCTGGGGATAGAATTGCAGATTGTTTACCATTGTGATACGTTTTCATGAAGTTGGTTATATCCTCTTGTTCAAAGGATTTACGTGCGATAATGATTCTTTTAAAATTTGGAAAAATATTTTCTGAAATGATTGTATCGATATTCTCTGAAAGCCTGAAAATAAGTTGGTTTCTGTAATAATTGATAGGTCTATCCGCGAAGTGGATGAAATAGTCATCTGAGGTGCTTGCCGAATGAATTGTTTCTAATTCATCCGAAGTATTTCCTTGAGTTCTCTGAGATTCACGTGAAGTGTTATTCTCAACCTCATTTGAATTTAGTTCTCTCATTTCATCTGTAGTTGGCATTCTGCTTAGAGCATCCGCCACAACGTTTGCTTTCCCTTCTTTGTATTTTACTTCGTAGTCATAGTTCTCTAACTCGAGCCTCCATCTTAGAATTTTAGAGTTTTTTTCTGATGACTTAATAAAAGTTAAAGGTTTATGGTCTGTTACCAATGTAAATTTGCCTCCGTACAGGTATGGCTGATATTTCTTTACGGCCCATATTATCGCTAAAGCCTCTTTTTCGTTGGTTGCGTATCTCATTTCCGTAGAATTTAATGTTCGTGAAGCGAACGCTATAGGTTTTTCAACTTTGTTTTGAATCTGTGAGAGGACTGCGCCCACTGCATAATCCGAAGCATCCGTTGTTAGGATGAAGGGTTGTGTGAAATCGGGATACGTCAGTATTTGATCGGTTGCTATGGTGTTTTTAAGCGTTTCGAATGATTTAACATAATCGGGGTCTGCCATGTTTAATGGTATGTCTTTCTTCAAATACTTTGTCATGTTTCTTGCAATTTTGGAATAGTCCTTTATAAATCTTCTGTAATAACCAGAAAGTCCCAAAAATTGTTTAATTTCTTTTTGGTTTCTGGGTAGTGGCCAGTCTAATATTTTCTGTACTTTCTCCCTGTTTGGTTTTACACCATCCTGGGTTATTATGTGTCCTAAAAATTCAGTCTCTCTTTTCAGAAATTCGCACTTGTCGAGTTGAATCTTAAGGTTGAATTCTGAGAGTCTTTTTAGAATAATGTTTAGATTATTTAAATGAGTCTTCAAATTTTCCCCTACAACGACGATGTCGTCAAGGTATACATGACATATTTTGCCTACTAGTCCCTGTAGGACATTGTTCATGGCGCGCTGGAATGTCGCCGGACCATTCTTTAAACCAAATGGCATCCTACAGAACTCAAAGTGTCCTTTGTCTGACGAAAAGGCTGTTTTGGCTTGCGACTTTTCGTCCATTAGAATCTGGTGGAAGCCAGACTTTAGATCTATAGTTGAAAAATAAGTGGATTTTCCTAAACTATCTAATATTTCCTCAATTTGAGGAATTGGGAATTTGTCATCGATCGTTTTTTCATTTAATTTTCTATAATCTATGACAACTCTTATTTTTCTTTTCCCGGAGGCATCCATTTTCTTGGGGACCACCCAAATTGGTGCCGAGTAAGGGCTTTTGGAATGACGGATAATGCCGTTATTCAGCATTTCTTGAATTTGTTCTTCCACATCCGCTTTAAAATGGTGTGGGTATCTGTACGTTTTTGTATATACGGGTGCTTCATCGCATGTAAAAATTGTGTGTTTAATTCCTGTTGTTGCTGATAGTTTTTCATTTGGTTTCAACAGTACTGCTTGGTTATTGTAAATAGTGTTGAGGAGAGCTTTTCTTTCATTATCACTGAGATGTTCTATCCTAATTATCTTCCTAATATCTTCCTCTTTGATTGGATCATTACCAAAAATAGGTATAGGTTTTATCGTCTCGAAGTTGTTAATTTTCAACTTGAGTTTCGGTAATGCTTTTGGTGGTATGGGCTCACTTGTTAAAACTCTAACTGTTGTTTTGAGGTTAGTGGCCTTGTAAAGACCAGGTTGGATGGTAATTTTATTATTTACTCTACCATACTCTGGTACAACCCATTCGCCGTTCTCTGAGGTTTCGAACGTGACTGTATGGTGATAAAAATTTTCTGCTGGATAATAACGGTAAAATTTAAATTTTTGATCGTTTAGGGAAATGGTGTTTGATCCATAATCAATGTTGGCATTCATTTTAGCCATTGATTCTGATCCTAGAATACCGTCAAAAAATCTATGAAAATCTAATTCATAGTACGTTTGAGGGGGTAAACTTTTACTTATTAAATTAATTTTTCCTTTTTTATTTAATTTATGAATTCCAAGAATGTTTCTCACCGAAGTGTTTTGTAATTCTAGGAGCTGATTGGGTATAATATTGGGCTTAATAATGTTTTTGTTAGCGCCCGTATCTAACAATAGGGTAATTTTTTGGTTAGTTTGTTTATTGTGGCATTTGAGATACGGTAGGAAGTTTAATCTTCCGTATCCGATTCTGGATCCGCTTGAAAATTTACTTCGAGTTCCGTTGATGGTTCCTCTAAATTTAAATTTTCAATTCCATGTTCCTCATTGTTTGAACTAACTTCGTGATTGTACACCATTTTCTTGTTGAATGTGTTTCTAGATCTCATAGAAACATCTACATCCATGGGAATAGCCTGTTCTCTAACTGAACCTGGTTTTTTGAAATTTTGGTTGTTTGAGTTCCAGTCTTTTTGTTTTTGAAAATTATGGTTATTAGAGTTCCATTCTTTAGGCTTTTGGAAATTTTGGTTAGTTTTATTTTGAATGGATGGACCTTGATTATTCTTGTGAGAATTATTTGAAATTATCTCGTTTGAGTTGAACTTACAGAGGAAAGCGTATGCTTCCTCAATGTTCTTGGGTTTTGCCGCTTGAGCATAACCGAAATATGGCTTTCTTAAGCCGGAAATGAATGCTGCAAGTGCATCCTCTTCAATAAAAGTGCAAATCGCTTGCCATGAGGTATTATACACTTCTTTTTGTTTCGCAAGCGTTTTAATATTTTGGACGATCTCCTTCGTCCGATTATAGAAACTGTGAATTGTCATAGTTTCGTTTTGCTTATTTGCCCATAGCTGGGACTTATAATACGCGAGTTCCTGCTTATCGCCTAAGGCTTCAAGCAGTATTTCTTTTATTTCCTGGAATGAACCAGGGTCTCCTGCAAGGCATAATATATCCTTTGCCTTACCTTCTATTTTGTTCCTCACAGCTTGTACATAAACTTGAAATTGTGCCTGAGGGACTATTTGAGCAAATAAATTCAGTGTTTCCTCGGCTGTTTTCAACCACGAGGTCACCTGTTTTTTATTACCGTCGAAAGAAGGAATCGACTTGATAGGGTCGGGAATTCGGAATATATCGAAAACTGTTCGATTCTCTCCCGTTTCTTCCTTGGGATTAGGGGCTGGTGGTGCCTCAACCTTTAGGCTGAGGTACTGCAGTACCTGATCCTGTTCAGTATTCTTCTGAATCAGGTTAGCTAACTGGTTTGTTATCGCTGCCAGTTGCTCATTTAACTTTTGTGATTGTTCCTCGTTCATCTCTTCACGAGTTTCTTTTTCTATTAACTTTATACCTCGATTAGCTATAAAGTATTCAAGATTTTTCTTTTCTCTCGTGCAGTTTTTCTTGTTACGAAAAATTTTGTCTACCTTGACCTAGCACTGGGAGATTGAAATATTCGTCTTTTCGCGTCTATCTTATAGTGCGCGACGGTTGACGTTTCCCACAAAATTCTATCACTTTCCTACACCTATCTTGTAGTATGCACTTGTTGTGATTAAATTTCTAATTTATCGTGTCTATCTAGTAGTGCACGATTTTGGCAAAAACAAAATTTATTATAAAATAAAATTAAACTCTTACCTTGTTTTGCTGTCGTGGATGGTTTCGGTCCCAAAGTGTAGCAGTGGTGTGTGTTTATTGGCGGAATCACAACTCCTCTCGGCGGTGTTTTCACCTTCAGCCTAGGATGTCACTTTTTCTTATTTTTTTTTTTTTAAAATTGTCACAAATTTTAAATGTCACAAAAAAAAAAAAGTTGAAATAATTATTCGAATTATTTCCACGGATTCACTCTTATAAACAGTTTTTATTCGCTGTTTTTATGCACTTAACACAATACACTTGAACTTTCACTTTGCCGTACGGCTGCGCCAATTATATTTCGAAGGCGGATTAAAACATAAAAAAAATTATTTATTTTCACAATTTTATTTTTTCCGTCTTATTACATTGAGTTAGATCTTAAAACTAAACTTAAAAAATATAATTTCTAATAAAATGATTATTCTTATTTAAGTGTCTAATTATTGCAACGATGCATTTTCAATATGTTATCTTGTTTAGACTTGTTGATTCTTGTTAATTCTACATTTTTGTTGTTCAACGACTTTACTTGATATGTTATATGCGCGGGAATGGAATGTTATAGAATATGACTAGTTAGCATATTTACTAGTTCATTGGAACATAACTATATACCTGCTGCGATTCACTTTTAGATCATATTTCTCGCCAATTCCTTAATTAAACGATTAGATAAAATTCGACATGAATTTAATCAAAATGAGATGTGAAAGAAATGGTCAAAAGCCTTCCTAGTTGGTCAAACTCCAGAACTTTATCTAAAAATCATTTTCGAATTTCATTTCCATCATATTCAGAATTTCATTAAAATCGGATAAGAAATGGCCAAATCCTTTATTCAAAAACTTTCTCTGAAAATCGTTTAAGAATCCCATTTCCATCGTTCATGCGGAATTTCATAAAAATAGGATAAGAAATGGCCAAGTTCCTTCCTAATTGGCCACATTCCAGAACTTTATCTAAAAATCATGTTAGAATCCCATTTCCTTCGTAAAAGCTGAATTCCATTAAAATCGGATAGGAAATGGCCAAGTTTCTTCCTAATTGACCATATTCCAGAACATTATCTAAAAATCATTTTAGAATCTCATTTCCATCGTACATGCTGAATTTGATCAAAATCGGATAAGAATGTCCAAGTTCCTCCTATGGCCACATTCCAGAGCTTTATCTAAAAATCATTTTAGAATCCCATGCAGAATTTCATCAACATCGGATAAAAAAGGGCCAAGCTCTTCCTTCCTAATTGGCCATATTTCAGAACTTTATATAAAAATCATTTTAGAATCCAACTTCCATCTTAAAAGTTGATTTTCCTCACAATCGGATAAGAAATGGCCAAGTTCCTTCCTAATTGGTCATATTCCCGAAATTTATCTAGAATTCATTTTAGAATCCCTCTTCCATCGTATATTCTAAATTTCATGGAAAACGGATAAGAAATTGCCAAGTTCCTGAATTTAATCAAAATCGGATTAGAAATGTCCAAAAGCGTTCCTAATTGGCTAAATTCCAGAACTTTATCTTAAAATCGTTTAAGAATCCCATTTCTATCGTACATGCTGAATTTCATCAAAATCGTATATGAAATGGCCGTGGTCATTCCTAATTGGCCATATTCCAGAACTTTATCTGAAAGTCACTTTAGAATCCATTTCCATCGTACATGCGGAATTTCATCAAAATCGGATAAGAAATGGCCAAGTACCTGAATTTCATCAAAATCGGATCAGAAATGGCAAAATTCCTTCCTAATTGGCCAAATTCCAGAACTTTATTTAAAAATCATTTTAGAATCCTATTTCCGTGGTAAAAGCTGAATTTAATCAAAATCGGATAAGAAATGGCCAAGTTTCTTCCTAATTGGCCATATCCCAGAAAATTATCTAAAAATCATTTTAGAATCCCATTTTAATCGTACATTCTAAATTTCATCAAAATCGGATAAGAAATACCAAGTACCTGAATTTCTCAAAATCGGATAAGAAATGGCCAAATTTCTTCCTAATAATTGGCCAAATTCCAGAACATTACTAAAAATCATTTTAGAATCCTATTTCCATCGTGCATGCTGAATTTCATCAAAATCGGATAAGAAATGGCCAAGTTCCTTCCTAATTGGTCATACTCCAGAACTTTATGTAAAATCATTTTAGAATCCTATTTCCAAATAAAATTCTTATAAACAAAAATCATAAATCCTCAGTTCAAGGAACCTCACTACAACGGACACCATTTTTGGTCCCGTCGAAGTCCTTTGTAGTGGGTTTCTCTGTATATAGAAAACTTTTAACCCTTTAATGCATGATTTTTTCTTTTTAATTGTAATAGTTTTTTTCTTATAAAGATGTATTTGGGTGAAACGAATTTCAAACTAAAAATGGTTGGAAGCAGCTAGTTTTCCCGGAAAATTGATTTTATGACATGATGCCTATTTGCATCATTATGCAGTTGTGGTATAAAATTTAAATATTTTTCCATTTATAACGCTTCTTTATAAAAAGACAATTCGTTCAAAATTAAAATAAATATTCAAAAACAATATTCTTATTTATAAAAAATTAATTATGTAAATGTATGTTTACTACTAACTGTATGCAAAACATCGACTAACTAATTTTAAATGGCGATTTTATTTTCAAAACGCAGAAAAAAACAAAAAAATGTGTGAAACTAGAGAGAAAAACAAATGAACAACAGATATACGAAACAAAACAGAAAAAATATGCTCTAATGTAGATGCAGTTCAAATTAGAATAACATGATGCAGATATGCTACAGTATGCATTAAAGGGTTAAATTACGTTGGAATTACATGTATAACATTTTCGATTGGAGTTACATGCATAACATTTTCGTTGATGAGTGTAATTAAAACCAACACAAATATCTTATACAAGCCATATTATTTCCGTGACGCACGCATATTATTAAATCCAAAACCTACTATTTTCTGTAAGTGTTAGTGATATTTTATACTGGTTTTGATACAAACTAAAATTTAAAATCAAAGTATGTAAAGATTATACTGTATTATGACGCTAATACTTACAGAAATAGTAGGTTTTATTTTGTGTTTGCATGGCAATAATATGGCTTGTATAAGACATTTGTGTTGGTTTTGCTTGTATAAGACATTTGTGTTGGTTTTTGGTGTAATTTAAAAAAAAAATCTATTTTATTTATATACATACATACAAACAAAATAATTTTCATTCATTCATTCACAGAATAAAATTAAAGCATTATTGAACTACTTTGATCGTTTTAGGCTTTTATGTGTATGTATTGTAAAGGAAACTACCTCAGGCAATTTTTCCTGAACTATCCAACCGATTTTCGTTTAACATAGATTGCACACACCTACAAAAGAATACCTTTCGAATGGTGTAATTTTTATAAAAATCGGTTGGGTAGTTTCGGCGTAAAAGGGGTACAAAGTTTTCTCTTCACGTATTAATATATTAGATTTTTGAATTAAATTATTGTATGAAAAAATTAAATAGATTATTTTTAAAAACATTAAAAAGACTGTAATGCAAGATATTTGAAAAATAATATGCAAGATTTTGGAAATGCGAGAATTTAAAAATGCGAGATTTTGTAATGCGAGATTTTGCAAATGCGGGATTTTGAAATGCGAGATTTTTAATTTTCCAAATGCGAGATTTTGCAACGCGAGATTTTATAATGTGTAAATAAAGAAATCGATTTTGTTATTAACATTTATGGTTTCAATATAAAAAATAATCACCAATTATTAAAATACAAAATTAATATACAAAAACAACTTAAGTCAAAATTAAAAAAAAAATTAAAATGGTATTATTAACCCATTCCTTCCCGTTGTATGATATATCATACCACCGCATACTCAACGCTGCAATTCCAATACGCTTTAGACCAATAGTAGCGTGTTGCAATGCACCTGCCCACAAACTATGTAAGAGTTTCATAAACTTGTTCAACAGTAATACTAATTTCGTTTCGGCTTTCTCGGTTAAGAACTCGGTAGAATTGATTAGCAAAATTCAGGATGTTAATATTCCACTACACTCAAAACTAGTTTCGTTTGACGATGCTAGTCTTTTCACTTCTATTCCAATTAACATTTTGTCCCAGATAGTTTATACTTACTTAGATAGGGATGTTGTAGATGGGAGCCTACGCAATGAACTGAAGCTGATATTTGAAACTTGTATTAAACAAAATTATTTTTGCTATGATAATAAATATTTCAGATTCACTGATGATCTACTGATGGGCTCCCCTCTGTCACCTTTGTTAGCAGAAATTTTCATGAATTTCTTCGAACAAACGATTGTATCAAGCAACAATCCTTATTTCCGTCATGTAATCTTTTGGTACAGATATGTTGAAGACATACTATGTCTATGGAATGGAACTGATAGGCTATTAACCTCTTTTCTCACTTGGTTAAATTCTAAATATACCACCATTAATTTTATGGTAAAAAAAGAAGAAAACAAATCTATTAACTTTCTAGATATAACAATAACCAGAATTAATTCTTCATTAGAGTTCAAAATGTATCGAAAACCCACGTATACAAACGCCATTATACCTAACTCTTCAAACCATCGCCATAATATTAAAATATCAGTTTTCCACTCGTTCTTAGATAGATTAATAAACATTTCTTTGACCAAATCCAATTATAACAAAGAGCTTAATATAATTTTAGAAATAGCAGCGAATAACGGTTATGCAGCTAAAACTATATTAAAGCTATTAAACAGAAAACTGAAACCTAAAGCTTTAGCTAACATTTATCCACCTGATAGCCCAATGCCGAAAAATTGGCGCCACTTAGAGTATATAGGAAAAACTCGCCAACGGATTAGTAACATCGTAACACAATATACAGATATTAGCTTTGCTTTTTATAACAATAATACAATTAAGAAAATGATTTTTAACAACAAACCAAGAATTGATCGCCTTTCCAAGTCTGGCGTTTATAAGATCAATTGCAATGATTGTAGTTCCCCTTATATCGGACAGACTGGGCGCAATTTTGAAGTTAGAGTTAAAAAACATTTATCTGGTAGCCATGAATTATCCCTTTATAATCATTTAACGTTAGAAAATCACACATCCAGTTTAAACAATTTAGAAATATTACATGTACAGTCAAACCTGTTTTTGTGCGGTCGTTTTTTATGCGATTTTTTGTTTATGCGATATTTTTTGTGCGATTTTTTTTAAGCGGTATATGAATTATGCCGCATAAAAGAAATCGCACAAAAAAAATCGCATAGAAAATAATCGGGTAAAAAAAAATCGCATAAAAACAGACCGCACAAAAACAGGTTTGACTGTACTACCAAAAAGCAGACATTTAGACAACTTAGAATCTTACGAAATCCGAAAGGCTATATTTCTTAACCAAAATATCCTCAACGAACAGAGAGAAATCCGTTTCTCACCAATTACCGACCCCGCACTGTTTTATTCCCATACTCATACCATCCTATAAAATGACTATCGGGTTATAATAAAATAAAGAAAAAAAAAAACATCTGGAATTTTGTTATTCGACCGTTGACTAATCAATAATCATATACCTGTGTTTAACTCACCCCCTTTTAATTTTTAATGTTTATTGCTCTCACCATATTTTTTGTTTACCACTCACACAGTTTTTATGCATATATTTTTGTTTCACTTTTTGCTTTTTCCAACTATGTACATTAGGGTGGAGTGAAAAAAAACAAAAATTAGGGGGGCCCCCCAAAAGTTACCTTTTAGTGCCAAAACCACCTGGTTAAAATATTTTTAAAATTCATTAATATTTACCGATGGTATTTTCCATTTAAAGTATGTTTTTTCAACTTATTGCAGATTTTTAACTTAAAAACCGACAAAAACCACTTCGAAACCTAATTTTTCGGACTCGCAGGACCCCAAAATCGATAAATTACCAATAATGTCAAGGTTCAACATTTTCATGATTTCTGTACTTTATTTTACTTACGCAAAAGAAAGTAAAAAGTGATTGGCCAAAATGTTGTTTCTTCTCCCTAAAAGTGGATAGTGGGCGTTTATCACAGGAGTGACATTCGAGACATTAGTAATTTCAATTATTAAACGGTATTCTATCGGTTTCTAAAGAATCATGTACTTCAGGATTTTTTGTATAATGAAAGTCTAGTTTAATTCGGCTAAAAAGAAAAATTTCAATTGGAAAATACCACCGCTAAATTTTAATGAATTTTAAAAATATTTTAACCAGTCATTAACGACACTATAAAGTAACTTTCTGAAAGGCCCCCGTACCAAAATTGTAAAAAAAAAAATTTTTCACTCCACCCTAATGTACATATATGTATATATATTTCAACTATAACTACATTTTTATGTTTAAACCTTTTGTAATTTTGCGAAATATTTAACAAGTGTTTTTAAAAAAAATTTAAAAATGTGTGTAATAATCATTTAATGTTAATCTGCACAATTATTAAATATGTATCTGCCCGCTTTTTTCACTCTGGCGGTTGATAATTTTTTTGATCTGCCCAATCTGAAACTTATTTCTTAATTCAGATCGATCTGATTTCAGATTTCAAAATCTGCTCGATCTACGGATTTAAATAAAAACACAGCATAAGTGTGTCTATTGGCACGGACAACAGATAACTAGATTAACACTTTCCGTTGTTTTTATATTTTTAAGTTAGTTTGGAGTATTCATAATGGCTTAAGACCAATGCCGACAATATTGAATAGTGGACATAAGGCACCTAAATTAAACATAACTAGTTTGCGTATGCTATATCATACTTCGGAATGAAATGGGGCAAGCAGATCTCAAGCCATAAAGAATCGGAACACTGTCTGAAGGATTAGGACTTCAGATAATATTTTTTCAACCATTAGAAAAGCATTGGGCTAAACGCCAAAGTTTGCTTCAAAATGTGCAACATTTCATAGAATTGGTTTTGACGAATTAAACCATATTTATGATTAAAAATATCATTTTTTTTATTGAATTATGAATTAAATAAATAAGTGAGATTTTGTTCAATACAATTTTACTTTTCCCACTACATAAGTTTTGTTGTTGTTTCTTCCCAATATATCAAACCGACCTCTGCGGTTCTTTGGCCAGACATTTTAATTTTTTTTTTTCAAAATTATGTTTTTTAACCATAAATATGACTGGCATGTGAATTTGAGTAATATTGTGCAACTAGAACATAGTTCGGATATGATTGGGTAAAAAATTAATCATAATTTTAAAAAATAAGTTTTCAAATATTTTTTGAAATTGTTTTTTGATAGATTTGCTAATCTATTGATTGGGTTGTTATCGCCATAATTGGTGGAATATTGTTCTAGCGCCAAAAATCGGTGATTACGCAATATCTTACGATTTTTTAGGTTTATAAGCTGGTCATCGAACCATGGAGGATGAATACTTGGTGATTTATTGAAAATAGGAACAAGGAGTTCAAAGTGCAGTAATATTTCATAAAATTTGTCGACATTTTCATTCACAGACCTTGCGATTAGAATCTCATCCCAATTCACTGCTTCCAAATAAACATGCATACCAGTGTGGTTTGTCTTCTTAAAGTTGTATTTGATTTGTTGCAGGTGTTCAGATTTCGGCATACAGTCTTTAGTGTCAAATACAATATCCAAAGATTTATGGTTGATATCATTTACGACAAATGGATTAAGTGATTCAGTCTACTTTAAATGCATCTGCTTCATTGGTGAATACAAGATCTAAAAACTTCCCCAGATTATTAGCACTGGAGTTAATTTGGTTTAAATTATAACCAAGCTTTGCATCAATGAACAAAGATTCTACGTCTGACTTTATCTTGTTTGGAAGAATGCAATTAAATGCACGGTCAAAAGTCCAGATGATATTCGGAAAATTAAAGTCACCAAGTGCAAAAACCATATCAGATGAATTTGATGTATTAATGACTTTTTCAATCGAATCGACGCATGCTGTATAATAATCACTGTTAGAATGAGGTGGTATGTACGCTGTGTAAATAAATATATATCGTTTGTTGATTTTAATTTTCACACGCTTGATGCTACTAATGTTACTGGAGCACTTACTAGTTTAGAATGCACGGCTAAGATTACACCACCGCCCGATTTCTTAGAGCTACATAGTTTCAAGTTTGTGATCACATCTATAAATAGTCATGCCCAAAATATTCAGAACTGTTAATTCCCGGATTTAAATTACTTTCGCTGATTACATAAATCAGGTAGTTTGTTTGAAGAAAAAAACGGTAAAATATGGATGCCTTTGAAACCATTTTATTAATGTTCTGATAATAGATGGAATACAACCCTCTAACTCGTTTACCTGTTGACTTTTTCGACGGTTTAGTTTTAGTTGTGGACAATAAAGGTACAACATTTGTACATGTTAAGTGTAAGCTGGATAAAATTCTTTTAGTGCTAACGTAACATCAATAGGACATCTATATCTGTATAGTATATACTGTATGTAACATTTAATTGCTCCGAATTCCTTATACATTTATTCGCATCATAAAATTGCATATTAACATGATTTAATCTGTCAATATATGGAATTTGATTTTTATCCCCAAGAAGATATATTTTGGAAACTGAAAAAATTTCTTTTGTTTGTCCTTTTCGTGACGGGAATATTATTATCGTTGATCGAACACAAATTCTCAAAGAGGTTGAAATCTGAGCTTTGTGGGAGCTACTCAAGCAGTTTAATTTAATTTTTTTTTTTAAAATGTCGATGCAACTTTCGAAGAGTGCTGGGGTTGTTATCCTATTGAAAGGCGTAATGTCGCCAAGGAAGTAATTTATGCACAGATTTTTTTAAATTGTGATTTAATATTTGCACGTGGTCGTCCCAATTCTGAAAGCAACCCCTTATCATAATGCTACAACCAGCGTGTTTCAAAGTCCTTTTTATAATTCTATCTTTCACCCCTCATCCCGACTACCCCAAACTCTTTCACGTCTCTTTGATCCAAACAGTTCAAATTTCGACTCATCAGACCATAAAATTGAATGTCAAAATTCCTTATCTTTCCGCAGGTGCTTAAGCTACAAAACTCAGCGATTTCTTTTTGTTTATTTTGCTAATAAAAGACTTGCATCGATGGTAGCAATTAATCAATTCACTTCCTTTTAGCTGTCTTTTAACAGTTCGAGTTAAAAGTTTCAAGTAGTATGGCATTTTTAAAAGATTCAAGTAGTACGGCACTTTTTCTTTAGCAGATTTTATTGCAGTTTTTTTAACCTGTCTTACGATCATCACATGATTTCTCTTATAGGTTTTCCATTTTCGGCCACTACTAGAATGATTTAGCAACGAGCCGGTTTGCTCAAATTTCATGCGTAAGTTTTTTACAGTATTTCTTGCGACTGCGTATTTGTTAGCGAGTTGTTGGTATGATAATCCGGTGTTTTTATCCGCAACAAAAAGTATATTTTCGTTCTCTGCGAATGATTTAGAAAGACTAATATTTATTAAGTTCGGTATACCTTTTACTGGTGTTGATCCAAAACCTGATCTCAACCTGATACCATCCCCATGGTATCTCGAGAACGGCTTATCCGATTTGGATTTTTTTTTCGCCAATCTGTTTCTATGGTCAAGGCAGAGATTTGAAAAGCTTTTAGAGACTGTACGTCTAGGGGGTGGGGTACCTGCCATACGAATTGACCCAAAATACCTGCTTTTATAAATATTTACGATTTTTTTATATATGCTGGTTTGATTATTGAATTGGGCATTGAATTTGGAATTGATTTGAAGGTTAAGTTAGGAGTCAATTTGCGGGTTGAGTTGAAGTTGAGTTGGGGTTGCATTAGGATGTATTGAGTAGATAACAAATTATTTATATGATGGAACTTGCGTATTTATCAACCGATTATTATGAAATTTGACATGTGTTGGAAATAGGAATATAAAATGATTTTTGGATAAAGTTCTGGAATGTGGCCAACTATGATGAAACATGATTATTTCTCATCACATGTGCGTTGAAAATGGGATTCTAAAATTATTTTAGATGAAGTTCTGCAATATGGCCAAGTATGATGGAACTTGCTCATTTCTCAACCGATTATGATGAAATTCGATATGTGTATTGGATATGAGATTCTAAAATGTTGTTTGGATGAAGTTCTGGAATATGGTCCAGTAGAATGGAACTTGTCTATTTTTTAACCGATTACGATTAAATTCGACATGTATAATGGAAAAGGGATTCTAAAATGAGTTTTGGATAAAATTCTGGAATATGGCCAAGTATGATGAAACTTGCCCATTTCTCAACCGATTATGATGAAATTCGATATATGTATGTATTGGAAATGGGACTCTAAAATGAGTTTTGGATGAAATTCTGGAATATAGCCAAGTAGGATGGAACTTGGCTATTCCTTAACTGAGTTTCATCAAATTTGACATGTGTGTTGGGAATGAAATTCTAAAATAATTTTTGGATAAAACTCTAAAATATAGCCAAGTAGGATGGAACTTGGTTATTCCTTACCCGATTATTATGACATTTGACATGTGCGTTGTAAATGGGATTCTAAAATGATTTTTGGTTAAAGTTCTGGAATATGGTCAGTTACACGGTTAGAAATATCAGTATAATTTTGTATACTACTTTCGGTATAAAATACGATTTTTCGTGTTATATTGGATGCCTGCACCCATGTTACTGAAGCTTTTGACTTGTTTGGCTGTTGTTGTATAACTAAATATATGTTGGCTAAAATAGAAATCAGTACTGTCAAAACTGTAATACCAACTTTATGACACAGGTGACAGGTGAATGCCATCCGCATTTAAAACACCAAAGACCGTAGTTCTGATCACCTAGTGAGGTTTCAGCCCTTTATATTTTCATTTTTACTAGTTTACTAAAATTAGTAGGCGATTCGGTTCAAGAGTACGTATTGAGATTTAGTGGCCGTGATGATTACTCTGCTCTACATGGCGATGGTTTCGTCGCAAGTTCTGACATAGAGACGTTTGCATTAAAATATTTCGCAGCGGTGATCTAAGGCTCGTTTGATTTTTCATGGAATCCTGGAGTAATCGTTTCGCCTGTTTTGTTTAACTCCAGTTATTCTATCAAAATTTTAACCCTTTAATGCATGATTTTTTCTTTTTAATTGAAATATGTTTTTCTTATAAAGATGTATTTGGTTGAAACGAATTTCAAAGTAAAAATGGTTGGAAGCAGCCAGTTTTCGGGGAAAATTGATTTTATGACATTATGCCTATTTGCATCATTATGCATTTGTGGTATAAAATTTAAATATTTTTTCATTTATAACGCTTCTTAATAAAAAGGCAATTCGTTCAAAATTAAAATGAATATTCAAAAACAATATTCTTATTTATAAAAAATTACATAAGTATGTAAATGAATCGTTTAATTTTGAAAGGGCTCATGTCCACTTTTTCAAATTATTCAGGAAATAAAAAAAACTTTATATTGTCAGCAAAAATAAGTTTAGAGGAGAACTTAAGTTTGTTGATGAAAATGTGAGCCGCTATGAAACTTTAAGCTGAATTTTGGGGTTATTTGTCAATTAATTCAGCTGTTATGCTCATTTTTAAAGCATGGACATGAGCCCTTTCAAAAATAAACGAATCGTTTATTCTTGAAAGGGCTCATGTCCACTTTTTCAAATTATCCAGGAAATAAAAAAAAAATTATATTGTTAAGTTTAGGAGAAAATTTGAGTTTGTTGATGAAAATGTGGCCATTGCATAATTTCGTCGTAAAAATACAGACCCTGAGCAGGTATGTACTTTAGGATTTTTGGCGGGTCACATATTTTTTAAATATTTGTTACGTTTACAGTATCAAACGCTCTTTGAGAAGGTAATCTTACCTCGGTAGTATTAAACCGTAGCAGTTTAAACGTAAAACTTTCCAAACTATCAATAAATTTCCGGGCTTCCAAATTTCCGTCGCTGGTCATTTCAACATTTGAAAATTCCGAAACTTTAAATTTTATTTTTTTTGCTTTTCTGCCTTTTGATTGAACAGCAATTATCTGCTTTTTGAAAAAAGTAGGCCACCAATCCTTATAGTTTAATATTTGATCATTATTTGATAAAATATTTGTATTGGTTTTTGTAGTGTACTTGATCGGTTGATATATGTGTCCAAACTACTGTGTCCAAAAAGTAAAGCCAGTTTTTATTTATTGCACAAAATATTTATATACATATTCTTCCAAATCTATTTCGTCGCCTTCAAAGTAATCCCCTCCCGATACAATACACTTATGCCAACGTATTTTCCAGTCTTCGAAACAAGAATTAAAGTCGCCTTCCGGGATAGCCTTCAGAGCGCGTAGCGATTCACGTTTTATCTCTTCTATCGTCTCAAAATGATTTCCCCGCAGTGGTCATTGGTGGAGTTTCGGGAATAGCCAGAAGTCACACGTTGCTAAATCAGACGGATACGGAGGTTATACCACTTGTAAACATTCCTATCCGACAAAGCATGGTTCCTGAAGGCTTTCTGCAACATCCTTAACGTTTCTACACTCGAAATTTCATTCCGCACACAAAATTTAATGCAACTTTTCTTTTCTCAATATAATTAGAAATTGTAAAAACTGCCGAATGCGCTTTTAGCATCATATAAAACCAAGCGTAAAACAAAACCTGATAAATGGTTTGAAATAAAATTTGTCACAGATGTATATCACAATGCTGCCAACTTAGAAAAAAAATATTTATGATGTGCGGTTTACCCGCGCGATTTAAATTGAAAACTGGCTTTACTTTTTGAACACAGTAGTATAAGCATGTTATAAAATATACGAAAAAGTAAAAACACAACAATATTTTACTTTTTAAATATTAGTTTAGTATTTAAAGAGCACATGTCCTGGACATGAGCCCTTTCTAGAATAAATGATTTTTTTTTTGCAAAGTAGGTGCCGTTCAATTAACCATACGGCAATGTCGTCTTGTCATAAAACGTATGTACGTGTCTGTGATACAAAACCGTCATAATACTAATTTTGACAAAAAGTGGACATGAGCCCTTTCTAGAATAAACGATTCAAATGTATGTTTACTACTAACTGTATGCAAAATATCGACTAACTTATTTTAAATGGCGATTTTATTTTCAAAACGCAGAAAAAAACAAAAAAATGTGTGAAACGAGATAGAAAAACAATTGAACAATAGATATACGAAACAAAACGGAAAAAATATGCTCAAATGTAGATACAGTCCAAATTAGAATAACATGATGCAGATATGCTACAGTATGCATTAAAGGGTTAATTATTTACTGTCACATTTATTTAGCCAATCTCGTTGCACTTGATGGATGGGCACATCAAATATACGATTAAGATGTTATGCTTTTAAAATGATCGTCCGAACATAATTTCAAGTACACATAGCTCTAGGCCAAAACATTGTATTATGTATTGACCAATTATACCATTTTTAATTGTTTGTTTTAATTTTAAAAAAACTGTAAGGGCCAAGGTTTAAATAATTCATATTTTAATATTCCTTACGTTAAATAAATACAATATATCATGTTAATTAAGATATGAGAAATTAATATTTTCCCCAGAATAAATTAATATAAATAGGTAAAACTGAAAATATTTTCTATTAATTGGAAATTAACATTCTCAAGTCGAAGTTAGATATATCGCTGTCTTTGATAATAGACAAGTCGGCATACGTTTTGTGATTTTAATTTTAGTAGGTGTTTGTTAAGTAAAAGTTTAAAATTAAAATTATTTTCTAATCGCAAATATTGTATCCTTTGGTGCAGTTTACGTTACTGATTTAGTGAGTTAAGTGATTTGAATTTGGAATAAAATGTATTCAAGCGATAATAAGCCAACATATCAACGAGCAATTGCTGCTACGCCAGGCGAAGAAATTGTTATTTCTGGAATATCGGGGAGATTCCCTTCGTCCCGTAACATTGAGGAATTGGAATATAATCTTTATAATAAGGTACATAACAAGAGTTTTTTGTTTTTGTTTTAAGCCCGACGAATCATCGGTATGATGGGACCAGTGTTATCATTATTCATTAACTGGCTAGTTAAGGACAGAAGCGATCCAAGTAACATTTTTACAAAAACAAATTTATGTCGCTTTTTGGACTTCTTTGTCATCATATTAGTTAGCGCAAAAATAATCCAAGTAGGTACTGTTGCGAACTGTAACAGTGATCAACAGTACTTTTTGCGCTAAATAATATGATGACAAACAAGTCCAAAAAGTGACATAACTCAGTTTTGGTAAAAATGTTACATACTTGGATCACCTCTGTTCTTAACTAGCCAACTCATTCGCTACAGTAGTCACATATGTATCATATGTGTGACATATCGGTTTGTTATCAGACCCCGTTGTCACATATACTCATTTGAAAAGTTTCCACCCGAATTATCTTGAAAATCAAGCATTTCTACAAAATGTGTTCTATACAAAAGTTGTATGGTTTTGAGGGCGATGGGGGATAATATTATTTATTTTAAACAAAATATTTTATTGGCATAGGGCTTTTTACTTTTACTTATTTAAGCTTGAGCTTTCAATCCCATTTCGGGATCATTGTCAAAAGCATAATGAAAATTATTTCCAAAATAGTTCCTTTTTATATAAAAACTAGCTGAAGTACCCGGCGTTGCCTGAGGTAAATAAAATATTTTTATTTTAGTAAAGATGGCACCAAAATTTCATTTTTTTTTTTAAATTAACTTGTATTGTTTTTCCAGTGTACTCGAACATATTTTAACTCCCCTAAATCAAGGGAACCGCCCCTTCGGATACGAATATACGATTAATTACATTTAACCATTTATCTAAAATCAGCATACAGATTTTCATTTTTATTAGTATAGACAGACAAATAATTTGTATATCCCTCCCATATTGCAATATGGCTGATCTGACTGTTGTCGTACTTGTATTTTGACAGTACGCAGTTTTCTAGCTAATATCGAAGTGAATGGACGAGCTTGTTCATTTGCTGCGATCACATTAAAAAAGTCCGTAAAAATCAACGCAATTGTAATTTTCCAATGTTTTAAAAGTGCGATAAATCAAAGTGAATAATGTCAAATAGATGAGTGTTATCGATATTTCTACAGTATTATCGTTGTGATTTGGGATGCCACATCGATTTATATCAAAATCATGACGCAACACATTTTGTTTGGTTACTCCGAGAATGGTCGTGATTTCCGGTTGTGGGCACTTAAATGTAACCGGTTGTAGGCACCCTCTTTTTTTTCATTTAAAGCGTCCGTCTCCCCTCCCCCTCAAACAAGAGTAAAAAAAGGCAACCCGTCGGCCAAACGCTTTAAAAAAAAAGAACTCTCCATCATATGAAGATGATATCGACTTTGCATCATCTGTTTGAAGCCTCTGCCATCGAAGTTGACTGACGTTGAATAATTTTTTAAAAAGCCTTGTTTTGTTATGTTTACCACTGAAGGCCTTTAAAATTAATAAACCTCGAAATTCTTTCAAATTAGGTGCTATAGTTTAAGGAAAACTATTCCCATTTTCAGTCAATGTAGTTACTTTAGCAAACAGTTAGTTAATGCCTCTAGCTTTCCATTGATATATCTCCGCATAATATGGACTCAAAGGAAAATTATGGGTCAAAAACAAAACTGTGCCCACAACCGGAGACTCTCCCCTACTGTTTGCAAAAATGGCTTTACATGATTTGATAAATAAAGACGCACAGTTTGCGTGCCCTAGTATCAACTCATCGTGCATTGACACCCGGTAACCATTAGATAGAAGAACTTTTTCATATAAAAGTAAAGCGTGATGTTTATATTCAGCAGATTAAAAGCAGGGTTAAAATTCAATTGGTGTACTTCAACAGGTGTTCTTATTTTAAATATAATTAGAAATACATCAAGGCCTATTTTTAATTTTGCACTAATTATCCAAAAATCAGCTAAATCGGTGAAGTTTAAAAAATACCACTTTTAGCCTCGCATTTAGCCTCCTCACACGGAAGCATGAGGCAGGGCATTGGAGCAGCAGTTTAAAAATTGGCTCCGACTCCAAGCTCCGGCTCCATTAAAATTTCCGGCTACGGCTCTAGCTCCGACTCCGGAGCGGCTCCGAATAATAAAACAAATCAAAATAAATGTACTATGCACATATAACATAGTAAAACATTTTTTATTATACATATTTAAAGGAAAAAAACTTGATTAAGTATATTAATGCTGGTATAACTTTATTAATCAGCAAATTGATTCATCCTCAAAAATAAAATATTTTTCAAAATGTCTGGTTTAAGCGAAGAACGCAAATCGCTTGCTATACACTTAAGTGCAGAAAATAATCTCTCTATGCTTGCTTGCTAAACTGTCAAACAAATGACTATTCTGCTCGACTCTTGAATATTTTTTGGGTAGTGTTCAATTCCCTCGAAAGCTGATTTGATTTTTAAGCGTCTTTTCATCAATTTTTTTATAAGCATCTATGAAATTTTGTTTAAAATTCTTTACTTGTGACGGTGAAATTAATTTTATGTTGGTCAAACATATTCTAAATATAAGATGGCACTATTTTTTTGCCAGTTACAACTGTTGGAGAAATGCGAGCATCAGAAAGAAATTATCGAGAAAAAGCGAATTTATCCTTCTTATCCTTTATTTCTCCTTCTTTAATTTTTATAATGGAATTTTGTGTCCAATTTTTGGTGGTAATTTTTTGTACTGTTAACTAGAAAGATCTTCACGCATTTAAATTATCAAAAGAGAAATTAATTTAAAGAGCACATAATAACATTCGTAGTTGAAATATGAAATTTGCTATGGAGCTGGAGCCAAATATGTCAGCAAATCTAGCTCCGCTCCAGCTCCGCTCCACTACAAGTGAAAACGCTAGCTCCGGGCAGCTCCGGCTCCAGTTCGGAGCCGGCTCCAATGCCCTGGAGGACAGGGTAACAATTTTTGACCACTAACCACTATGTTTCTTCTTGACTGCTAGAAAGTATTCGTGCAAAATTTGAAAACAATCGCTCGAGGGGACCAAGAACTTTTGTAGAGCCCACATACATACTTACAAACATACTTTTCTTCTTTAAATCGCATATCCTTTATATGGGGCTGAATATCGCATATCCTTTGAATGTGTCGCACTGAGTAAAACAAACAATTTGTGGAACATCATTTGTTTTTGTTCTTGTTTTTTAAGATACAAGGTGTCAAATATTTAAAAAAATTGCATGCACAGTATTTATTGCTATAGAAAAAATACTAATTATCCGAAATTTATAAAAGAGGGCTCATTTTAAAGATACATGAATGGGGATTATACCTTTTTGTTATTTCTTTTGATTCTCTTAAACATACTAAAAAATCAGCACAACATTTCGTTTCGTTTTCTTGCAAAATTCGTTTAAGTATGACAATCTACACATATTTTATACTTTAACGTATTTTGTAAGCAAACGAAACAAAATGTTGCGCTATGATGATACTATTTTTATAATAATTTTGTAATTCGTATTATCTTTAAAATGAGCCCAATTTTATAATTTTCTGATAATTAGTTTTTTTTCTACCACAATAAATGAAACACCAAGTGAATGATTTTGACCTTAAAAAACAACAACAATAACTTTCTTTCCATAAATGTTTTGTTTAACTTATGTGGTTTTCTTTTGATGCAATTGCATCAAAAATTTTTGATGTGCAGCAAAATATTTGATTTATCGCCTTCTTTTGACGCAAAAACAGCAATTTTTTTGTTCATATATATCGATTTTCTGAAATTCATATTTTTTCATAAATTTACCCCGACTTTACTACAAAATACTAACACCAAGAAATGATAAATGTCAATCTGACATTACTGACATATCATTTTACACAAATTGACATTTCAAAATAGCGGAAATCGCATAAATAATCAAAAACAAATCACCAATACAATAAAAACAAATTGATGTTTTGTCCTCGCCTTCTTTTGGGACACGAAAATTTAGAATTTTTTTAAAAGTCAAAAGAAAGCGACATAAAGCTACACATTCAAAACATAAAAATTAAAATATGACTTAAAAAAAAATGTGATTTTGACGTATTTTCCACCATAATAATATAGATTCCACATAAAACAATCAAACATTTGTTACTGTAAACCGATTTTTCACGAAAACGCATAGCCTAGACAATTTTTCGAAAAAATTTCCTAGCTAAATCGTTTTTATGTAGAAAGGTTGTACAATTGAATAAAAATAAAATGATTATGAGACAAAAAACTTATATAAATAAATCATACAAGTTGCCAATATACGCATAATCTTTCACAATATTAATCGAATTTTTACTTGATTTAAATTTAATCTGTAACATTCCCAAAATCGATCTTTTCCTAAAATTGATTTGTTTATCGAGAATTTTTATTTGAATTTTTCAGATGCTGTGTAAGTGTACTAATATTTGAATTTAGATCTTTGTTGGTGTCATTTCTGTGTTGATAAATTCTTTTTTCCAAAAATTGTTTTGTCTGTCCAGTATTTGGTAGCGTCACAACTACAACGAACTTGGTAAACCACGTTTGATTGTTTTATAAAGTACCCTTGTCTTATTTTTGGAAAAAATATTACCACTTAAGCTGGTGGCTACACATCGTACAATTTTGAAATTATAATTCTGGAACAGACATTTAAGGTTTTTGATATAGAATCGCCAAAAAGTTTGTGATTTCATTTTCTGGTCTAGATAGAGTATTTCTGTGAAAATTTCTTGTTTTCCAAATCACCTTTTTTATTTTTTTTTTCGGGATATTGGTTAAACATTAATGTATCTTTTAAAATTTACTGCCAACTACTTGTGAGTAGAAGATATTCAATGGAATGCGAATTTTCGTGACAGTAGTAAAACATAACCTCAATTTAAATAAAACGTTGCATGGAATGTATGGAAATGTTTCAAAATAAAATACATACATACAAGTCTAACTAAATTAACATTATTTTGAAAATCGATGCATTTATCAAATGAGCCAAAAAGGCACACCTTGAGTGGATTAGGGTTAAAAAATGACATTACACATAAATAAAATTGGTATAGAGCCATCTATTAGAATTGTTTAAACTAGAATCCATCTGCCGTTAATTTTACGCGTAACTACTTCTCAACTACACCATCGTTTGAGAATGAGTAGTTGCGAGTAGATACAAGTAGTGAGTAGTTTGCTAACTAATGGAACACGCTAAATAATTTTGATTTATTAGAACGACGACAAGAAAATTTGCTCGGTCAGCAACATACATATCATTATGGAGCGAAGACAAATACTTAAATTTAGCTTCGGGGCAACGAGAAAAACCTTTAAGTCTATTATACGATCAGTATACCGAAGAGTTGTCGTTTCCTAAAATTTATTTAGGAATATCCATGTGTTTTTAATCCAGACCTAAAAGTCACCCCTTTTATGATTGCTACATCTGAAATCTGAAGGCGTGATCGTCGTGGTGTGACAATATATTATATATGGCGATGAAAATATTATGGCTTCGAGTGAGTGAAGGAATATACTTGGCATTACGAGACTCTGATATGGAAAATACCACCAGAAAGATGATAGAGGATAAACATTGTATAGAATGCTGTATTGATTTGAATTTATAATTTATGAAAAGTATACCAAATTCGGCGCAATATTGAAGTGCGCGTATACAAAGTTTGTTTGCTATGATGCGGCACAATTAGGCAAATCAACAAGGTTTTTAACATTGAGTGCTTTGGAAGCTAAATGGGATAATTTAGATCGTTATTATATCGATTAAAATATCATAAAGAATCGAAAAGTGTGGAAGAATTGAGTGCTATGACTCGAGCTTTGTTAGTTATTGAAGATCCACTATGGCGTGAAATTTATAAATTCGAGTTTCGTCATCGCAGCAGTGCTCATATGCATATTCTGTTGTTACACACATTTTAAAATTTTTTTAAAAACACTTGTTAAATATTTCGCAAAATTGTCTACAAAATTCGTTCTCGTATTAGTTGTAGGCTTTGGATTTCAAGTCAATCAGACATATATTTTTATAATTTTCTTACGAATTTTTTTTTATTTGTAATTTACTCAATTTTTTTCAAAATTTCGTCTTGAAGATATGATGCTAGAACAACGAGATACTGCCGCTCAAAATGGGAACATGCGTCAACCGTGGATCACCGTTGTGTTGTTTGGAGCGAATCAAAACTCGGGGAAAGAAGATGATGATGATTTGCAGGAAATAATGCAGTAAATGTCCATCAACCCAAAAATCAAGTATTTCAAAAAATCAGGCCCTTTATTTGCTGAATCAGACAAATGGAGCTATTACACCTGTAACTGCATTCCTTTCCTTGCACAATCTGCTATGAATGAGCTTTAGCTCAAAGTGGATTGTGTAAGTGGGATTTGGATACATTTTTGTAACAATACGTGACTTATTATAAATAAAGTTATGTTTAGTTTTATATATTTTTTGGTTTATGTTTAAATATTTAACAAGTGTTTTTAAAAAAATTTAAAAATGTGTGTAATTAAGTGTGTTTCGCTAAGTGCCTACGGCAGAAAGTGTAAAAAGTAATATTCTGTTGTAGTTGGGCAACGCTCCAAATGAAATTGTTGACTCTGATATGCCAAAGAGTATTAAACTGCTCGATCGATTGGTATCTGTTGATAACACTCGATTGTTTGAAAAGTTTCTTAGTTCTCACTTCTCAGTCACATAAACATAGTTTAATTAACATGATATAAAAAAACAGTGCGATTTGTAGATTTCATGCTCCGTTCTTTCCTATGGCTCGAATTGAGTGCTCTTGCCGTGGGCGGCGAATGATGGACGCCGTAAAGATTTTAAACGAAAATTTACTCAATTGAAGCAAAATTTAGAGTCCGAAACTTATGAGAATATGGAGCAATTTTGGCATAAAAATGGAATATCGACCGAAGAACAGTATTATTCTGTAATACAGTCTGGATTATCGAGGCTCAAAAAACATATGGAATTGTTACGACGAAACGTAAAAGACATATGGACTTGAAATTTCAATCCTTGGCTAGCATCCATATTGCGGTCTAATATGGGTTTACGGTATATATTGCAGGAACATTCGTGTGCGGCATACGTAGCAGATTATGTAAATAAAACACGAATCGTGGTATTAGTAATTTGCATAGAAAATTGGTACAGATGCAAGATGAGCATCCTGAGAAGTACTATAGTGAAATATTAAAGTCTGTTGGAATTGAAGTTTAAATTCTGTTGAAATGAGTGTTCAAGAGGCCGCTTTAACGAGTAGAAAGATTAAGTACGGCTTGGCCACAAGATTAAAAGTGGAAAAAACTAAAGAGGAATTGGATCAAGAAATGGTTGCTTAGGAATCTAGTGATACATGGCGAGATACGATTATCGAAAAATATGAAAAGCGGCCAGATTATATGGATACGGTATCTTTAATTAATTTAATATTGATTTGGACTAAGCGTTTGAATGGTGAACACTATTATTATTATTGTTGAAGGACCATGTGGGCGTTTAACCACCTCACACTGCGACCTAAAAGATCTTTTGTGCTTGAACCCGGCTTAATTGTCCATCCAATCAATATTCAGGCTCTTAATGAACCTGATAATACTGCCGGCCGGTGGGCTCACTGCTCAATTAAAATTAAAACAGAAAACCAGCATCTTTATTTGAATAAATAATAAAATGTCTAATTCTGTCATTCATTGCTTTATTTGAATTATTTATTGAGTTGTTTATCTACAAAAATTTTAGGATGCTCTATTTTGAGTATGATCTCGTTCCCAATAAGGCGTCATTACAAAATTTATGCACTTATAAACCAAGCTGCTTGCACAAAGGCGTATTGATACCACCATTCCATCTATATAACCTTCCGTCCTATTTTTAATGGTGAATTATTTATTATTTGTACCATTTTATAAGGTTCCCGAAAACATGTTAAGCCGATTTCGTGGTTGCTTTCATTCATGCGTTCATGATTTTTTTCAAGCCAATTTGACGAATAAAAAAAACAAATTTGTGGTTTTTGAAGAATATGATTCGCCTAAAATATCCCTGAACGAATGAATGAAGGCAACCATGAAATCGACCTAAGGCGCATATAGTTGTGGCATTTTACAGCAAACTAAAATTTATTTCATTTGTTTTTTATTTCGAACAAAATAAAAAAATTGTCCGTTTGACTCGAAAGTCAAAGCCAACTCCCAAATATAATTTTAAAAGGATATTGACGATTGGAGCATCACGGATTCCACGTAGCGGAATTTTTGTATACTAAGGCTGTATTTCAAACGAATAAAAAAGCGCATAAAAAGTTAAAAAGTTAAATTTTTGGCATTTTATTCACCACAAAAATTTTAACTGGTCACGGACCTTTTCTCTACGCAAAACAAAAATTAAAAACGTAAACGTCACAATTTTAACCAGTTTCATTTGAAACACCAAAACGATGTTAAAAAATTTAACTTTTTACCCGATTGAAACACAGCCTAAAACTACTATCCCTTGACGTCTAAAATTGTATTTCATTGCTGAAACAACCGCAATTCCTTCTTTCAATTTTTCTATTTTTGTTTATCTATGCAACACAAACTTGTGTTGAGAGGCGTTCAGCCCACTTTTACAATCGTCAATAAGGTTTCAGTTCCTCCAACATGTTGACATTGAAAATCTAATGATGGAAAACATGACATTCGATCTATCACATTGCAATGAAATTTTCGATAAATCGGTTGCATTCAGAAAACATCATGATTATTTTACTCAACATGTTGCAAACAGTTGTCGGACCTGAATGCGCCAAATGTTTCAAATTTTGGAACGAATGGCAGCAAAAACTGAAAGGTGTTTGTTGGCAGACATCTTGCGTTTGTTTAATTCCACAGATTATATACCTATATGCTCATACATTACATTACATTCATACTTTTGAAAAAGTATTATCAGAGGCTGAGTACTGCTAAAATTCCGGCACTTTTGTACTAGAAGCATGCTAAAATAAATGAGTTGAAATTTTTCCAAGTGTCAAGAATTTATACTGAATGCGGACCGACATTACTTGATAAAAAATGTTTATAATGTTTGCCTTGTTTTATTTTAAGGGCGAGATTCGCCAAAAAAAAACAACAACAAAATCGACCTTTTTTAAAAATGAGCTGAGTATAAATAGCATTGAAGTCGACACTGCGAGATTTTTCCACCTTGATGGCGCGCGTTCTGAAATCCCTAGTGAACTAAAATCAAAAAATCAAGAATTTTCTGAAAATATACATACATATACAGTTATGTATGGCACTAACTGGACCTAAGGAAAAAAATAAAAAACCAGCGAGAAATCGCATTTTGAAAATAAGTCGTCAAAAATCAACGGTTTTTCTCAACTACAAACAGCCGCCATTTTGATAATATATTACAGAACCAAAAAATCCTAGTTCCTGCCAAAATGACGTTGCCAAAATGAAATTTAAAAAAAAAAAAAAAAAATTTGTAATCTCAAGCTATATAGAAATAATGTTGTATAGCTACTATTTAGTTTTTAATAAAAATAGTCGATTTTGTTGTTGTTTTTTTGGCGAATCTTCCCTTAACAGAAAATTTATTTAATTTTGTTTAACAAGATACAAAAACATACAAATACCCTTTTTTATGTAAACTTAAATTTTCTTCTTTTCAGATAGATATGGTTGATGAATCTGAGGTGCGCTGGCGACATGAATATGCTGAAATGCCAAAACGTTTTGGTAAAATTCACGGATTAGAAAAATTCGATGCTACTTTCTTCGGAATTCATTTTAGGCAGGCACATTGTATGGATCCACAATCGCGAATACTTGTTGAACATGCTTATGAGGCGATTTTAGATGCCGGAATAAATCCTAAATCATTAAGAGGTTCGCGTACGGCTGTTTATATTGGTGCATGTTTTAATGAATCAGAAAAAATTTGGCTTTACGAGAAAATATCGAACGGTGGATTTGGTATTACGGGTTGTAGCCGTGCTATGCTAGCTAATCGCATATCATATTGTTTAGGACTTGAGGGACAATCTTTTATGTTAGATACGGCATGTAGTAGTTCTATGACCGCGTTAGATTGTGCGTTTAGCGCTATTCGAAGTGGAGAATGTGACGCGGCAATTGTAGGTGCATCCAATTTAATGCTGCATCCATATATAACACTACAATTCGCTCGCCTTGGCGTACTGGCACCAAATGGATATTGTCGACCGTTCGATGAAAACGCATGTGGGTATACTCGATCGGAGGCCATTTCAGTTATTTTCCTTCAGAAGGCTATGAATGCAAAACGTATTTACGGTACAGTTTTATACTCAAAAAATAATTGTGATGGTTATAAGGAAGAAGGAATAACATATCCGTCAGGGAATAGGCAAGCAAAACTTCTGGACCAATTTTATAAAGAAATTCATATTAGGCCAGAAACTGTGGATTACGTTGAAGCTCATAGCACAGGTACAATAGTAGGTGATCCAGAAGAATGCGCCGCATTAGATCAAATATTTTGTAAAAATCGTAAAATTCCTTTGCCAGTGGGATCAGTTAAATCAAATTTAGGGCATCCAGAAAGCTCAGCTGGATTGTGTTCTATTGCTAAATGTATTTTAGCTCTAGAAAATGATTTAATTCCACCAAATATAAATTTTAAAAAGGTCCGCTCTGGTATAAAAGCGTTAGAGGAAAATCGATTGGAAGTAGTTGCTGAACCGCAAAAGTTGAAAGGGCCATTAATAGCTGTAAATTCATTTGGATTTGGTGGAGCCAATGCTCATTGCTTATTGAAAGCTAATTTGAAACAAAAAATAAAGAAAGGAGCTCCAGTGGATAAATTACCAAGATTGGTTAACTGGTCAGGCCGTACAGAAGAAGCGTGCAACACAATTCTTGATAACTTATGTCACAATCCACTCGATGTTGAATTTATAGCTCTCCTACAAAATACACAAAATGAATCACACTCTGGAAATGTTTTTAAAAGTTACGGTCTCTATAGTCATATTGCAGGAGAAAATGCCCAATGTATAGCTCGTGAAGTGCAACATTACAGTGGTATCAAACGACCAATTGTTTATGTTTTCAGCGGAGTGGGATCACAGTGGATCCAAATGGGAAGTAGTTTAATGGATATTCCAATCTTCCACAAGTCTATTCAAAAATGTCATGATATTTTGCTACCAAAGGGATTGAATTTGATTAATATTATTACGTCGCCTGATAAGACAATGTTTGATAATATTTTGAATTCATTTGTTGGCATTGCATCAATCCAAATAGCTATTTGCGATATACTTAATGAATTGGGTATTAAACCCGATTATATTATTGGCCATTCCGTTGGTGAATTGGGATGTGCTTATGCTGATAATTGCTTGACAGCAGAACAAATGATGCTCTGTGCATACTCAAGAGGTTTAGCGAGCATTGAAACCAAAAAAATCAAAGGATCAATGGCTGCTATTGGGATGGGTTATCGCAGCATTAAAAATGTATTACCACCAACAATTGAAGTAGCATGTCATAATAGTGCAGATTCATGCACAATATCTGGGCCTCAAGAGGAAGTTGAAAAATCTGTAGCATCCTTAACGGCTCAAGGGATATTTGCCAAAGAAGTGCCTTGTTCTAACATTGCGTACCATTCACGTTATATTGCGGAGATAGGACCAACACTTTTCGGTTATCTCTCAGAAATTATCATTGAACCTAAGAAACGATCAGAAAAATGGTTGAGCTCAAGTGTACCCAAAAATAAATGGGAACTTCCAGAATCGCAATACTGCTCAGCACAATATCAAACAAATAATTTGCTTAATTCGGTTCTTTTCGAAGAAACAGTGTCGATGTTACCAGAAAACGTGACTACAATAGAAATTGCGCCACATGGTTTGCTGCAAGCTATAATTCGTAAATCAATGCCAAATTCAATTCACATACCATTAACCCAACGAGGGAACAAAGATAATTTAAATTATTTCTTCCAAGCTCTTGGCAAGTGAGTATAAGTTCGTTTTGCTAATAAACGTACATTAACCATTTTGAATAATTAGGATGTACCTCACGGGAATTGACATCGCCATTGAACATATTTATCCTCCTGTTAATTTTCCGGTATCTCGAGGCACACCAAGGATTTCGCATTTGATTAAATGGGACCATTCCGAAGATTGGTACGTTATGAAATATGAAACTGAACGTAAGAAAAGTGGTGAAAGAATAGTTCGTGTGTTCTTACAAGATCAAGATTTCGAATATGTATCTGGACATATAATTGATGGTAAATATTGTAAACTTATAAAATAGTTCACAAAGTTTATTTAATTTACATTAGTTTTATAAATAATTTAGGGCGTTGTTTATTCCCTGCTACGGCATATATTCAATTGGCTTGGGAAACATTTGCCCTAATGAGAGGAGCTCATTTCAGCCAACTGAATGTTCAAATTGAAGATGTCAGGTTTATGCGAGCCACTACAATTACACGCGAAAACGAAGTGGAATTTCTAGTGATGGTACAATCTAGTACTGGACGGTTTGAAATTGCAGAAGATTCGACTGCTGTGGTTACTGGCTATATTAGAGAATTTGAGGGCGATAATGTTCAAGTGAAACTGCCAAAAACTCAAGAGAGTGATTATCCATTTTTACCAACCAAAGATTTTTATAAGGAACTTAGATTACGGGGCTACCAATACAGCCAAAGCTTCAAAAATGTTGTTGAAGCAAGAAGCGATGGACTAACCGGAAAAGTAAAATGGGAGCATAATTGGGTTTCCTTTATGGATTGTTTACTACAAATTAATATTCTCGCAAAAGATACACGTGCTTTGATGCTACCGACTCGAATTGAAAAACTTACAATCGATACAGAACTTCATGCAAAAATTGCATATGAAAAATTCGATAATGAGAACCCAGAGACGTACATCTATGACGTACGGTATAATAAAAGCTTAGGCATCTTACAAGGTGGAGGGGCTCAAATTAAGGGATTACATGCTAGTCCAGTTGGTAGAAGAAAATCACCAGGTATACCTGTACTAGAATCATATAAGTTTCTACCGTACATTCCAACACCAAAATTATCTAAAATAAACGCCGCAAAATTTTGTGTCCAACATGCACTTGAAAATTACCCTACTTCCGTAATTCGCATAGTTGAAATACTCGACGAAACTATTGAACCAATCATCAATAAATTTAAAGATGCCGTAGAAGACCTACCGCTAACTACTTCTGAAACCATAATCCTAACTTCGCAAAAAATTAAATGTGATAATATTCATGTGGAAGATGGTAAAATATCATCACAATCAAATTGTATGTTCATCATAAAACCAAATTGTCTAACCGCGCCAACATTTGTCGAAGGAGCCCTTGCAAGTTTGCTTGATGATGGCTACTTGATATCACGCGAATGTAAAAATCTAAATATTGAGAGTATCATGCCACCAAAGATGCTTAAATTAATTGGGGTTTTATCATTGGAACAAGAAACACTTGTATTATTACAAAAAATAAAACGTAAAATACCAAACGTGCCCACGGTGGTGAAAATTTCATCAGCTGATAAGTCATTCGAATGGTTGGAAGCATTACGTGCAGCTATAAAAGCTGGAACGGTGATTGCTTACTCCGAAAATGAATCTCAATCGGGTATAATTGGTTTAATAAATTGTATTCGAAAGGAACCAGAAAGTAGCTCGGTTGTATGCGTTTTTATTGATGATCCGAGGGCGCCACCATTTGATCTGGTGAATCCATTTTATAAAAATCAATTGGCACTTGAGATGGCAATAAATGTTTATCGGAACGTAAGTATCTGTTAAAATTAAATCAATATGATTTGACAAACTATCCTTATTATATATTCAAGGGCCAATGGGGAGCATACAGACATTTATCATTAGAAAAATCTGTTGATTTTGGATCAACCAATGTACATGCATACGCAAACATTACACAAAGAGGGGATTTATCGTCAATGAAATGGATTCGAGGACCACTTAGCGGTATTAGCGACAAAACAGTACTACCCGTAAAGGTTCAATATTCCTCGCTCAACTTCCGTGATGTTATGCTTGCCACTGGAAAGCTGTCGGCTGATGTATTAGGGCTAACACGACTCGACAACGAGTGTGTGCTCGGTCTAGAATATTCTGGTGTTAACGCAAGTGGAACGCGAGTTATGGGAATGGTATTTTCTGGTGCAATGGCAACACACGTTCTACCATTTTACGAATTGATATGGGTGTGCCCTGATCGATGGACTTTAGAGCAAGCGGCTAGTGTACCTTTGGTTTACGCGACCGTTTATTCAGCCTTATTTATCCAAGGCAGAGTCCAACCAGAAAATTCAATACTTATTCATGCTGGTACTGGAGGAATTGGTATGGCTGCAATTCGAGTAGCTCTCGCCTACAAAATGAACGTATACACCACCGTTAGTACAAACGAGAAAAAAAGTTTTTTGCTGAAAACATTCCCGGTATTGCGAGAGTGTCAAATTGGAAACTCACGTGATACAAGCTTCGAACAAATGATAAAATTACAAACCAACGGTAAAGGTGTAGACTTCGTGCTCAATTCGCTTGCCGAAGAAAAATTACATGCATCACTTCGGTGTTTGGGTAAAGGAGGCAAATTTTTGGAAATTGGAAAATTCGATTTGGCAAATGACACTAAAATTGGACTAGGAGAATTCGTAAAGGAAATTTCGTTTCATGCCGTATTACTCGATAACATATTCACAGCACCACGAAAGGACCAAGAGGTACCCTTTTCTATTAGGTGTAAAGTTCAATAATCTTTTATTTTAATTAATCTATTTCAGTTCATTAAGAGGCTTATTCAAACTGACATCGACAAAGGAATCATTGAACCACTTCCCACAACCGTTTATCCAGCAAAGGATATCGAACATGCATTACGATATCTTGCGAGTGCCAAGCATGTTGGAAAAGTATTATTGAAAATCCGAGAAAATCCAAATGACGTGATGTCCCTGCCGATTTCATTAATTCCTAGAGTAAATTGTGATCCAAAAACAAGTTATATAATCCCAGGTGGTTTAGGTGGGTTTGGTTTAGAACTCGCTGATTGGCTCATCATTCGTGGTGCAAGAAAGATTGTTTTGTCGTCAAGTCGTGGCGCTACAAAGCCATATCAATCATATCGCATTCGTATATGGAAAAACTACAGAGCTACGATTGTTGTGAATACATCAAATATTGCTACACCAGAAGGTTGTCTCGAATTAATTAAAGAGGCAATGAAATTAGGACCAGTTGCTGGCATTTTCAATTTAGCTGTGGTTTTACGCGATAATATTTTCCAAAATCAAACTCAAAATACATTTACTGAATCATTTGGACCGAAAGCCGTTGCGACAAAATATTTAGATGAATTGTCTAGAGTTCATTGTCCACAATTAAAATATTTCGTGATATTCTCTAGTGTATCTTGCGGTCGTGGTAATGCCGGCCAAAGTAATTACGGTATGGCTAACTCAGTTATGGAAAGAATTATTGAACAGAGACATAGAGAAAATCTTCCGGCTAAAGCGATTCAATGGGGTGCTGTAGGTGAAGTTGGCTTGGTGGCTGATATGCAAGAGGATAAATTGGATATGGAAATTGGTGGAACACTGCAACAAAGAATTTCGTCATGTCTGGAAGAACTTGATACATTATTATACAAAGACGATCCGATTGTTTCAAGCATGGTTGTTGCTGAAAAACGCGTTGTTGCAGGGGGAGGAGATATTATTGCAAACATAATGAATATTATGAGTATTCGTGATATTAAATCTGTTTCAATGGATGCAACATTGTCGGAAATGGGTATGGATTCATTGATGTCAGTTGAGATAAAACAATGCCTAGAACGTGAATTTGAAATATTCTTATCCCCACAGCATTTACGTTCACTAACATTCACAAAATTATATGAATTAGCCGATTCGCGACAGAAAAATTTACAAGAAAATAAAAAAATTGTCAAAGCTGAAGACAGTATTCATTTTCTGCTTAGAAGTTTAGGAGATGAGGCAACAAGTTTGTCACCGGTTCTTCGTTTGAAATCAAACAACAACAATTCTCAATTTGACTCGGCGATTATTCTGATCCCTGGCATAGAAGGGGTTGTCGACGGCGCATGGAAAAATATAGCCCTTTCGCTTAATGAGCCGACATTTTGTATTCAATTACGTACAAGCAGAAATTTAGAAACCATAGCTGATTTAATAAATAATATTTATGAACAAATCAACAATGAAATTATCAAGCATACCGGTCCTTTCTTCATCGTTGGCTATTCTTTTGGATCACTTCTTGCTTTACAGCTGGCTTATATATTAGAAAAGATTGGCCGTACTGGACAAGTTGTTCTAATTGATGGAGCACCAGAATTTGTTAAAAAAATAGTGGTTTGTTTAGCGCCGAAAACTGGAATGAATGATGAGGCTATTCAAGTGAGCCTTATTTGTTGGATCATTCAGATGATTTTTCCTGAAGAAAATTTGGAAAATTTATATACAAAATTTCAGTCCATGTCATCCTGGGAAAAAAGGGTCGAACAATTACTAATTTTATCACAAACACAAAATTTATGTTCTCAGCAATATTTGAAGGATATGACCGAAGGCATTTACAATCGTTTAAAATTAGCAGCTAATTGCAAGGAAACATTTTTAAAAATTAAATCGCCGATCACATTAATTCGACCAATAACAGTGTCCGTTAAAGATATCGATGAGGATTACAACTTGAATAAATGCACCGAAAGCTCAGTGCACCTTAAGTTTGTTGAAGGAAACCATACAACTATTTTGGAAAATCCAAAGCTAGCATTTATTCTGAATGAAATTGCAGCTAAAACTCAATCTTAAAAATATAAATGGCATTAAAATATACAAATTTTAATTAACCAAAATATTTTAATAAAATAGCATAAAAGTGGGATTAGAGGGGAATTCAAATTAATTTAAACAATATAATCAACTTCTAAAAGCTGTAAAACAATCATTTCATTTACATACACACAAAAACGATAACTAAAAATAAGAATCACATCACATTCAAATAGATTTACTTGTTCCGAAGCTTGCCAAAAGGATAAGTAGTCGCACTTTAATTAGTTAATAAAGTTTTATTGTTTTATTTCGAGTAAACTATTCGAATTCCAGTGTTTATATTTCCCGCATAAATATAATGCAAATTCAAAAATTAATTCTTAATTTCTAAAAATATGTATGTATAAAACCAATTAAAATTGTGCGTTTCAATGCACTACGTTTGAAAATGTTGTACGTTTGTAACCTTGCGAAAAATGCGCGTAGCATTCCAAACTTTGCCAGAAACATTTTCTATAATTCTATGAAAGATAAAAAAAAATCAACTATTCGCCACTATATCAAACCCATGCAAGAGTTAGATGGTGAATATGAAAAATTAATTTGTACACATTCGATAGTTGGTTGGTACACATTCGTGACGCTAGCGACAACATAACCAAATTCAATTTTTGGCTAGACTGTTTCATTCTTATTTTTAGAAAAGTTGATTTAAATTGATTTACTTGCATTCAAAAAACCAGAATTTCATATTTTTTTCTTCTTCTTCTGCCATGAAGTGATTTGCCGACTACAATGCCTGTTTAGCGGTGCGATTTTGCGAACGAAGAACGTGCCCAAGCCATCTTAGCTTTGATCATTTTATAAATCCGATGATGTTAACTTTATCGAGATCGTTTCTAATCTCGTAGATCATTCGTATTTTGTGCGTGGCTTCTTCTTTGATGGGACCGAGAATTATTCTAATAATTGCACGCCTAGTTAAAGCAATTTTCTGGATGTTTGGCGCTGTCAGTATCCAAGACTCGCAACGAAAGGTGATAACAGGTCTTATCAGCACTTTTGTAACATTCAACAGTGCCACGCAACTTTATTACCACCAGTATTAATGAAGTGCCCTTAGTTAGGCTTTGAAATTGTGTTTGCTAATCGCGATTGTTATTTTTTCCTTTACAGAAGTAATGTTCAATAAAGGTGGTAGAAACAACGAAGACAAGTTTGAACAAGCCAAAACGTCATGTACGTGCCCAATACAAAGAAAACGAAACACTCCTGATTGAGCGATCTCGTTAGCTAATTTGTAACGGTGATTTTTATGCGCGATAGCTGTATTACGGGCAAAGCAGTAAATTTAGCGACAGTAAATGAGAACCACGGGATAATAATCATTTAATCCAAAAAAAAATTAATCTAATAACTAAAAATTCACATACCTGAACAAATCGTTGACGAAGAAAGTGCTCCCAACGGCATCTATCTTGCTGTAGAGTAAAAAAAAAAGAAATCATCAAATTCACCAAAAAAAATATAAAAGCTAATTAACTAAAGTTTACAACAAAAATTTAATAAAATATTCCGAAAACAATTTACATTTTAAATATTTTAAAATAACCGATGAGGGACTGAAGACCCATCAAGTTTTTCGTCAGACATTTTTCTCAAGTACAATAGATTAACCACGTGGTTGTGAATTAACCGGTTTCTTTGTCTGTGAAATTCCAGCATAGATGTAGATGAAAAAAACCAACTTTATCCACCACATTTATGTGTCCCTAAGACGATACAGAATATCGGCGATCTGTAAGGCATTTAGAAATGCTATATAATCGCACGAATACCGATTTGTTATTTCGTCTGCCAACCCAAATGTAAACACAATTATAATGCAAAAATCAGCTGTTTCAACCAGGCTAGTCTGTTCCTAATACGGTTTATATATCGATGTTTTGTAAGACGTTGGGAGCGGTTGCTGATTAAAAGAAATCGAACCGGCTATTTAGTGGTTCTTGTGCCTTGAATAAAAAAAAGTAGCCTATATAAACGATTTTTTCGGCCTCTTAAACGATTAAATGCCACTAAACCGCGAGTGCACTGCTGGAAAGAGTCAAAATGTAAAGATCATACAATACATTTAATAAAATCAATTTAATAAAAGCAATTACTATTAAAGTGGGGGTTTACATTTATACACATATTGTTAATTTAATGTATTGTATTTTTTTAACTATTTATAACCGTTCACGACGATACCTAAAATGAAAATGCAAAACATAACCAAAGAATCCTGATCGACATTACACAAAACTTATCAGAATGATTGATTGTGATCAGCATTCAGCATCCTTCATTACTGGATCAAATACCTGAAACAGAAATAAAATTTAATTTCTATTGTCTATTATATTGTATATAATTATTAATTTCAAACCTACCTTTTTTACTATCGTCAATTAGTGTATTTTGTTGACAAAATTAGAACAACAATTGCATTGGATATAAAGCGCCGCAAGATTTAAATAAAGCCAACAAAAATGTTTCTTTGTTTAAATCGTAGTAGGTTTATAGGAAAGAATAGGACAAAAATTAAATCAAAACTAGATTTGTTTAAATTTTTCTCACCAAAACACAGCTCCCCAAGTATAACAAAGCTGAAAACATGAATTTTTTTTCAGCATATTGGTACAAAAAATCTGAAAATGATGAAATTGGGTTGGGTTTCCAAATTCCAACTTTTAACACAGCAAAGATGCTGGCGTTGGTGTGTACTTTTTTATTTTGTGTTTACAAATTACAACTTTAGTTTTGTGTGAGACGCCATTATGAATGGTTGTGATTTGTGTTTACGTTAACTTAAATTTTATTTTTTGTGTTGTGCGATTATTTTTTGGTTTGTAGAATTTTTATTTTTGTGTTTGTGTGTACGAATTATTAATTATAATAAAATTAATTTATATTTTTAGATGAACGCGAATTAGGAGAAATTTATGGTTACAAAATTATTTTACAATATGATGGCGACGTTTTTGTGAATTGGATATATCAGCTATTTGGTTTTACATTCGTTTTTTTTTACTATTACATAATTAATTTAAAAAATTGTAATTTTAATATATTAATAAAAAAAAATTATGTTAATAAAATTTTAAAATAAAAAAAAAAATATTTCTGTTTATTTATGTATGTATGGATATATGGATGTATATAAAAGTGAAATTTCCCCGCCAAAAATTTATATTATAAGCCCCGCCCATTTTTTTGGGCGACAACCTCACTTTTTTTGTCATCATTTTCCGATTTTTGTGGCCAACTTTCATAGTAAATCTTACAATAAGTCGGACATTATTTCGGAAAAAAGTCGGTGATGAAATCAGCTAAGTGTCAGAAAAATCCAAAAATTGTCGGATATAAAAATACTTGGGTATTGTTGAAAATTTTATTATATAATTTTGACAGAAGGTTATATTCACAAAACCAAAAATGTAATAAAATAATTTATGTAAACAAAAGAGGTAATAGAAATTTTATAGCATTAACCCAACAAACATTCACGGGTACGAACCCAAAAGAGTGCAATTTTCGCACGGCATTCCGTACCCTTTTCTGGTTGTCATTTGAAAAAATTAATTGAGTTTTGAGACTGTGTGGGTATATACAATAGATTTTTATTTTTATTTTTTTTTATAATAAAAAACAACTTGTTATTTTTCACTTTTATTTTTTAATTGGTAAAAATATCCTTATAGTAACAATCTTTATTTAATTTTTATTTTAGAAAATCGATTTCGGAATTACTCCTTCTTCGGTTCTATTTTAACAACTATTAAAATCCTTAAAATTAACTTATTTATATACGTTTCTTATGCTATATTGTTAGGCTTCTCCTATTTTTTGTTAATATTGTTTATTATATGGTCATATATTCTGTTTGTTTTAGTATTGATTTTATCATTTAGTATGTTATTGTTGTCCTTGTTTTTGTATATTTCTAACTCCTCTAGCCTATTTAGTGTTGGTCCTTTTCTGATTTTGTGTAATATTGTTAAATTTGAATTGAAGTCTGTGTATGTATGTTTTTCAGATTTTATGTGTTGTGCGTAATTCGATTTTGGATTTGTTTTTTGAATGACACTAATATGTTCTTTGTATCTTTTTTCAAATGATCGTCCTGTCTGCCCTATATAAAATTTACTTCAATCATTGCATTTTATTTTATATACTCCTGTATCTGTTGGTAGTTTATGTTTTATGTGTTTTAACTTTTGCTCTAATTTGTTACTATTTTTGTATGCGGTGTTGTATCCGAGTCTTTTCAATGTTTTTGTAATACGTTGCTAGTAGTTCTGTTAAATTCTATGCTGATATATTTTCCGTTTTCCGTGTTGTTTCCATTAGTTAGTGTAGTCATTTGTTGTTGATATTGCTTCATTTTTATTCTGTTGTTGATTTTGTCAATTAAAGTTAATTTGTATCCATTCTTGATAGCTTGTATTTGATTATGTTTAGTTCTTCCTTGTAGTCACTATTGTCCATTGGTACATTATTTAGTCTGTTTAACATATGGTTATACGCTGATATTTTGTGTTGGTATGGGTGGGGTGACTTATTATGGATCGAATGGTCAGTTTGAATTGGTTTTCTAAATATTTTGAAAGAATGTTTGGCGTTGTTGTTTTTTATAGTGAGGTCAAGAAAATTAATTTGTTTGTCCGTTTCTTTTTCTAAGGTGAATTTAATGGATTTAATGGATCTTTATCGTTTATGTGTTGGTGTAATTTATCTAATTGTCTGTTGGTACCGTTAAATAATAGGATGACGTCGTCTACGTACCTGTACCAATAAATCATGTTTTTTCTGTATAAGTTATTGTTGTTTATAATGTACTTATTTTCGAAATTGTTCAGGTATATTTCAGCTAATGTTCCTGAAAGTGGGCTTCCCATTGGTAGTCCTTTCTTCTGTATATAAAATTCGTCATTATGTGTAAAGTAATTTTGTTTTGTGATTTCTGTTATTATGTTAATTATTTCGTTTGTGTCTATTATTTTTACACCATTTTTTATTAATAATTGTTTAGTTATTGCTATTGTTTCTACTATAGGTATGTTAGTATACATGTTAGTTATATCGAATGATGCTAACTTAGCGTTATTCGGAATTTTAATTAATTTAATCTTATCTATTAAATCTAAGTTATTCTTTAATGTATAATTATTTTCTAATTTGATATATTCTTTTAATAATATATTAATATGTTTAGCTATTTTATATGTTGGTGTTGTGGTGAAATTTATTAACGGCCTCATTGGTGTGTTTTCTTTATGTACTTTTGGTAATCCTTTGATGATCGGTGGTGCAGGTTTTATAGCTTTGCTATATCTGATGTTTTTATCACTTAAAATATTTATAGATTTGCTAATAATCTGTTTTATTTTTGAGTTGTATTCGTTATTTAACAACGTATTATATTTAACAACGTATTATATTTAACAACAACTAAAATAGAGGATAAAAGAGTCAATTTTGTTAAAAAAGATGCAAAAAGAGGGCTACTTTTATTTAGAGGACGGTAGACTAAAATATAGGACTGCTCTATAAAAGAGGACGAATGATTTGCTTATATGATGGTATATTAGTATAGCTGTAAGATGTTATAAGATGGTAAGATGCATGATGGAATGATGGTATGATAGTATTGTGGTATGATGATATCATGGTATGACTGGATGATGATATGACGTAGGAAGGTATGATAGTATGATGTTATGATAGTATAATGGTGTGATGGTGACGGTGATGATGAAAATATAAAGAAGCACTTATTTAGATTACATTTCCTAATCAATTCTCATTGTATATTCACTATTCAGCTCCGAACTGAGTTTAATGCACAGGAGTGGTTGAAGGGAGCGGAGGTATAATTCAAATTTAATTTTATGTGGATGTGTCAGGGGTAAACAATACTCTAAATAAATACTTCCACGGGCCTAAAAGCGTGGCCTAGTACAGTATAATTTAAAAATTATGATTGTGCCGGGGCATAATTTTTAATAACTTCTTGTACACATTTTTTATATTTGTTTCTCGGATCCTTATGCCGGATGATTTTTTAATTATAGATCTTTCTCTTTTACGATTTTTTGTATGTTGTATCTGAATTGTGTTGCCTAAGCAAAATTTCATTGAATGTAAATCGGCAGTCAATAAAACGGACGGCTGATCGGAGGCTGTAGGGTTAGAATAGTCTTGAAATTTAATCGGAAAAATCACCGATGACATAGTGTTGGTGGTGGCCACTTTTTTCTATTAAATTGAAGAACAGATCACCAGCGGCACTTCTCAGTTACTCTTTCAAACGGAAAGTTGACATAAAAAAATACTGTACAGT
The DNA here is from genome assembly GCA_963556165.1 of Tipula helvola. Lineage (NCBI taxonomy): Eukaryota > Metazoa > Arthropoda > Insecta > Diptera > Tipulidae > Tipula > Tipula helvola. The sequence goes on along the minus strand of OY744481.1, from coordinate 301,948,118 downwards.
CAATATCTGTTCGAGGGAAACTATAATTAACCAAATATTCACTACCGATTTGTCAGTAAATATTGGCGGTACAACATATTTTCCGATAGAATGTCTCATTTCGTAAATGTAAATATTTTACAAATTTTAACCGGAATACAATATTATTTTATTATGCAAAATTTAACAAGAAACAAAAGAAATATTTAAAGGTAAGGTGGTGATATTATGGTCATTATGGATATTAAGTCACATTATATATTTAGAAGATACATATGTACATATATTAAGATAAAGATAATAATCCGGCCATATACTTCAGTTTTCTAAGAAATCAATTTCTTGTTCGTTTAACTTACGTGATGGCTTTCAATGCCAAATGTAAATATTTAGAGGTTGGGATTCATTTACATTAACCTTGCTTTTATTTTAGTTAACTGTAGACTACAACGATTATTAGTGTAATTAATGTTAAATTTGGCTGATCAATTAAAGATCAATTAAGAATCTACATAATTGGAAATATACCAAAAATCAGAATTAAATTCAACTTATCTTGAGACTATTCAACAAGATATTTATTTTTTTCTCAAGCCAACATACTGAAACTAACAATAAGTTGAAATTAATTTTGCAATATAAGGTGGGAATAATAGCGAGGATCATATAAGCGCTCAAAACGAGGACCAAATAAGGACTCTCTCAAATTTAAATTATTTACTGTCACATTTATTTAGCTAGACTGTGTTCACGAACTCTACATTGTAACAAATTGTTACAACTGACATTGTACAAATGACATAGCAGTTAACAACGATATTGTTACAAACGTCAAATTTGCTACCAAAACAAACTTTGTTTAGCAACATTTTGTTTCTTCGTTATCATAAATACATATAATAAAAAAAATAATTTTTTAATTAACAAAGAACCAATATTCATTTCACGTATTCATTTGTATCGAATAAATTATTTTCATCCGTAAATTGATCAATACGATCAGAATCCATAATTGTTTCTTTTAATGACAGCTGGAAAGGCAGTATTGAGTAGAGTTGTAAATGACGTTTGTAACAATAAGGGGAAATTTTGGTTTAGGTTTATGAACAATAAAAAGCACGTTGCTGTGGTTACAACCGAGGTTTATGAACGCTTTAGAACTGTCATTGTTAACAATATTGTTACAATGTAGAGTTTATGAACACAGTCCAAATCTCGTTGCACTTAATGGATAGACACATCAAATAACCGATGAATATCTCACGATGTTATGCTTTTTAAATGGTCGCCCGAACATAATTTTGAGTACACATAGTTCTAGGCCAGTGATGGCGAACCATAGTTCTAGGCCAGTGAGTGACCCACGAAACTATTTTTAAATACCCACGAGAATGTTTAGAAAGTCTCTCTAAAATTTGAGATTTAATTTTTTTTTCAAAACACTAACAAACCCTATATATAACAATTGGTTTAATAAAATATTAATTTATTTCTCGCAAGTCAGTTCAGTCAATTTTTACAGTGGAATTGAGGCTTAATTTTAATATAATATAGGGGAAATCACCTGACAATAATAATACTGCCTCTAATCAGTGAATAAAAATCTATTATAGATCTGTATTATTAAGCAAAAGTGTTTGTGGCTATTATTTTTGTATCATTATTAAATATTATTTAGCAAGTTATAGTTTTAATAATTGGTAAGTAATTTTAACGATACACATTTTTTAGATGATTTTTTATTATTAGTTCAGGATGTCAATGAGCAAAAAACATAACGCTAATGAAGCAAGTACGGTAAGATTGTATCATGAAGAATGTTTTTTCAAATTTGGAGTTATTGAAAAAAAAAAATACACTGCATTCTCTGCAAAGAGAACGTCACAACTCGAAGTTATAATGTAAAAAAGACATTTTGAAACTATTCACAAAAATCTAGTTTCATTAACAGAGGAAGGAAAAAAGAATACTTTTCGCACGAGTTAAAAAAACATCAAACTCAAACTGATACATTGAAATCCTTTGCGCCAAAAAAAAAAAAAAATATTACATCAGCTAGTTTTCACCTGGTGCACTTAATCGCAAAACATGGGAAACCATTATCAGAAAGAGAGCTTTTAAAAAGAGTTCTTTTAGATTCCAGCGAATCGGTGTTTTCCGAATTTAAAGAAAAAGATCTAATTATAAAACGAATATTGTCAATTAGTCAGAATACAGTAAAATTAGAATTATAATAAAAATACTGAAATGTTTTCGGTTTCTTTGGATGAAGGTACCGATATAACTGGACGTTCATTAGTTGAATTTCATTGTAGTATTCATCAGGAGGTAATGTGTGTTAAAAAAGGATTACAACCATTTTCAAAAGTTATGGCAACAGTGAACAAATACACTCATGGAAATTACTATAAGAACAAAATTTGTTACTATCTCTTTCCTGAATTTACCGTAATCAAAATATTTTTGTATTTGTTTTAACTTGTATCGACAAGTTTGTTAAAATGCGTGTAAAGATTTTTTTATTTTTTGTGCTACATTTTAGTAGTGCATCAGACTCGATAAGAGCGGTTGGAAATATTTATAAGAACAAAATTTATTTTGGTTGGAAATAATTATAAGAACAAAATTTATTATATCGAAAAAAAAATTATAATTAAAATTAAATTAAGGTAAATATATTAAATTAATTACTTTTAAATAAACTAAAAATATGTACATCTTCGGATGAAGAAATTTAAATGTTAGTCGCTGTTATGTTATAAAAAATATGTACGTGTTTCTTATGTAGATATGCCTAATAGGCTATTGTATATGTCGAAAAAAACAGGAGTAAAAGGAACTAATTCTTTAAAGGTATTTTGTTGTTTCATATCTTGGATGGTACCCGAACATTCGAACAATGATAAATCCACAAAGTGCTATTAAATTTAGGCTTGGAATTTTGAGAACTGAGTAAATTAGAGTAAATTTGGACACCTTATAATTTTTTAATTATAACTCATATTTTAGTATAATATACACTCTATGCAAGTTTTTGTAGAGAATTATATTTCCTATCGAAATGACACTTTAAAAGCCTTTTGTTTTGAACAAAATAAGTCAAAAAAACTAAAACAAAAAAATTCAAAAAAACCGAAAAATTTCATTTTTTTGTTTTTTTTTTAAGTTTTTGTGTAGCACTTTTATCTGAGTGGGTTTAGGTATAAGCATTGATTCTCAAAAAAGAAAGCTGACGTAATTCTCATCAAAACGGTGTTCGTCAAAAGTATTTTTGATTAACGTTGGCTGAGATGCAGTCATTCAAAGTTACCAACTTTATACCATGTGATTTTAATTTTTTAATGCAAACATTTTTGTTATTCAATACAAAAATTATTTCAACAAGATCCTTTCATCGGGTGCCATAGTGCGTGAAATTCGTCTGCCGGTAACCAGTCGTCGTGTTCGTCAAATTCTTAATGCGGATTCAAACATAAAATATACAAAACGGGTGGCCCTTCCACGACTTCTATTGCGGCATAAAACAGCAAGACTTGCGCATTTGCTGAAAAATACCAATTTTGGGATGAAGAATGGAAAAAAGTCGTCTTTAGTGATGAAAAAAAATTTAATTTAGACGTACCTGATGCCTGCCAGCGCTATTGGGCCGATAAGCGATCAGAGAGACAAACTCGTAAATCTTGAAATTTTGGTGGATGGTCGCTGATGATTTAGGCCGCCTTCAGCTATACGGGAAGGTCACCAATATGTATAATTTCCACAAAAATGACGTCCAATAAATAAGTTAAATTGTTAGACGATGTTTTAATCACATTTGGAGGCGATTTCATGTCTGAAGACTGGATTTTTCAACAGGACAATGCGTCCATCCACAGTGCCAAAACGACAAAAGAATTTTTGAGTGAACGAAACATACCGTTGTTGGATTGGCCAGCATGCAGTCCCGATCTCAATCCAATTGAGAACGTTTGGGGGCTGCTTGCACAATGGGTTTTTGCAAATGGGCGACAGTTCGACACAGTTTTAGAATTAAAGAATGTTGTTAAATTGGAATGGTCAAAAATAGACGAAACTACCTTAAAATGGTACATTGATTCAATGCCGCGAAGATTACAGCAGGTGATAATAAAAAATGGAGGGAACACCACGTATTAAAGGAAAAAAAACATTTTTCATTTTTAAACTTACTGTGTTCTTATATATATTTCCTTCGAACTATTTTTGTTTTTTCTTTAAATATGATACTGAAATCAAATGTTCCTATTATTTATTATTTTATGATTTATGAATATATTAAATACTGAATCAAATTATTTTTAATTGTTTTATATTATAAACTTATATAATACATTCATTGATTTCTTGTTCTTATAGTAATTTTCATGAGTGTATTGTCAATTTTATATCTGCACGAGTTCTGAGTAAGCGTGAATTCGCTGCATTATTATTTGAAATTAATTCTCAGTATTCAGGACTCGCTCAGCCGCGGTATAGTTTTAAATCGTTTTGTTAGTCTCCTTGAGGAAATAAAACTCTTTTTACATGAAAAGGATGTAAATTATAATGAGCTGACAAATTTGCAACGATTAAATGATCTAATGTTCTTTTGTGATATAACACAGCACTTTAACGAGCTTAATAAGAAACTTCAAGGACGTAGACAAATTGCACGTGTTTCTTTCTGTTTCTTCTTAAAACAGCTTCATTTGATAAATTACGCTTTTTATAAAGTAAAAAAATAGTTAACAAACTAGGAAAATGATTGTTATAAATACGCTTCATGTTGTTGTTCAGTTGTCACAATTTTAATTTTTAACTAATTCACAAAGCAATTTTAAATGTGGTAGATAAAAATATTTCACCACGATAATTTGATTTTCACCAAATTATTAACCAAATATTTTTAACATATTCACTCACGGCCTGAAGAAATCATAGAATCCTTTGAAAATAGATTTATTCAATTTAAACAACTGGAAACTAGTTTACTCATGTATCGTCATAAAATTGAATTTAAAAATTTGGAGTTAAAGTTCTTTAGTTGGTTGAAGATTAATAATTTAGAAATAGAATTAGTAGAATTTCAAAATAGTTATTTATGGAGAAACAAATTTGAAGATTTAATTTGCAAAAATAAAATTAAATAATTCCCAAATTATTTTAATGAATCAGAAGAAAATATTGAAAATATTATACTCCAAGCGCGGAATTCTAGCCAAATACATTTATTTGCATGAAAAATTTAGCAAATGATGTATAGCAATATTCGGATCGTCTTATTTCTGTAAGCAACTATTTTCTTCATTGAATTATATAAAGTCCCCGGAAAAAATCGATTAGGAAAAGAAGTGACTGCTGCATGTGTGCGATTAAAAGAAAAGCAGCAGCAAATTACACATTAATTTTATTATATTTACTATTTAAATTATATTTTATTTGTTTATTGAATTACATGTATAATTTTTTTTTTTTAATAAAAGTGTCATTAAAAAAGTAAGGCCCGATTGTATGAACGAGAATAAAGGTTGATTTACATATGCGACTTGCGACGTGTGACGGGAGCTTCTAGCCAATCAGAGACGAATATTTTGACATTCGTCACACGGCACACGCCACACGTCGAGAGATGGTTTAATTTTATCTTTTCCATCACGGTCGCACAAACACATACAAATTTTTTGTATGTATAAAACAAAATAGTAGGCTTTGACGAAGCTTTTTTGAAGAACAAAAATTAAAATATAAAAAGTTTGATAAAGTATGCGTGGCGGAACTCGTCACAAATGTAAATTGTTGTGAAAAAGCGTCACGTTTATTTCCACTTGTCACACGTCGCACGTCGCATATGTAAATCAACCTTGAATGATTAATTCTCTGATTTAGCGTAGTTTGCCTTGTAAGAAACAATGCAAACTACGCTAAATCAGAGGATGATCATTTATCCTCGTTCATACAATCGGGCCTTAATATAATAATTGTTTTCATTTTAAAGCTAGTTAGTTTGACCCGCGACCCTAAATTGAAAATTTTTTAAATTAATTTTGACCCACCAGAAAAAAAGGTTCGCCATCACTGTTCTAGGCCAACATTTTGTATTATTTATCGACCAATTACACCGTTTTCGAAGTTTCCCTCAATCCAACGTGACTTACGTTTGTGGTTTGATATTGTTTGTTTTAATTAAAAAACAAAAAAAAATTATTGAAAGGTGCATATCCGATTACTAATGTAAATATTAAATTATTTTTACAGGCCACTGCTGGCCCTTACCGTATCAGTAATTTAGCTTCATCGGGTTCGATCCAGTAGATTTTCTTCTGTTGAAGAAACGTACTAGCCATTATGGTTTTACGATTTCATAGTAATATTAGACCATTGAGTTTCTTGGATAGCACTCGATATTCTTTTATGCATGTCTTAAGACCCTCAAACGCGTTTGATTCTAAATGTGCATACAGTAGCGTCCTACGAGAAACAGTGGTTACTGTGGTGAAATGTTCAGTCTATGAAAAACGTTCGGTGGAATATTAAAAGTCATGTTTTTGCCCCCAAAGGCAGGGGCCAAATGTTACTAAAATGGGTTAAACAATTCATATTTTAATATTCCTTACGTCAAATAAATACGGTATATCGCGTTAATTAAGATATCACAAAATGATATTTTCTTTGGAATAAATTATTATAAATAGGTAAAACTGAAAATATTTTCTATTAATTGGACATTAACTTTCTAAGTCGAAGTTAGATAGCGTGCTGCCTTTGATAATAGACAAGTCGATAAACATTTTGTGATTATTTAAAGTATGTTTTTAGTGGGTTCTTGTTAAGTAAAAGTTTAAAATTAAAATTATTTTGTAATCGCAAATATTGTACCGTTTGGTGCAGTTTACGTTACTGATTTAGTGAGTTGAATTTGAAATAAAATGTCTTCAAACGATGATAAGCCAACATACCAGCGAGCAATTGCTGCTACGCCAGGAGAAGAAATTGTTATTTCTGGAATATCGGGGAGATTCCCATCGTCCCGTAATATTGAGGAATTGGAATATAATCTTTATAATAAGGTAACGAGAGTTTTTATTTTATTTTAAGCCCGACGAATTATTGGAATGAATGATTCGTATCAAGACCAGTGTTATCATTATTCGTTAGCTCGTTCATTACAGCCGTCACATATGTGTGACACATTGGTTTGTTATCAGAGCCCAAGCGTTTCGAAAAATGTGTTGTATACAAAAGTTGTATGCTTTTGAGGCGAAAGGAGGATAAGATTATTTATTTTATATTTTGCGGTTAACATGAAGGTTTGCTGATTTTTTTCCTATATATAGGAATCAACCACGTAAGAAAACGTATGAAAAAATCCGGGTAATAAGTTAGCAGTTCAGTAGCTGTAGCCTGATGAGATTACTGAAAAATGATCAATTTTTCGTGGCAGATCGATACTGAATCGCAGAACTACTAACAATTTCTCCTCAGTAAAATATTTATCTATCTGGAAAATATTAGAATAACTTATAATGTTTAGATTTTTAGCAAAGTTACATTAAATTATAAAGTTGTCATTTATCAAATTAGTCATTTATAAAGCTATTTATCAAAGCTATGTTATTAAAACAAATATTTTAACTATGAACCTTAATTAAATTAAATAAATTTAGTGATTAAGGCGTGTTTTCCATGAGAACTGCACTAGAACTCGATAAACTTTAAATTCATTGTATTCTAAGTAAAATGAAAAAAATTAATTCGTAAAGCGCGAATATGTAGTGTATTTAGCATAAATACATATTTTAAGTTTAAACTTTCCCCCTTAAGTTATTTCATCAATATTTTCTTATTTTGTGGTGACGTCATTACACGCGACTGCACTCGATAAATTCATGGGTTTATCAAGTGTAACTAAAAAATAAGCTATAATTGTAATTATTTATTGCTGTAACAGCTTAAAATGTCTATTTATGTTAACCCGTAAAGTGCGTCGTGGTAAATGTTGCATGAAAAGGGTGGTGCGTTCCAGCGGACCGCAATTTTATATTAATTATTTTTTATTCAATTAGAACAATGCTAAAAGTTTCGATTAGGAAGATACTAAAAATTTCAGAAAAAAATTAAACGGAGTCGGGATAATTTGATTTTTTGAAAAGTAGAGCGGTCCCACGGACCGCACAACGCTCTTTACGGGTTAAATGTACTACAAATTCGCGCTTTATGAATTTATTTTTTATTTCGGTTCACTTACAATAAAATGAATTTAAAGTTTATCGAGTTCTAGTGCAGTTCTCATGGAAAACATGGCTTTTCCATGAGATTGTCGAGTGGAAATTTGTCAAATGAACACACGGTATGTGACAGACGTTTTTGGTCAATTTATGAAGGCATGTTGAATCGCATAAATAAGTAAGGTCTAATCTAATTAATGAACTTTTTCCCCAGGAGACCCTGGTAGCGAAAGAGTTAAACTCAATATTTTCAGAACTATTTTAAATAAACCTATAAACTTTACTTTATTTCCGACGAATTTATAAGCTACTTGAATGTCTTTTTTGATCTATAAAATTTGTTGATAGAAAAATTCGAAATATTGGCCGAAATGCTACAGCAAGTGAAAATAAAAAAAATAGTAGCTCCGTTTAAGCATTTAATTAAATTTAATTAAATCATTCGTTTTTATTTATATTGGCCACGTGCCACGTTCATTTGTTTTGCATCATACACGCACGTCAGGGTACATCACGTCGGAGTTATCACTTTAGCGTGTTTCTTTCTGGCATGTGATGTTTGTATGTCTGTGTGGAATTACCAAAAACAGGTGATCGGTAAAAACCAAAATGTTGAGGTATCGCAACTTTTAGTTAAGATTTTTCGAAATATTTTGTATTGTTGTACGTACATAATGCATCTCTTCGAGTTGTTAACTACAATGAATTTAATTATCACTTTGCCATAAACTTTATTAATTAAAACAGAAAACCAATCCAAAGTATATTTGAATAAATTTTAAAAGGGATAGTTATCTAAAATAAAAAAATCCCCAAAAAACGAAAAATGCCGAAAAATAAAGTTTTTTAAATATAACAAATTATTGAAAAATTATTTTAATTCGGTTTATACCTTATTTAGAAGATGGAGACTTCCGCCCCAAACTTTCTTTGACGAATTTTTGAAATTCTAACATTCATAGAGTTTGGAGCATTTTTGAAAAATTTATGTTTTTTAATAATTATTCACATACTAAAATTGACAACTCCTCAAAGCCGCTTAGCATTGGACCCTTTGCGCAAGGATGACAGGAAAACGTCAGAAAAATTTCAAAAATATTTATTTACTTTTGTATTTCACATACTTGGTAAACTCCGTAAAGCCGCTTAGTTAACAAAATATACAACAACTAAAACAACTAGATAACAAAAATTTAATTGAGTCTTCCTTTTCCATGCGGCGGTTTACTTTTTATTTTTCGATATTTTTTTTGGGTGTTTTCGTTCTGTAATAATATGATGGAATCCCTTAATAAAAGGGATACCATCATTTTCCCGAACGAAAAAATCCCAAAGAAAATACCGAAAAATACAAAGTAAACTGCCCCATCGAAAGGGAAGACCCCAATAAATTTTTGTTAACTACTATATAAAAACAAAAGGAATCTACATAATTTCATGTCATCCTTGCGCGGAAAGGACCAATGCTAAGCGGCTTTGAGGAGTTTTTTTGTGTTAGTATGTGAAATACAAACGTAAATATTGTTACAAATGTAAATATTTTTGAAATTTTTCCTACGTTTTCCTGTCATCCTTGCGCAAAGGGTTCAATGCTAAGCGGATTTGGGGAGTTCTCTATTTTAGTATGTGAATAATTATTAAAAAACACAAATTTTTAAAAATTGCTCTAATCTCTATGAATGTTAAAATTTCAAAAAATCGTCAAAGCGGGGGTTTGGGCGGCAGCCCCCATCTTCTAAGGTATAAAACGAATTAAAATAATATTTCAGAAATTTATTATATCTATAAAACTTGATTTTTTCGTATTTTTGTTTTTTTTTGGGATTTTTTTATTTTGGATAACGATCCCAAACCATAATAAACTGGGTTGGTGACATATTCCCGAGAGACAAAATCCCGTGGGACATAATCACGACGGACAAAATCTCTAAAATTAAAATCCCGAAGGTACAAAATCCCGAGAGTACAAAGTCCCGAGAATACATAATCCCGAATAAAACTGAATTCCAAAACAACAAAACTCAAACTAGAGAAGATACGTACAAAATGCTAAAGTACAAAAATTAATGATTTCTTGCAGAAAATTTTGTTATTTTTTATTTCTCTAGGATAAAAATTAATTGAGATATCACCGTTTTAAGTTCGCATTTTAGTGCGAGGACTACCTTCCCCTAGCCCTTTAAGCTCAAAAATCTCAAAAACACAGTGTTCAAGGAAGTTCAACCTTACAGGCCTTATAATAGCCTTTGAAATGCCCTATAAAATGGTTTTTAGGACATTTAGATATCTTTAAAATTAAGGAAGTTATCGTTAAAAAACTAATCGCGTTTTCGGGGAAATTTTCGGATTGCTCTCAAACATGCATTTTTTTAGATGAAAATCAACATTTTCAATCGCGAATAACTCGAAAAATATTGATTTATCGAAAAAACTTCATACGATATTTCTTGCTTAGAATTCATCCCTCTATCGATTTATGTGGTTATTTTGAGTGTACTAATTTCCACCCCCTAGAAGGGGTGGCATCCACCCCCAAGGTAAAACCACACATCGGCACTACATAATTTTTGTTCCTTGGGCTATTCTCTACTTACTGTCCAAATTTCACGAAAATCGGTATTGTCCGTAAGAATTCAGAGGTAATAACCTATTTTTACCGTCAATGACTGGACTAAGCCAAATTCGACTTATTTAAAAAAATATAATTTTTCGATTTTAATCTTTTATATCAGCGCTGTCCAAGTCAAATGAGTATTTTTGACAAATTTTTAAAATAACTACAGCAATAAAACTGCGATTAGAAAAAAAAGTCAACTGGACAACGCGGTAATTATTTATGTATCCAGCGGGCCAAAGAATTTATCACTTCGGAATGGATGTGAATATCACTGCAATTGTTGTTACATATTGCAGCGTGGCCCGCGGGCCACATATTTCAAAATGGAATAAAAATTTCTGTGGTCTTCACACTCACCGCAGAGTGATAAATTCTGTGGCTCTAGATACATAAATAATTACCGCGTTGTCCAGTTGACTTTTATTTCTAATCGCAGTTTAATTGCTGTAGTTATTTTGAAAATTTGTCAAAAATACTCATTTGACTTGGACAGCGCTGTTTTATATACAAATTTTAAAGAGCTTAAAACTTTAAACGGGTTTTTGTCGAAATGAAATTTTTGAACCTGGCGTTCCGACGATCACCGAATCTACTAGGTTAAATGGACACTTGATTCTTTGGAAGTACCTGTGCTCTTTTCGATATTTTCAAAATTCGATTTTTTAGATCGTTTTAGTTTCAAAATTTTTACCGAAAAACGAGATTTTTTTTTTAAATATGCGCCATTCGTTGTAAAATGTACATATACATACATATATCGAAAAATCCCTAGGTACTTCCACAGTTTATGGGTAATAGAATAATATACTACTTTTTTTGTTCCAGGATGCACCAGTTCTGAGATCAGCGCAACACCGATTTTTGTTTCTTTTTTAATTAACTCATTTTTAACTACGGTGACGCCACCATTTTATGATAAAAAATAAAAAATACAATTTTTTTTTTGTAATATTGAATTTTTAATTAATAAAAGTGTGTAAAATTTTTTTTTGTAAAATTCATTGTTTACTACAAAAAAATTCATCAAATCGACCTACAATTTCGGGCTTCAAGGTGGTTTCTGAAAGAAAATGGTTGGGATCAGTACATTTACTTGAAAAAAAAAAATCCGGAAATTTTAAAATCTAGAATAGTTGAAAAGTAAAAACCAGAAAAATGAAATCCCGAAAACATTCTAGAAATTATCGGAAAACCAATCAATCAAAAATTTTTTGACTTGAAACATTTGTCGTGCATCTATCAGTAGAAGCCATATGAGCGATACGTGTCTGCAAGGTTGACGAAGCAATTACCATTATTGTAAATACATATTAAGAACTTTACGGAAAAACTCAAATTCGATAGAAATTTTATAAATTTTAATTTGGACTGCACTTTGATAATTGCGTTTCTGGATTTTAGTTTTCTGGATTTTTGTTTTTCTGATTTTTTTGATTCTGGATTTTTTTTTTCGGGATTTTCAGTTTCTGAATTATTTATTTCTAGATAAAGTAGCCAACCCAAAATGGTTGGCTACCTAATCTAGAAAAACAAATACAGAAACTAAAAATACCGAAGTAACATCCAGAAACACGATTATCAAAGTGTGGCGCCCAAGGTTGGCTTAATTCGTTGGGTTAGTATGGCATCGACGAATGCATTGAAACGAACTGCGGGTTTAATGCTTCGTAAATGCTTCTTCAAGCTTGCAGACATAGATCAAAGAATTGTATCGCTCATATAGCTTGTACTGACAACCACAAATGTTTCAAGTGACGACAAAAGTTTAAAAATGCCAATAAGATTTTTTTTTCATTTATTTTAAACAAAATATTTTTTGTGAATTACTTTTCCGGTAATTTCTAGATTTTTTCGGGATTTTTTTCTGGATTTTTACTTTTCAACTATTCTGGATTTTAAAATTCGCTTAGGCTTTCGGGACTTTGTACCCTACGGATTTTGTATCCTCGAGATTTGGCAGTCTCGGGATTTTGTACCCACGGGATTTTGTACCCTCAGGATTTTTTTAAACCCTTGGGATTTTGATTTTCGGGATTTTGTCCCTCTCCCTAATAAAATATCTTATTCTGTCATTCATAGCTTTAATTATTTACAAAAATTTTGGGATGCGCTAATCGATTTTCGAAATGTAATTGTATTTCGGAATTTAATTTAATTTCAAATATATTGGCATCATCTGAAGTTTTTGGACACTAGGATAATTTTCGAATATGTACAATCTTTTTTCTCTGCAAAAAATATTCGGATTGTTGTTTAAAAGCAGTGCGCGTTTTGATAAATGCAAACATCACGATTGTTGTGCATTTAGGTAAAACATAAAATTTTTTTATTAAATAAAACGATATTTTTACGACACTAAAAAACTGTTATTTATTTTTTATCGAATACATCAGACAAAATATTAATCGGAGTTCTTCGATATAATATCTATCTGTTCTCTTTTATTTCTAAAAAAAAAAACACGCCCAATACGTCAAACAAAGGAAAAAATTATTATCAGAGGCTGAATTGTACTTCTAAAACCCCGGCGCTTTTGTACTAGAAGCCTACTAAAATAAAAGAGGTGACATTTTTTCAAGTGTAAAAAATTTATACTGAATGCGGACCGGCATTACTTGATAAAAAATGTTTATAATTTTTGCCTTGTTTTATTTTGGGAGAAAATTTATTTAATTTTGTTTAACAAAATACAAAAACATATGTAGCCTTTTTTATGTAAACTTGAATTTTCTTCTTTTCAGATAGATATGGTTGATGATTCTGAGGTGCGCTGGCGACATGAACATGCTGAAATGCCCAAACGTTTTGGTAAAGTTCAAGGATTAGAAAAATTCGATGCTACTTTTTTCGGAATTCATTTTAAGCAAGCACATTGTATGGATCCACAATCGCGAATACTTGTTGAACATGCTTATGAGGCGATTTTAGATGCCGGAATAAATCCTAAATCATTAAGAGGTTCGCGTACCGCTGTTTATATTGGCGCATGTTTTAATGAATCAGAAAAAATTTGGCTTTACGAAAAAATATCGAGCGGTGGATTTGGTATTACGGGTTCTAGCCGTGCTATGCTAGCTAATCGCATATCATATTGTTTAGGACTTGAGGGACAATCTTTTATGTTAGATACGGCATGTAGTAGTTCTATGACCGCGTTAGATTGTGCATTTAGCGCTATTCGAAGTGGAGAATGTGACGCGGCAATTGTAGGTGCATCCAATTTAATGCTGCATCCATATATAACACTACAATTCGCTCGCCTCGGCGTACTAGCACCAAATGGCTATTGTCGACCGTTCGATGAAAACGCATGTGGGTATACTCGATCGGAGGCCATTTCAGTTATTTTCCTTCAGAAGGCTATGAATGCAAAGCGTATTTACGGCACAGTTTTATACTCAAAAAATAGTTGTGATGGTTATAAGGAAGAAGGAATAACATATCCGTCAGGTAATAGGCAAGCAAAACTTCTGGACCAATTTTATAAAGAAATTCATATTAGGCCAGAAACTGTGGATTACGTCGAAGCTCATAGCACTGGTACAATAGTAGGTGATCCAGAAGAATGCGCCGCATTAGATCAAATATTTTGTAAAAATCGTAAAATTCCTTTACCAGTGGGATCAGTTAAATCAAATTTAGGCCATCCAGAATGCACGGCTGGATTGTGTTCTATTGCTAAATGTATTTTAGCTTTAGAAAATGATTTAATTCCACCAAATATAAATTTTACAAAGGTCCGACCTGGTATTAAAGCGTTAGAGGAAAATCGATTGCAAGTAGTTGCTGAACCTCAAAAATTGAAAGGGCCATTAATAGCTGTAAATTCATTTGGATTTGGTGGAGCTAATGCTCATTGCTTATTGAGAGCTAATTTGAAACAAAAAATAAAAAAAGGAGCTCCAGTGGATAAATTACCAAGATTGGTTAACTGGTCAGGCCGTACAGAAGAAGCGTGCAACACGATTCTTGATAACTTATGTCACAATCCACTCGATGTTGAATTTATGGCTCTCCTACAAAATACACAAAATGAGTCACACTCTGGAAATGTTTTTAAAAGTTATGGTCTCTACAGTCACATTGCAGAAGGAAATGCCCAATGTATAGCTCGTGAAGTGCAACATTACAGTGGTATCAAACGACCAATAGTTTATGTTTTCAGCGGAATGGGATCACAGTGGATCCAAATGGGAAGTAGTTTAATGGAAATTCCAATCTTCCACAAGTCCATTCAAAAATGTCATGATATTTTGCTACCAAAGGGATTGAATTTGATTAATATTATTACGTCGCCTGATAAGACAATGTTTGATAATATTTTGAATTCATTTGTTGGCATTGCATCAATCCAAATAGCTATTTGCGATATACTTAATGAATTGGGTATTAAACCCGATTATATTATTGGCCATTCCGTTGGTGAATTGGGATGTGCTTATGCTGATAATTGCTTGACAGCAGAACAAATGATGCTCTGTGCATACTCAAGAGGTTTAGCAAGCATTGAAACCAAAAAAATCAAAGGATCAATGGCTGCTATTGGCATGGGTTATCGCAGCATTAAAAATTTATTACCACCAACAATTGAAGTAGCATGTCATAACAGCGCAGATTCATGCACAATATCTGGGCCTCAAGAGGAAGTTGAAAAATGTGTAGCCTCCTTAACGGCTCAAGGAATATTTGCCAAAGAAGTCCCTTGTTCCAACATTGCGTATCATTCACGTTATATTGCCGATATGGGACCAAAACTATTCGGTTATCTCTCAGAAATTATCATTGAACCTAAGAAACGATCAGAAAAATGGTTGAGCTCAAGTGTACCCAAAAATAAATGGGAACTTCCAGAATCACAATACTGCTCAGCACAATATCAAACAAATAATTTGCTTAATTCAGTTCTTTTCGAAGAAACTGTTTCGATGTTGCCAGAAAACGTGACTACAATAGAAATTGCGCCACATGGTTTGCTGCAAGCTATAATTCGTAAATCAATGTCAAATTCAATTCACATACCATTAACCCAACGAGGGAACAAAGAGAATTTAAATTATTTCTTACAAGCTCTTGGCAAGTGAGTATAAGTTCGGTTTGCTAATAAATGTATTTTAACCATTTTGAACAATTAGGATCTACCTCACGGGAATTGACATCGCCATTGAACATATTTATCCTCCTGTCAATTTTCCGGTATCTCGAGGCACACCAAGGATTTCGCATTTGATTAAATGGGACCATTCCGAAGATTGGTTCGTTATGAAATACGAAACTGAACGTAAGAAAAGTGGTGAAAGAATAGTTCGTGTGTCACTACAAGATCAAGATTTCGAATATGTATCTGGACATATAATTGATGGTAAATATTGTAAACTTATAAAATAGTTCACAAAGTTTATTTAATTTACATTAGTTTTATAAATAATTTAGGGCGTTGTTTATTCCCTGCTACGGCATATATTCAATTGGCTTGGGAAACATTTGCCCTAATGAGAGGAGCTCATTTCAGCCAACTGAATGTTCAAATTGAAGATGTCAGATTTATGCGAGCCACTACAATTACACGCGAAAACGAAGTGGAATTTCTAGTGATGGTACAATCTAGTACTGGACGGTTTGAAATTACAGAAGGTTCGACTGCTGTAGTTACTGGCTATATTAGAGAATTTGAGGGCGATAATGTTCAAGTGAAACTGCCAAAAACTCAAGAAAGTGATTATCCATTTTTACTAACGAAAGATTTTTATAAAGAACTTCGATTACGGGGCTACCATTACAGCAAAAGCTTCAAAAATGTTGTTGAAGCAAGAAGCGATGGGCTAGCCGGAAAAGTAAAATGGGAGCATAATTGGGTTTCCTTTATGGATTGTTTACTACAAATTAATATTCTCGCAAAAGACACACGTGCTTTGATGCTGCCGACTCGAATTGAAAAACTGACAATCGATACAGAACTTCATGCTAAAATTGCGTATGGTACATTCGATAATGAGAACCCAGAGACGTACATCTATGACGTACAGTTTAATAAAAGCTTAAGCATCTTACAAGGTGGAGGAGCTCAAATTAAGGGATTACATGCTAGTCCAGTTGGTAGGAGGAAACCACCAGGTATACCTGTACTAGAATCATATAAGTTTCTACCGTACAGTCCAACACCAAAATTATCTAAAATAGATGCCGCAAAATTTTGTGTCCAACATGCACTTGAAAATTACCCTACTTCCGTAATTCGCATAGTTGAAATACTCGACGAAACTATTGAACCAATTATCAATAAATTTAAAGATGCAGTAGAAGACCTTCCGTTAACAACTTCTGAAACCATAATCCTCACATCGCAAGAAATTAAATGTGATAATATTCATGTGGAAGATGGGAAATTGACATCACAATCAAATTGCATGTTCGTCATAAAATCAAATTGTCTAACTGCGTCAACATTTGTCGAGGGAGCCCTAGCAAGTTTGCTTGATGATGGCTACTTGGTATCACGCGAATGTGAAAATCTAATTGTTGAGAGTATCGTACCACCAAAGGGCCTTAAATTAATTGGGGTTTTAAAGTTAGAACATGAAACCCTTGTATTATTACAAAAAATAAAACGTAAAATACCAAACGTGCCCACGGTGGTGAAAATTTCATCAGCTGATAAGTCATTCGAATGGTTGAAAGCATTACGTACAGCTATAAAAGATGGAATGGTGATTGCTTACTCCGAAAATGATTTCCAGTCGGGTATAATTGGTTTAATAAACTGTATTCGAAAGGAACCAGAAAGTAGCTCGGTTGTATGCGTTTTTATTGATGATCCGAGGGCGCCACCATTTGATCTTGGGAATCCATTTTATAAAAATCAATTGGCACTTGAGATGGCAATAAATATTTATCGGAACGTAAGTATCTGTTAAAATTAAATCAATATGATTTAACAAACTATTCTTATTATATATTCTAGGGACAATGGGGAGCATACCGACATTTATCATTGGAAAAATCTGCTGATTTTGGACCAACCAATGTTCATGCATACGCAAACATTACACAAAGAGGGGATTTATCGTCAATGAAATGGATTCGAGGACCACTTAGCGACATTAGCGATAAAACAGTACTACCCGTAAAAGTTCAATATTCCTCGCTCAACTTCCGTGATGTTATGCTTGCCACTGGAAAGCTGTTGGCTGAAGTAATCGGGTCAACACGACTCGACAACGAATGTGTGCTCGGTCTAGAATATTCTGGTGTTGACCCAAGTGGAACGCGAGTTATGGGAATGGTATTCTCTGGTGCAATGGCAACACACGTTCTACCATTTTACGAGTTGACATGGGAGTGCCCTGATCGATGGACTTTAGAGCAAGCGGCTAGTGTACCTTTGGTTTACGCGACCGTTTATTCAGCCTTATTTATCCAAGGCAGAATCCAACCAGGAAATTCAATACTTATTCATGCTGGTACTGGAGGAATTGGTATGGCTGCAATCCGAGTAGCTCTCGCCTACAAAATGAATGTATACACCACCGTTAGTACAAACGAGAAAAAACGTTTTTTGCTGAAAACATTCCCGGTATTGCGAGAGTGTCAAATTGGAAACTCACGTGATACAAGCTTTGAACAAATGATAAAATTACAAACCAACGGTAAAGGTGTAGATTTCGTGCTCAATTCGCTCGCCGAAGAAAAATTACATGCATCACTTCGGTGTTTGGGTAAAGGAGGCCGATTTTTGGAAATTGGAAAATTCGATTTGGCAAATGACACTAAAATTGGTCTAGGAGAATTCGTAAAGGAAATTTCGTTTCATGCCGTATTACTCGATAACATATTCACAGCACCACGAAAGGACCAAGAGGTACCCTTTTCGATTAGGTGAAAAGTTCAATAATCTTTTATTTTAATTAATCTATTTCAGTTCATTAAGAGGCTTATTCAAACTGACATCGACAAAGGAATCATTGAACCACTTCCCACAACCGTTTATCCGGCAAAGGATATCGAACATGCATTACGATATCTTGCGAGTGGCAAGCATGTTGGAAAAGTATTATTGAAAATCCGAGAAAATCCAAATGACGTGATGTCCCTGCCGATTTCATTAATTCCAAGAGTAAATTGTGATCCAAAAACAAGTTATATAATCCCAGGAGGTTTAGGAGGGTTTGGTTTAGAACTCACTGATTGGCTCATCATTCGTGGGGCAAGAAAGATTGTTTTGTCGTCAAGTCGTGGCGTTACAAAGCCGTATCAATCATATCGCATTCGTATATGGAAAAACTACGGAGTTACGATTGTTGTGAATACATCAAATATTGCTACACCAGAAGGTTGTCTCGAATTAATTAAAGAGGCAATGAAATTAGGACCAGTTGCTGGCATTTTCAATTTAGCTGTGGTTTTACGCGATAATATTTTCCAAAATCAAACTCAAAATACATTTACTGAATCATTTAAGCCGAAAGCCGTTGCGACAAAATATTTAGATGAATTGTCTAGAGTTCATTGTCCACAATTAAAATATTTCGTGATATTCTCTAGTGTATCTTGCGGTCGTGGTAATGCCGGCCAAAGTAATTACGGTATGGCTAACTCAGTTATGGAAAGAATTATTGAACAAAGACATAGAGAAAGTCTTCCGGCTAAAGCGATTCAATGGGGTGCTGTAGGTGAAGTTGGTTTGGTGGCTGATATGCAAGAGGATAAATTGGATATGGAAATTGGAGGAACACTGCAACAAAGAATTTCGTCATGTCTGGAAGAACTTGATACATTATTATACAAAGACGATCCGATTGTTTCAAGCATGGTTGTTGCTGAAAAACGCGTTGTTGCAGGGGGAGGAGATATTATTGCAAACGTAATGAATATTATGAGTATTCGTGATATTAAATCTGTTTCAATGGATGCAACATTGTCGGAAATGGGTATGGATTCATTGATGTCAGTTGAGATAAAACAATGCCTAGAACGTGAATTTGAAATATTCTTATCCCCACAGCATTTACGCTCACTAACATTCACAAAATTATATGAATTAGCCGATTCGCGACAGAAAAATTTACAAGAAAATAAAAAAATTGTCAAAGCTGAAGACAGTATTCATTTTCTGCTTAGAAGTTTAGGAGATGAGGCAACAAGTTTATCACCGGTTCTTCGTTTGAAATCAAACAACAACAATTCTCAATTTGACTCGGCGATTATTCTGATCCCTGGCATAGAAGGGGTTGTCGACGGCGCATGGAAAAATATAGCCCTTTCGCTTAATGAGCCAACATTTTGTATTCAATTACGTACAAGCAGAAATTTAGAAACCATAGCTGATTTAATAAATAATATTTATGAACAAATCAACAATGAAATCATAAAGCATACCGGTCCTTTCTTCATCGTTGGCTATTCGTTTGGATCACTTCTTGCTTTACAGATGGCTTATTTATTAGAAAAGATTGGCCGTACTGGACAAGTTGTTCTAATTGATGGAGCACCGGAATTTGTTAAAAAAATAGTGGTTTGTTTAGCGCCGAAAACTGGAATGACTGATGAGGTTATTCAAGTGAGCCTTATTTGTTGGATCATTCAGATGATTTTCCCTGAAGAAAATTTGGAAAATTTATATAAAAAATTTGAGTCCATGTCATCCTGGGAAAAAAGGGTCGAACAATTACTCATTTTATCACAAACACAAAGTTTATGTTCTCAGCAATATTTGAAGGATATGACCGAAGGCATTTACAATCGTTTAAAATTAGCAGCTAATTCCAATGAAACATTTTTTAAAATTAAATCGCCGATCACATTAATTCGACCAATAGCAGTGTCTATTAAAGATATCGATGAGGATTACAACTTGAATAAATGCACGGAAAGCGCAGTACATCTTAAGTTTATTGAAGGAAACCATACAACTATTTTGGAAAATCCAAAGCTAGCATTTATTTTGAATGAAATTGCAGCTAAAACTCAATTTTAAAATTTTAAAAGATGAAATTGAATTAACCAAAAGATTTTAATAAAATTACATAAGTACAATGCAACTTCAAAAGTGAATTATTAATTTCTAAAAATATCACAGATTAGACAGATAAATCATTGGGAAGAAAAATCGGGTTGAGTACGGTAAGTTAAAACTAGGAAACCGAGTGTGTAAAATAATAATTAAAATTGTGCATTTCTATGCACTACGTGTGAAAGTTTTCTTTTTAGAACGGTAAAAAATATTCGATAATTTGACATAGAGAAAAATGCGCATAACATTCAAAACTTTGCCAGAACTATTTTCTATGATTCCATAAAAGCTAGAAAATTCGACGATTCACCACTGTATCAAGCCCATGCGAAATTTCCTTAAAAAAAACAGCAATTTTCTATTTTCTTTTTCTGTTGGCCTTGGCGCTATATCCCAAGAAGGGATTTCACCGCCTCAACAATGTTCCTTCAAATAGTTCAATCACTGCAAGAGAACGCCAGTCACGATGACCGAGTTTGTTTAGAATATTGTTGCAGTATAATTTATATAATCGTAAAACCAAGGCACACAAACGGTATAAAAGGACGAACGCATCTGCTGAATATGCATTGTATTCTCACCTTCGGTATGAGTTTAAGCTTTTGAATCAATTTATGTATGGTAATTACTTGTTAGAAATTAAATCTGGTATCAAGTCAAATCCATCGTGCTTTTGGCATTATATAAACTCTAAAGAAAATCTGTTGGTTATCCAATACCCATGAGTTATAAGGATAAGGAAGCTCATGATCTAACTGTTTGCGAATTATTTGCAACGTTTTTCAAATCCGTTTATTCAGTTGATAATGTTTTGAAATCTGTCTCTGACCATGAGATTGTCAATAGTCATATTCACGGTATTTCTTCATTTACGGGGGAACAAATTAAAACGGCTTTAGATGGTTTCAATACTAAATTGTCTATGGGCCCTGATGGTATTCCCTCATTACTTTTATATAATTGTTCCGAAGCCTTAAGTGGCCATTTAGCACATTTATTTAATTACAGCCTTAGGCAAGGTATTTTTCCCTAGTGTTGCAAACCCTCGTATGTAACCCCAGTATTTAAATCAGGGCCAAAAAATTTAGATGCGAATTATAGAAGAATAGCTATTTTATCTGTTATCCCTAAACTTTTTGAAAAATTGGTCAAAGGTTGTATTTATTTTAATATCAAAAACTTAATTGTTCCCCAACAACACGGGTTTTTTTATGGTAGATCAACGAAAACCAATCTGGCGGTATTTGTTAATGATATGATATCTTGTTTAGAAAAAGGTGCCCAAGTTGACACTATCTATACATATTTCAGCAAGGTCTTTGACAAAATTAATCACAAGATATTAATTGATAAATTGAGTAAGGTGAATTCTAATTTTATTCCTATAAAATGGATATCATCTTATTTGTTGCAAAGGTCTCAACTGGTACGTATTGGTCAAAATTATTCCGAGAAGTTCACAGTCTCATCTAGTGTTGCTCAGGTTAGTCATTTAGGTCCATTATTATTTATTCTGTTTGTTAATGATATTGTTACATGTTTCAGGTTTTTTAAGTGTTTGTTATATGTAGATGACCTAAAAATTTACGCTAATATCCGAAATTGTGCTGACGTTTTATTGGTACAACAGGACCTTAATCGGTTTAGTGATTGGACTGTCGAAAATCGTTTAGCTCTCAATATCTCCAAATGTAAAACTATGTCATTTGCAAAAATAAAGAATTTAATTATAGCTCCGTACAGTTTACAAGAAGTGGAAATTGACAGAGTTACTCAGTTTATTGATTTAGGTGTTTTGTTTACAGGTAACCTAAGTTTTGCTAAACATATAGAAATGATAGCTAGGGCTGATTCGATGCTTGGTTTCGTAGAGACATGCTCGTCAATTTTCTGACCCATACACTCTCAAGACATTATATATCTCTTTTGTTAGGCCTATTTTGGAATACGCTGTAGTTGTCTGGAGTTCAAGTTATAAAATTTTTAGCGTTCGTATTGAACGGATTCAAAAAAAGTTTTTATTATTTGCCCTCCGAAGACTTCCGAGGACAAATGCCGGATTTAGTTTACCTCCTTATGTTGGTCGTTGTACACTTTTGAACCTTCATAGTCTTAAATTCAGAAGGGAGGTGATTCATGCAGTGTTTGCTCGGGACGTAATATGTGCTAAGATTGATTGTCCGGTATTGCTTGACTTATACTCATTTTATGTTCCTACAAGAAGTCTTCGTCCACGACAGTTAATGTTGAGTACACGGTGTGCGTGAAGCCGAAAAAAGTTGGTCTAAAATGCCGAAAAAAACTAGCGTCATTATAAATGCAGCATGCCCTACAGAGTCATAATCTATTAAACAGAAAATCGTACCTGATCATTTAACAAAGAAATCGCGAAAAAACGCGATTTTTTGAATTTTAATTGAAAATATCATTTCGGCGGCCAATTTAAAAAGGAAGAAATTAAAGATGATACAACTTTTAAATTTTTTTTTTAATCTGTATTTCTTTATCTACAAAATGAACCCTATATCAATATTTTGCGATAACTAGTTTTTGTTTTACAACCAAAATACACTAACATACAATGCCGAAAATCAAAATATTTCGCCTACTTTGCTTGAAACAAAACTAACTCAAGGTCACTGTGTGCGGAAAGGTGAAAACAATTTGCCTAAAAATATTTGAGTTGGTAACGTGGAGGAAAAATGTCTTCAAACGGTTTTTGGAGGAATCGATCGACAATCGCTAATATTCGGAATCATATGCATGGTGCATTGTGGAAACCAAACCACGTATATCAGTGCAAACAGCGAGTGAATTATTCTCAATTGATTTGAAAAAATTCGTTAAATGAGGATGACGATTTATTGCTCCATATATCCGAATATTTGGAGCCAAAATGTTCACTTGTTTTAAATCCTTTGACAAAGGAATGGATTGCCGCTGCGATAGTTTCAGGCGTCGTACCATAATATCAAACGATTTTGCGAGATTTCAATGTGATTGCAAGGCGCAGTGACATTTGATAGTTGGTACATTGATTGATACAGGTGTTTCTCCGGTTTCATTAGATTCAAATGTTAGTGGTAAATATTCTTCAGTTGGGTTTGATCTTTCCGGAACAGGAATTTCATCTGAATGCGGCAGCGGTAATTGAACATAAGTCGTTGCAGTGTATATCAAAGTACCAATTTTATTTCTGTTTGTACCGAGAATATAAGCCACGCACCCATAACATTGAATTGGATTATGTACTTGTGGATCTATCCATAGCATCGGAACACCAAATGACATTGCGGATTCAGTATTTTACCATTTATGCAGATGGAAAATGCTTGCTGTACAAACAATAGACGGCGTCTAATTTACACCACTAGGTAGTAACATTTTGTGAAAAGTATAGTCGATATAAATCACCGGTTTCATCACTTATTTTGCGGCAATTGGTCATAATTTTAAATTTTCCACACACGTAACAAAAGCAATTGAGTTTAAAACGTCTTTCACTAGATTTCACAAGCCGATTTCTTTTGCCGTGTTTTTTGTCACTTTATAATATGTATATGTTATTTACCTAAATGAAAAGCTTTTTATTTTTAACCCTTTAATGCATGATTTTTTCTTTTTAATTGTAATAGTTTTTTTCTTATAAAGATGTATTTGGTTGAAACGAATTTCAAAGTAAAAATGGTTGGAAGCAGCTAGTTTTCCCGGAAAATTGATATTATGACATGATGCCTATTTGCATCATTATGCAGTTGTGGTATAAAATTTAAATATTTTTCCATTTATAACGCTTCTTTATAAAAAGACAATTCGTTCAAAATTAAAATAAATATTCAAAAACAATATTCTTACATATCTATAAAAAATTACATATGTAAATGTATGTTTACTACTAACTGTATGTAAAACATCGACTAACTAATTCTAAATGGCGATTTAATTTTCTAAACGCAGAAAAAACAAAAAAATGTGTGAAACGAGAGAGAAAAACAAATAAACAACAGTACGTAAATTTTGTTCGCAAACCGAGAATTGAGAGTAGAATAACCGCAAATTTTTAGTAGTGGTAGATGTGTGTATATTAGTGGCCACGACTAACTAATTCTAAATGGCGATTTTATTTTCAAAACGCAGAAAAAAACAATAAAATGTGTGAAACAAGATAGAAAAACAAATGAACAACAGATATACGAAACAAAACAGAAAAATATGCTCAAATGTAGATGTAGTTACAATTAGAATAACATGATGCAGATATGCTACAGTATGCATTAAAGGGTTAATTTTTAATTTTATATTGTAGTTTTTATTTCTTCCTTAATGTGACAATTATTTATTTTTTTTAGAAATATCGATTTCGAGAATAATCTTTTCTTCGGTTTCTTTTTTACTACTATTACATAATTTATTTTGAAGCTATGTATATACCGATGCTGTGTGCACTGTGCTGTTGTTTGGCACCTCCTCTGTTTTTAAGTTATGGATAAAATTAAGTTGTAATTTTTATTGGTTTTTGTGTTGATTTTGCCGTTAAGTAAATTGTTGTTGTTTTTGTATATTTCCAGCTCTTCCAACCTGTCTAATTTCGGTTTTTTTTTGTGATTCTGTGTAAAATGGTTAAATTTTTATTGAATTCAGTATACCTATTTGGAAAATCTCTTTCACCTTTCCGCACACAGTGACCCTTAGTTAGAATTGTTTAAAGCAAAGTAGGCGGAGTATTTAGATTTTCGGCATTGTATGTTAGTGCATTTTTGGTTGTAAAACAAAAACTAGTTATCGCAAAAGATTGATATAGGGTTCATTTTGTAGATAAAGAAATACAGATTAAGAAAAAAATATAAAATTTGTATCATCTTTAATTTCTTCCTTTTTAAATTGGCCGCCGAAATGTTATTTTCAATTAAAATTCAAAAAATCGCGTTTTTTTGCGATTTTTTTGTTAAATGATCAGGTACGATTTTCTGTTTAATGGATTATGACACTGTAGAGCATGCTGCATTTATATATGACGCTAGTTTTTTTCGGCATTTTAGACCAACTTTTTTCGGCTTCCCGCACACCGTGAGTATTGATTTTCTTCGTACGAAAAACGAGCCGAGTTGATGAACCGGTTGCGCGTACCAAGAAATATTTCAACAAATATTCAGAATTTTTTGATTTTAACATTTCAAGAGATCTTTTTAAGAGTCGTATTCGAAATAATGATAACTTGTAACACTTTTTTTTATACATATATGTATGTACATACATATTCTATTAGTATTGTAACCTATGCTGTTTGTTAGTGCTGGTAATAAATAAATAAACCGGAGGTTTCCATCCTGGTCCCGAATGGCAGTTGACTGAGACCTTAAGGTATGGTACAAACCTGTAATTCCTTTTAAAAAATAATCGTATTGCGCTCATAGTGGTCTACCCTATGCCACATTGGAATAAGCCGTTTTGAAATATGTCGTAGTACACCTTATGCCTTATTGTTGCTTAGTCATGCCGTTTTGTCATATTGCTGTGGTAAACTTTAACGGTACAAAATTACATTTAAAAAAATTAAGAGGTACGAACATTTAATTTTAATTCATTTAGAGATGTTAGATTCTGTTGAAATATTCCGACATGATTGGTATAGTAATGTTTGAGAAGGTGTCTCCAAACTTATTGACTTGCTAATTGTATTTATGTCGTTTTTTTTTATAAAACTTAGAGAGTTATATTCCTAGACCTCCCAAACAACTGCACAATTAAAAAAAATTATTAAACCACATTTCGCAAAATCGATGTTCTTTCGCCTACAGCCCAGTCCGACTGTTATTGTGTCGTTTCTATATTCACATTTATAATAAGATTCACATAATACTGGTTTATAATTTGTAGTCGGATTGAAACAATGTTGTTTAGTGAGGAATGTGTTGCGAACGGGAGGTCTGTTATATACATGTGTTATGTGTATTTCGGTTAAATGGTATAAGAGTAGCTTAGTGGTATTTGATTTGTCGCAGTGGAGGGTTGCTGCAATATCGAGTCTAAAGCGGAATATTGTTGCTTATGCTGATGTTTATGATATAAACGAAGTTTATTGTTTTGTTCTTTGCGATGCTATTCTAGTATAAATGTTAGATAAATTCGATTAATATTGGTATATTGCTGGCAAATAAGATTATTACGTACTATACACTGCTAATGAAATTGTCAATACAATTTATTTATTTTGTTATTTAATATAATTTCTTTTAATTTGTTTATTTTAATTTAATTTTGTTGTGTATGTAGATGATTTAAAATTCAGTAAATCTTTACGATAAACAAAATTGCATTCATATTTCAAATACAAAACGCAGCTATAGAATGTAAATGTTTCGGCTTTTTTATAGACAATATATTACTTGTAATGACATTCACTGTATTTTCGATTTGGTAAATCAGAAAAATAACAGAGGCCAATCACTTATAATATATCTACCAATCAAAGTAGAAATATTATCCCCTCCCCCTTTTTTCTACTTTGATTGGTAGATATATTATAAGTGATTGGCCTCTGTTATTTTTCTGATTTACCAAATCGAAAATACAGTGAATGTCATTACAAGTAATATATTGTCTATAAAAAAGCCGAAACATTTACATAATATTCAGACAATTGGTTAAATTTCATAGCTATAGAATGTAATTTTTGAGAAAAGTAATGCTTTTTCAATGGAAAACAGTATAAACATTTTCCAAAAAACGAATTACAAATCAACGAGAGTCTACAGAAACTAATGAACATACGGATACCGATTACTGCCATTGACAGGCACACCATATACTAATCATCGCGTAATTTCCTTTACAATAAAGATAGTCTCGGAAAAACAAATATTTCTACTTGTTCTTACATTACGATGTGTGTTGGCGCTCTAGACGCGTTGCTGTAGTTGAGTTTTATACTAAATAGAATCACTATCGTACGATAAACTTACAAAGAAAAGCATGCCAATTGTAATTTTTGTCATACGATAGTTGACTTAAAAGACACCGTATTGTTAATTAAACACAACACACTGTAGTAAAGCAAAAAAATTGTAAACAACAAATCGTATAACCGATCTCTGGCCTTTAATATCGTTCGATGTACAATTAACATAATTAAATAAATTCATTGACGATAATTTGTTGATATGTACAGTGCATTCTACTCAACATGTGACTAAGAGTTGGCGGGCTTAAACAAATCTGATATTACAGACAAATTTAATATTGTTGGCAGCACCTAGTTAATAATCTGTCTGCGGCATCTGATATCCATATCGATAGAAATATATGTATCTGTCGTTTTATTTATTATTCATCAACCCGATTTTATAAATAAAACAACAAAGAACCAAACTTATAGGTAATTAATATTTCCTCACTCTCTTCTTTTATGAACTTGAAATTTGTTTCACATTATAAATTCAAAGCAATCGTAATTCTAATAATTTCTATTTTACATAGAAAAATTTAAGTTTCAGTCAAATATTTAATACTTCCGTTACAAGTTGGCTGTTTTTTGACGTGATAACGTCTTACACCGCTTGTTCAGAAAATTAACACGAAATGTTGCCTTTGGTCGTGGGGAATTACTCATCAACTGTAAGCATTACTTTTAATTTAAATGTATGATTTCTTAGGCTGGTCGTTAGGCTTCATGCCTCACGCATAATATTATCATAATAATGACGTCATCAGGCGGTGAGACAAGCCGCGCCGCGAACCTCTTATTTCGCGCGATTTAAATGCTTGAACAACTGTAGCGAGACAATGGCTCGTTCGATCCGAGCATTTCTGAAGTCAATATTTGCGTAAATATTGCGTAATTGAAATTAAAATTTGCAAAATAGCGATTTACAATAGTTCAGAATACTGTAGAGAAAAAATCCCTTATTTATGCGTAAGAAACTGTGGCAGATAATTTATATTAAATTAAAATAATTAATCTCAACATCTTATAAACTTTATCATGCAAAACCCTACGGCCCTATGGACGACATAGCCCACCCCGATTTTTTTTTGTGCAAGCGGGTTTTAGTACAATGTGATTTTTAAAAATACTTCTATAACTTGGGTACTTTTGTATGTTAGGAAAACGTAGAAGAACTTTTTACTGTATGTTATTTTTATTGATTGAAACACAAATTAAATAAAATTATTATACAAAACATATTGATTTTAAATTGTATTTTACTATAATTAGAATCAATAGAAAATTAATTACACTGTACATAGTATTGATATGATATGATATAATATAGATCTACAGGCCAACCATAATGGTGATCCTAGGAGTATGCCTAACCCTTTATCAAGAAAAGATACCTGGGAGCACCATATTCCAGAATTATGCGGGCCCAGGCCCTGCCTGCATCCTCAACACAAAAGGTTTGTAAGGATTTGGGATGTTCGTCAAAAAATTTGTTAAATAAAACCATTTTCACACTATAGATTTGGATTTTGTTAATTGTTAGTTTATGTTAGTAGTGTAGGTGTTGCTAGGTGTCATCAATATGTGTACTTAATACTTAATATCCAAGGTCTTCTCTTCTCGTGCTGTATAAAAAGTTGTGTCCCTATCTCCGTGGGAGTATATTTGTCCGTTAAGACTCGACAGCATAATCGTTTGCACATATTGAAGAGCTAATTTTTGTTTAAATCAGTTAAGTAAGAGTTCACAGTAGAGTCATATATAGTTATTCTTATCATTCATTCAGTCAATCTAGGATTTATTTATTATTAAGTTTATCTGTTATTACTTTTGAAAAAAATAACATTCAGTCAACATGCAACCTATCTCTATATAGACCGTTTACTTCGAAAAGTGGTGCAAGTCAACCATTCAAAAAAGAAAAATCTTTGATAATGATATCAATAGAGATATACCGGCAAACAACTTATCCCTAATTTTAATTTATGCAATAACAAGAAAATTCAAAGTCCCATATATCTCATTTATTGATTCTCAATTCCTTCATTTCCTTGTTTCATCAAGTTATGGACCCACACCACCTCCAAAAACAAACCGTATATTTTATTCAGTACAAGAAATCACCAGATAAATATCCGGTCTTTTTCTCAATGTTCCGTTCAACTGGAGAGATTTTATAAATATAAATATTCGTAAAGGAGAAAATACAAAAGCAAAAAACAAAAGAAAAAGCCAAACCGAGTTGGACTCAACTTATCAATAACTAAAAAAGCAACAAAAAAAATATATACATATATAGATCGTTTCGCTTTGGCAATCAAAACAGCAACTTGTACAAAAACAAATGTCAATTCTGTTCAAAAATAAAACCGAGAAAAATTATTCGTCAAAAGTTATTCAAAACATCAACAAATCTCCAAAAATTTCCAAAAATGTCTACACCAACAAAGCTTGGTTGAAACCATTCCAAACAGAACGGAAAAATTACACGGCACTATTTTTACCAGGTCCGCAACAAAAGTGCAAAACAACGACGCGTCCTTAGAAAAATTATCCCCAATAACAAAATCAATTTTACCAAAATATTGGACCAAATAATAAGCATCCATGCCTTTGCAACCAAAACAAAAACATTTCCAAACTTTAATTGTTTTATCTTAAGCAACACACTCCATCATTCCATTGCACTTAACAAAATTGAAAATACGGCACCAAACTATTTTATTGCCTATCTCCTTCGCACCGAACTTCTCACACTTACTTGACGCTTGTTTATTTCTCCACTATAGCTTTTAGCTCTATGATACATACACACTCATTCGCTATTTTTTTTTTGTTTTTTTTTTCAGCATATTTCACGCCTTATTAGGTATTTAAAACCAAACTAAGGATGAAATATTCGTTCGGTTTCAATTAAGTAGTCAAAGAGTTAATTTTACAAAGTGTCGCTCTAGATTAAATGCTAACGAAAAAGCCAAAATTTTGCAAGCAAAAGCAAAAAGTACACACATTCACAAATTGCAAGAGTAATTTAGTGTAGCCAAACAGCAATTAGACAGTTTTTAATGCACTATTCCGAAAATCAAACGATAGTTTGGCTGTGATGCAAAGAGGAGAACTTCTGTTTCAACAAATCGAATTTTAGATATTTAGATCTTAAGCAAAGGTTTGCTACGGCTTTGGAGCTGAGAAGTTAGCTTCTAATAGCAACAACCGACACTTTTTCAGTTCATACTATTAAAAGGAACTTGGTTTATATGCTTGTCGACCTGCGAGAAAATCATTAACTGACAGCAAAAATGGCAGCTGCAAGCCTCAAATTCGCAATAGAATGAAAAAACTGAATGCCCAGGGACTGGCGTTGGTTCATATTTTCGGATAAATCCAAATTCAATATCTTTGGACCCGATGTAAGGACAAGGGTTCGGCGACGAAAAGGCAAACGGTATTTAACAGAATGTATTTCGCCGACAGTGAAAAATTCACCATATGTTATGGCCTGGAGAGCCATAACAGCCTTTGGAGTTTGATCACTATGCCTTCTGGATAGTTCAGAAAACGGAGGAAAATATAAAAAAATTATCGAAACCTGAATCGTGACTATTGAGGATGTGTGACTCAATTTTTTCGGTATTTCACTCTTCAAGGACGATTACTCTCCGTGAGTTATTGATGTTATTTTGAAGTAAGAACGCTTAATTTTAATGTCTATTTTGGTTAGGTAGCCGAATTTAAAAATAGCTTGGTGATTGAGTCGTTACCCTGGACAGGAAATAGTCCTGACCTCAATATTGTTCAAAATATTTGATCCTTCCTGAGAAAGAAGATTACAAATTACAAGCTAAAAAGTGTCAAAGAGCGGAAAAAACGGAAAAAGTCTGGTTTGAAGAAATAACAATATATTATTTAATCAAACTTTAGAATTCAATGCTGATCGGGTTTAAGGCCATCATAAAAGCCAAGGGCTGGGTTATTAATCATTGATTTTAAAAAGTTTAATTTCTCTCAAAATATTTTGGTTCAGATGAATTATTTTATTTCTGTTAATTGTCATTTTGAATAAAAATTACCATTGTCAACAAAAAACTATTTTTCAATTGAAAAAACTTTGTTAAAAACACTGTAAAGACCTACCAAATTGTTACAAGGTAGGGCGGTAATATTCCTTATCCGACGTTATGTAGGTCTAAAATGTCGGATTACCGTTCTTTTTATTTGAATATATTCGGAATAGTGTAAAAATTGTTTTCATAATCAGAATCAATCATTTTTGCTATCTACTTTTGAAGTAAACGGTGGTATTTCCAAAATTTACTTTAAAAATTCAAACCGAACATTTCAATGGCGCAGGGTGTATGTACTGAAAAAAATGTACAGAGAATAGTGGCACAACAACATTTCGAGTTCTCGATTCAAGACACATAAACCTTTATAGCATATATGAGCGATTTAGGCCAACCGTAGTCGGTGTGTATGTGCGCGTATTCATAAAGCTCGCCATACTGATTGCACAATCGGTCGATAGTTTCGTCGGCCGATTTTTATAGCCTCATATAAATTGTCAAACCGATCAAAGAATCGGTCGATGAACAATCTGCAGTGTGCGGTCTTTCTAAATAGGATTTCAGGACATATGAATAAGATGTACCAGGCTGATAGATAATCTCATTAATGTTTATATATTTGGGACCAGCAACCTAAGGTATAAACTAACCAAATGTCAGCTAACCGAAAGAAAATAAATATTTTTAGCTTGAGGTCTTCTTAAATGCTCTAATAACAATAATTGATAAACCACTTGCTGTACTTTCAGCTCGTGGAAATTTTACGGTATAGTAAAACCATGTTATGCAAAATGTTTGCGCATTTTATAAACCGTGTTATAAAAATGCCGTTTTATACGAGGGTTGCCTGTATTGATTTATGTTATTGATATTAATACATTTTTATTATGAATCCAGATATATAGAATTCTTGTTTACAAAACGGTCTAAAAAGACCAAAGTATCGAAATCCTGTCAAAAATTTCCAAACATTTGGTTGGTCCAAAATCACTTTTCTCGACGTTTTAAAAGTCTCAGAGTCCGAAAAATCAAAAAATGTCCGTTCGTCTGTCTGGATGTCTGTAGCCATGGTATCTCGAGAACGGCTTGTCCGATTTGGATTTTTTTTCGCCAACCTATTTCTAAGGGTAAGGCGGAATCCAGAAGCTTTTATCTCAAAATCACCTGTTTATATAAATTTCTAGCGTTTTTTATATATGATGGTTTGAAGATTGAGTTGGACATTGAGTTTGGGGTTGACTTGAAGGTTAAGTTAGGAGTCAATTTGTGGGTTGAGTTGAAGTTGAGTTGGAGTTAAGTCGGGGTTGCTTTAGAGCGAATAGTATTTTTTATGTGCTGTTTGGAAGATTGAGCTAGGCGTTGAGTATGTTGTTGAGTTGAAGGTTGAGTTGACCGTTCCGTTTGCGGGTTGATTTGGAATTGAGTTGGAGTTGACTTGGTGTTGGAGTAGGTTTAATGAGCAGTTGACTTTTGGGGAAAAAACGCGTAATTGTTTTTACTTCAATTGTAAGGGGAATTCTAAACGAAATATTTA
Source organism: Tipula helvola (assembly GCA_963556165.1). Taxonomy (NCBI): domain Eukaryota; kingdom Metazoa; phylum Arthropoda; class Insecta; order Diptera; family Tipulidae; genus Tipula; species Tipula helvola. The sequence continues at coordinate 301,914,753 of OY744481.1, read as the reverse complement.
TTATTAAATAAAATTTAATCGAAAACAATTAGTTTTATTATTTCCAAGCTTTATTTTAATATTTTCTAAATTTTTAGACAAATTTAAATAAACCGTTAAAGTAAAGAAAATGCTAAATTTCACTACGTATTTCAAAATCATTTGAATCAATACTAAACCTATTCTTTTAAATTATTGATTAATCTTAAAAATTAGTGACGTGTGCTAACTGCTCTTGCATTTTTCACGCTTGTTACCCTCTTGACAAGCTATTTATGCATATAATTAATTTATTTAAAACTAAACTATAATTTTTCATTCAACTTTTTACTAAAAATCTATAAAAAAATATTTAGCTCTACCTATTTATACGGAGCTGCTATCGGGAGCAAAATGGAAATTTGAATTTTTTGTACAACCTTACATACGGCAAACTTATGTGATATTCCATTCACCCAAAAAGTTTGATCTGAATCAAAAAAAATGGCGGCAGATCAAGGTTTGGTGTTTTATTTACTGAAAAAATCAAGAGATTGTTTGATCTAGATCAAACTTCAGAAATCGCATTTTTTGAAAGATTTACTTTTCTACCAAATTCACTAATACGTAGAAATGTCCATTTTTTATTATTATAAACTACAGCTAAAAATCTAAATACACTATTTTAGTTGGCGTCATTCATGAATTGAATATTGTATTGTGAGTTTAACAATATAAACAATTTTATTTTAACTACTGTTTACCAGCGCAACTAAAAAAATAGATCATATGATTTTGTGTTCTATTAGAACCATCAAATCTGGATTTTTTTAAAAAAGTGAATAGAATTCAACATTAATTTTGATTTAAAAATGTTAATGCATGCAATGCCTATGTATTAAAGGCCGTTTTAGTAAAATGCTACCTATGTATGTGTTATAGGATAACAAACAAAAATATTTACGTATGATGTTATTTAATACAGGAGTAAGATTTTGCACAAAAGCGAGAAGCGAGTTTGTGTCTCTTTTACTTACACTGAATATGAACACTGTGTCGCTTAGTAGAAATGTATTTTTGCGATTTTAGCTCAATTGAAAAAAACTGTCGGACAAAATTGTAAAGCGAAAAATCAAACGAAAACTCGCTTCTCGCCTTTAGTGCAAAATCCCACTCCAGTGGCACTATTCTGGTTTTCCCAGGGAATTGCGAATTGAGATTTGATTTATTGTCAGTTTTTAGTGTACATTTTGGTTTTTTTTTCGAAAGCATACTGAGCGATTCCTATTTTGTTCATGTTTTAGGAAAAAATATTTCCCTGGTAAATTTTTAGGGAAAAATAAACAACAAAATTGCTATTAAATGGAACTATTTTTCGCCTAAATTTAGTATGTTATGGAAAAAAGGAAACCAAAATACACTAAAAACTGACAATATATCAATTCCCAATTCGCAATTCCCCGGGAAAATGCCTACTAGAATAATGCCACAGGAGTGGGATTTTGCACAAAAGGCAAGAAGCGAGTTATTTTTTTTTTTTAAAGAATACATTTTTATTCCATTTCATTCGGTCGATGTCGCTTTTTCTATTGCGATCTCGTAAATTGTATTATGTATAAGGGCTATCTCTTTACCTCCGTTTCGAGTTTCGACCATATACATACTTTCGTTGGTGAGAGACATAGACGAATGATAGTTGAAATAGAATATCATTCTATTCTAGTTAGGTAAGATCGCATTAATAAAATATATTTCTACTAAGCGAAATAGTGTTCATATTCAGTGTAAATAAAAGAGACACAAATTTGCTTCTCGCCTTTTGTTGACTCAGTTGTGATGTATGGAATAGATACATCGATAATGAAGGCATGGTGTCTTTGGTAGGCACAGGACGTAACTCCGGGAGAGAAGGAGGGGCAAAGGATGCATTTCATAAGCACTCCAAAACTTCTTTTTGATCTGGTGTAATTGCTAGAGTAAACAGCATTGCGCTGATCTAAAATCCACTACAAAGATGTGGTTTACTTCAGCTTACCAGACACTAAGGAACTCCAATGGGAAAAAGCCATAGATTAATATAAGTTAGTAGAATAAGTTAGAATCAAATTGCTCTTTAGTCCAGGAGACTAGATTGTAGACAGCAACTGTTATAAAATATTAAGAATTAGCTAAAATGTAATTCAACTAAAACCAACTGCACAAGAAATTATTAACACTACAAAAAGATGCCCCAGAACGTGTTACAACTCGAACATCCCAGATCTTGTTTTTCCTTTATCTCCGATTTAGAAGCATAGGGCGCCTACTAAATTATTTTTGTTTAAAATAATTTTTCGAGACTATTCTAAAAAGTTTTTTTCGCATAAATGATTGTTGAAGGGATCTCGAAAATTAATTCAATTTGCTAAATTGGCAACAAAATACGCTTGGGGTGAAAAGCAATGACAAGCACACAGACACCTCTTCAAACACACTTTTCTAACTCATAAAACCAAAAAAAAAGGTGTAATTCTAGGGTTTAAACACCTTCGGGATTATTATGAACACAACTATCGAACTACATATCTTCCAAGCTAGTAGGCATGGAGAAGTTCAATGTTGGATGATATTGCCCAAGAGAAAATAAATAATAGAAAAACATGTATTTTTCAAGACGTGGCACCAGTTTACATAAACCAACCAAGAACCAGAAAAGACCAATAAAACTTTGGTTCAGCGGAAGATTACATTTCAGGTAGCTCAGTGTAGATTCGAACAAAAACTTGGCCGACTACATCACCTCAACGTCATAACACCGATCGACTAGTCAAAAGGGAAGGACATAATCGTTCTATTGAAACGTCTCAGTGGTACCGCATCTGTATCGACGCAGATTATTCAACTGGGCTCAACACACGTTTTCATCATGATATGCATCCTCTTTATCGGTACAATAAAAAATCGTTCCGTAGCTTTTAAAAAGAAGAGTCTTGATTTAAGTAATTGAAATTGAAAATTCAGCGAGTTATAATAAAACTCAGTGTGCATTAATCATATTAAAAATATCGAATATTATAGCTATGCAGTGTCAAAAGGTCGATTTGTCAAGCACAACCGCATTCAGGCACGGCGGAATTACTACAGATCGATCAATCGGCTATGACTCGGGAGTGTGGGACACACTAAAGTAAGTAACCGAAATTAGGTTAATGGATTAGGAGTGGTGGTAAGAAGAATTTAATCATTATCAATTAATGAAAGATCATTGATTGAGTTCCTTTTGTACAGATTAAAGACGCGACGGATTTTGGTGCCACTTACTCGGAAAAATTGTTGAACTCTGTGCCAAAATATGATTTGATTCTTATATGTATATCCGGATGTTAATACAAATTAATAATAAATTCAAATTTAATTATTAATTTATACAATTGTATTTCCTTAAAAAAATATGTTAAATTTCAATTATTAGCCTATATTCGAATTATTAATTACGTATTCTAAAATAATAATTTAATTAAAATTCCAGCTTGTTGGTATAAAAAGGAAAATATTTTAATAATTTTTGTCAGTTCCGTAGTAAACTTTGTTTGAGAAAGGTACAAAAATTAAGTGGAGTTTTGTTGTGTGAAAAATTAAGTGAAATTTTTGTGTTAACAAAATATAATGGCAGAACCTAAAATGAATGAAAATTACCCACGCACAATTTACAATGGACCTGATGACGAAATAGTCATATCTGGAATATCAGGATGTTATCCAAATTCCCTAAATTTAAACGAATTGGAGCACAATCTTTACAATAAGGTAGAATAAGTTTGTGTTTTTTAAAAGTGCAAGTGTGTTAAGTGAATCATTATTTGTTGTTTTAATTTATTGAAATACATTTAGATTGATATGGTTGATGACGACGAAAGACGATGGCGGCATGAAAATCCTGAAATACCAAAACGTTCAGGTAAAATTTATAATTTGGAAAAATTCGATGCAACGTTTTTTGGTGTTCATTTCAAACAAACCCATTCAATGGATCCTCAAGCACGGATTTTAATTGAAAAGGCTTACGAAGCAATATTGGATGCAGGTATAAATCCAAAATCAATGCGGGGCACAAGAACTGGTGTATTTATAGGCGCATGCTACAACGAATCTGAAAAAACTTGGTTTTACGAAAAAGTGACAGGTGGCGGATTTGGAATAACTGGTTGTAGTCGGGCTATGTTAGCTAACCGGATTTCCTATACATTAGGACTACAAGGACCATCGTTTTTACTTGATACAGCATGCAGCAGCTCAATATATGCATTAGATGCAGCATTCACCGCTATGCGAAATGGTGAATGTGATGCTGCTCTCGTGGGTGCATCAAATTTATTACTTCATCCAAACTTAACTATTCAATTTGCTCGGTTGGGAGTATTAGCTCCGGATGGAGTATGCCGGCCATTCGATGAGAAAGCATCTGGTTACGTGCGTTCTGAAGCAATCTCAGTTTTATTCTTACAAAAATCTAGAGATGCGAAACGTGTTTATAGCACTGTTTTATACACAAAAACCAATTGTGATGGGTACAAGGAAGAAGGTATCACTTATCCTTCTGGGGTTATGCAAGCAAAATTATTAAGCGAATTTTATAAAGAAATCAACATAAAACCCGAAACGGTGCACTATGTAGAAGCTCACAGTACGGGTACCGTTGTCGGAGATCCCGAAGAATGTAACGCCTTAGACGAAGTGTTTTGTAAAAATCGCAAAACTCCAATGCCAGTTGGTTCAGTAAAATCAAATTTAGGGCATAGTGAAGCTGCTGCTGGAATGTGTTCCATTGCCAAGTGTATTATTGCCATGGAAAATCAATTAATCCCACCAAATTTACATTTTTCAAAAAATCGCCCAGGCGTTAAATCGTTAGAGGAAAATAGGCTTCAAGTAGTGCATGAAGCACAAAAATTGGATGGACCATTAATTGCAATTAATTCATTTGGATTTGGTGGCGCAAATGCGCATTGTTTGTTAAGAGCCCATCCCAAAGTCAAGATAAACAAAGGCGCTCCCAAGGATTCAATATCGAGATTAGTAAACTGGTCAGGAAGAACCGAAGAATCTTGTAATACAGTACATGAGGCATTAGCATCACAGCCGCTTGATGTTGAATATATCGCACTTTTACATAACGCACAAAATGAATCAGTTTCTGGAAATGTTTTTAAAAGTTATGGCCTATATAAACATGTAGAAGGTGACAATGCACAATGCATTACAAAAGAAGTACAACATTTTACTGGAATAAAGCGCCCAATTGTGTATGTGTTTAGTGGAATGGGTTCTCAGTGGAGCGGAATGGGAACTGCCTTATTAGAAGTGCCTATTTTTCGTCAAACCATCCAAAAATGTCATGATTTATTAAAACCTAAAGGCTTAGACTTATTAGAAATAATAACATCACCGGATAAAACTATGTTTGATAATATACTCCATTCATTTGTTGGCATCGCTTCAATTCAGGCAGCACTTTGTGATTGTCTAGCAGCATTAAATATTCAACCGGATCACATTATTGGCCACTCAGTTGGAGAATTAGGATGTGCATATGCCGATAATTGTTTAACGATGGAACAAATGGTATTATGTGCATATTCTCGTGGAATGGCAAGTCTTATAACGAAAAAAATTAAAGGTTCAATGGCTGCTATCGGACTATCCTATTACAAAATTAAAAATCTTGTCCCACCAACTATAGACGTTGCGTGTCACAATGGCCCAGATTCGTGTACTATTTCGGGTCCGCAAAACGAAGTTGAAAAATTTGTCGCCAAATTAACAGCTGATGGTATTTTTGCACGTGAAGTTCCTTGTTCTAATATCGCGTATCATTCGCGGTACATTTCAGATATGGGCCCTAAGCTCTTAGAATTACTACTTGAAATAATTGAAGAACCAAAAAAGCGTTCCCCAAAATGGCTTAGTACCAGTGTACCAAAAAATAAATGGGATCTACCAGAATCGCAATACTGTTCAGCGCAATACCAAACGAATAATTTACTCAGCTCAGTATTGTTTGAAGAAACTTCGTTATTATTGCCGCACAATGCAATATTAATTGAAATTGCACCTCATGGTTTACTTCAAGCGATTTTAAAAAAATCACTTACTAAGGCGATTTATATTCCGTTGACTCACCGAGGCAATAAACAAAATTTAGATTTCTTTTTAACAGCTTTAGGAAAGTAAGCAACAAATAAAATGTCTGATATGCCGATTTCCAATAAAATAAATTTAAATTTTCTAACTTTTTTTTCAGAATTTACCTAAATGGTGTAGATATTGCTATTGAAAATCTTTATCCTAAGGTTGAATTCCCAGTATCTCGAAGAACACCAAGATTGTCACACCTAATAAAATGGGATCATTCAGAAGATTGGTATGTTATGAAGTACTCCGCACAAAAAACGAAAAGTGGTGAAAAAAAAATTTTGGTTTCACTTCAAGATCATGATTATGAGTATATTTCGGGGCATATAATTGATGGGCGATGTTTGTTCCCAGCCACGGGTTATTTAGGTTTAGTTTGGGAAACTTTTGCAGGTACGGAGGGGAAACTAGCTTCCGAAGTCGATGTACAATTTGAAGATGTTAAATATTTACGAGCAACGACGATAACAGCTGAGACGCCTGTCGAATTCCTTGTAATGGTTCAGCTAGGAACAGGTCGATTTGAAATATCCGAAGGAAGTGTAGCGGTTGCTACTGGTTACATAAAAGAATTATCAAGCGATGTAAAATTAACAACTTTACCACCACTTATTAAAAATGATCAGCCGTACTTACCAGCAAAGGATTTTTATAAAGAATTGCGACTTCGCGGTTACCATTACAATGGTCTATTTCGTGATATTATTGAAGCACGATCTGACGGACTACATGGTAAAGTACGGTGGAATTCAAATTGGGTTTCTTTCATGGATTGTCTATTACAAATTTCAATTCTTGGAAAGGACACGCGCGGACTTTTAGTACCAACGGCAATCGAAAAAATAACGATCTGCACCAAACAACACCAAGAATTAATAAATAAATTTGATCCAGAGAATACAGAGGCCCACTTTTTTGAATTATTTGCAAATACTAATATGAAAATTTGTCAAGCCGGCGGAATCGAAATAAAAGGATTACAAGCAAACCCAATTGGAAGGAGGAAAATTCTAAACTTGCCAGTATTAGAATCTTATAAATTCATACCTTATATACCAACACCTAAAATGAGTGAAACAAATTCAGCAAGAATTTGTATACAACATGCATTAGAAAATCATCCAACACCAATAGTAAAATGTGTTGAATTAGTTAACAAAAACTCTGTACCCTTTATAATAAAACTGAAGGAAGCTATTGAAGATATGCCGCTTACAACCGGAGATTTAACGATTCTAACATCAGAGGCGATAGAATTCGAGAATATAAGTGTTGAGGATGGTTCAATATCATCACAAACTAATTGTTTGTTTATTATCAAACCTAATTGTTTAACTGAGCCGGTATTCCTAGAAAGTTCGAAGGCAAGCCTTGTTGAACATGGATACTTAATTTCACGAGAGCCGGTCAATTTAGAAACCAATCATATAGTTATGCCTCAAGGATTCAATCTCATTGCGGTGATTCCACTTGATATAGAAACACTAGTAATATTACAGAAGAAATCTCATAAAATTCCAAAGGAACCGGTTACAATAAAAATCTCTTCGGAAGATAAACAATTCAAATGGCTCGAACAATTTAAAACTGATATTAAAAAAGAAGATATTATCGCATATTCACAGAATGAACCTATTTCTGGAATTATAGGTTTCGTTAACTGCGTTAGAAGAGAACCAAATGGATCTAACGTAATATGTGTATTTATTGATGATCCTAAAGCACCGTCGTTTGATCCGAAAAATCCATTTTACAAAAAGCAATTGGAATTAAATTTCGCCATCAACATATATCGAAATGTAATTATAAATTAATTTTTAACTTATTTTAACAATTATAGTTAAAATTTAAATATTTTTTACGCAGGGCCAATGGGGAACATATCGACACCTGGCATTTGAAAAATTGATCCGAAAAGGACCAGCTGATGTACATACATATGCAAATCTAACACAAAGAGGGGATTTATCATCCTTACGTTGGATGAGAGGGCCCTTTAATCAACAGTTTGCTAATAACCAAACGAAGATTCAATTTGCTGCATTAAATTTCCGGGACGTTATGCTTGCCACTGGCAAATTAGCTGTTGAAGTATTTGGTGAAAGTCGTCTCGACCAAGAGTGTGTGCTTGGTCTTGAATATTCGGGAATCGATAGAAATGGCAATAAAATCATGGGAATGGGGATATCCGGAGCAATTGGTACTCATATAATTTCAGATCCAGGACTTACATGGGCCTGCCCAAAAAATTGGTCACTAGAACAAGCTGCCACTGTACCTGTTGTTTATGGTACTGTATATGCCGCTCTGTTTTTACATGCAAAGATCAAGAAAGGCAAATCCATTTTAATTCATGCTGGTACCGGAGGTATCGGTTTAGCTGCCATTAGGGTTGCTCTTGCCTATGGTTTAGAAGTATTTACAACTGTTAGTACCAAAGAGAAACGAGAATTTTTACTGAAAACATTTTCGGATTTAAAAGGTTAGTCATAGTTTCAAAAAAAGCAAACAAAAAAAAACTTAAAATAATTTATTTGTTCTCCGTATACAGAATCTCACATCGGGAATTCACGTGATTTAACTTTTGAGTACATGATCCAAATGCAAACAAATGGTAATGGAGTCGATTACGTTCTAAATTCATTGGCAGAAGAAAAATTACTTGCATCATTACGATGTTTAGGCAGCGGTGGAAAATTCCTGGAAATAGGAAAATTCGATATGGCAAATGATACTAAAATGGGATTACGTGAATTTTTGAAAGAACTTTCATTCCATGCAGTTCTTCTCGATAATTTATTCAAAGCACCGTTAGAGGAGAAAATGGCTCTTAAAATGATATTACAAAAAGATATTGATGCCGGTATAGTAAAACCACTTCCAGCTATTGTATATCCCGCAAGTGAAATTGAGAAAGCATTTAGATTTTTGGCTAGTGCAAAACATATGGGAAAAGTACTCTTAAAAATTCGAGAAGATCCTTATGACGATGTTTCACTGCCAATCGCAATTTATCCACGATTCAATTGTGATTCGAACGCATCCTATGTAATAATTGGTGGCCTCGGAGGCTTTGGTTTAGAACTGGTAGATTGGTTAGTCATTAGAGGAGCGCGAAAAGTAGTAATATCAACAAGCAGAGGTATTTCCAAGCCTTACCAAACGTACCGGATTAAAATATGGGAAACATATGGTGCAATCATAAAGATAAATATTTCAAATATTGGAACACAAAACGGTTGCGAAACACTATTAAAAGAAGCAATGAAATTAGGACCAGTGGCTGGTATATTCAATTTAGCTGTGGTCCTACAAGATGGTATTCTAGAAAACCAAACTTTCGAAAAATTCAATCACTGTTTTATACCCAAAGTAAACGCGACAATCTATTTGGATCAATTGTCTAGAAAATTGTGCCCAACGTTAACACATTTTGTAGTCTTTTCAAGTGTATCGTGTGGCCGAGGTAATCCGGGTCAAACTAATTATGGCATGGCTAATTCAATCATGGAACGTATAATTGAACAAAGGCAACAACATAATCTACCCGGTAAAGCAATACAATGGGGAGCGATTGGTGAAGTGGGTTTAGTTGCAGATAAGCAAGAAGACAAACTTGATATGGAAATAGGAGGGACGTTACAGCAAAGAATATCATCATGCCTCGAAGAGCTTGATCATTTACTTTTGGGGGAGAGTCCAGTTGTTGCCAGTATGGTAGTCGCTGAAAAACGTACCAGTTCTAATAGTACCGACATTATAACAAATATAATGAATATTATGTCTATTAGAGATATTAAATCAATTTCAATGGATACAACGTTAGCCGAACTGGGTATGGATTCATTAATGGCAGTTGAAATAAAACAGTGCCTTGAACGTGATTTTGATATTATTTTATCACCGCAAGATTTAAGAACAATAACATTTGCTAAACTACATGAATTAAATGAACAAAGCAAACGGCCCAGTGAAGATAAAGTTAAACTAAGATATGCAACAGAAGGTGTCACAGGCATTCAGATGTGGTTACAAACTTTAGGGAATGAAACTACTTACGATAAATCAGTAATACGACTTCCCAGTCGGAACAGTTCTACGAAATTTAAAACTGCATTAATTATATTACCCGGAATTGAAGGTATTGTAAGAACGCAATGGAATACTATTGCTTCATCGATTAATTTACCAACTTTCTGTGTCCAATTTGTTAACATTCCCCATGTCAAAACAATCAGCGCACTTGTCGAAGCAATATCAACTGATATTCACGAAGAAATTGGAAAGCATATTGATACATTTTATATTGTTGGGTATTCATTTGGTTCAACTATTGCATTTCATTTAGCAAACAAGTTTGAATCGTCTGGAATAAAGGGAAATGTTGTTCTTGTTGATGGATCTTTGCCGTTTTTGAAAAAGCTTTTATTTGCTCAAATCAAGGATGTTGTTACGGAAAATGCAATTGAAATCTTAATATGTTCAGCAGTAATCAATCAAATTTTCCCTGAAGAAGATGAAAACGATTTACAAAAAAAAATTGCATTAATTCCCAACTGGGAAGGACGAGTTAATAAGGCATTACAGTTGGCTGAATCACAAAGCATTTACAGTAAGCAATATTTAAAAAATATGCTGGAAGGACTATACAATCGTATTAAAATGGTTTTCTATTCTAAAAGTTCTGATATTCCAAAAATTAAATCTTCAATTACCTTAATTAGGCCAGCTGATGTGTCGATTCAAGATATTGATGAAGACTATGAATTAGGCAAATATACTGAAGAAAAAGTATTTTTGAAATATATAGAAGGCAATCATTTAACTATGCTAGAAAATCCCAAGTTAATAGCGCTATTGAATGAATTGCAACCGAAACACGAATCAGACAATGATTTTAAAAAAATGATGGCTGAATAATTGTAATTTAAAATAAAATAAAAAGTAGAATTGTTTGTGGTAAATTTTGCTTCTCTATTTTATTTCAAATTCAAAAATTTAATAGGTAATATAATTCATCATTCGGTATACAGTTCCGATCATTATCTCACTAATAAATGCGGTATGAAAATAAACCAATCCAAAAACTATTTATAACTTAATAAATTCATTACAACATATAAAATTCATTACATTTAAAAAAAAAACATTAAAATTCAATAAGTTAAAAATATAAACAATAATAAAAATTCATATTAAAAAAATTTTTTTTTTTTTTTACACAAAACATGTTGACGATAATGATTACAAAAGCAAAATTATTTACTAAGTATTTACTTGGTTTCTTTACTGTTAAAAATTCCAATAAGTCTGGTGATTGATGCTTTTGAAGGGTTTTTACTGCAATGGCCCCTGGAAATAAAAAATGTATTATTTCAATCATTACTTTTTATTTAAAATTGTTTGTCACTAGCATACTTTATTTAGTTTTTAATGTAATAAATGGGTCAGGGCAAGACCACATACACTGTATGCTCTGAACGTTTCTTGTATTGATAATAAAATACAATTTTTTTTGGCAACGTATGATATTTATATAATCTTCAATATAATCTCATCCAATGATTTTTCAGCATTACCTGTCTTGTAAAACGCTTTTTCAAACACTTCAAAATATGCGATTGTTTGGGCTATTACTTTATCATTCAATGTAAATCTCATCCCTGCAGCCATCTTTTCAAAGTTGAAAACACAAAATAATCGCTAAATGCCAAATCTGCTGAATACGGTAGATGGAGAAGCAATTCGAAGTGTAATTGATGCAATTTTGCCGTCGCTATTGTAAACTGGTGAGCGGGTGGGGTGCATTGTCTTGAAGAAATGGATTTTTTTTCCTCGGCACAGTTGTTCGATTTGCCTTGTTTGCATCGATTCCAATATATTATATTGATATTTACCAAAAATGCATTATAATACTCACCAGTGAAGGTTTTCCCTTTTTCTAGATAGCCGATGAGCAATATTCCAGGTGTGTTCCAAAAATAGTCACTTTGGTTGGTCTGCTTTGACCAGGTTTGAGCCCAAGTAGTATGTGAATAAGTTGTTTTAAGCTTAATTATCCGATAAAAATCACTCTGATAAGAATCACGCAACTGTTTATTTATAGAGTATGCAAAATTGCATCATAACATCAAAGCTTAAGCAAAGTTGAAATCAGAAATTAAAAGCACAAAAATAATTGAATAAATTACCAGAACGCATCTTCGAATAAATCGGTAATACAGAACAAAATATCAATGTTGAGTCCACTGAGTAAAACCAATTAGTAAGATGGCCCCAACAATTCCTTGGCCGAACGTAACCAAAACGGAAGATACACATCTCCACTTAATGTAACAATTATATCCAAAATCCACATACAAACACATACCGACGAATTGATTCTGATGCGATGTTATCTGGAAGTTTATCGACTAGACCTAGCCTCTCCATCCCTACTCCTCCTGGCTACGTCCACATTCGTGTCGGAAGTAACCCGGTTCTTCTAACCCGGCCGAGACAAAAGTCAGAGATGACTCACATGAGGCACCTGCAAATAATGCACTTAAAGAGTTATGGGATTTAAATCCAGGAGCGTCTATCTCACATTGGGTGCCTCCCTGCTCAGCGACTGTACCCCAAGAGGAGCGGGTATGTACCTACTTGGCAGCAAGTATAAAATACTAGGCGCGGCACATCGAAAAAGGATCCATGATGAGTAAAAGTCCAGGAGAGTTAGTTACGGTGCAGGGAGAAGGAAACCCAGTATCGGCCGAAGGGAGTGAGTAAGCAAGCTCCTAACAGTCGAGATCCAGCAACTGCAATGTTACAACGATGGCGAACTTGGCCGTTGTGGTAGATATATGGAAGTGTATAAGACAAATACACAAGCACATAATTAAATGTAATTTATAATTTATTTATTAATAAATATTTATTATTTATTTTGTATAGTTTTATTTATTTTATAATTTTTTAATTTAATTATTGTTACACATTTTATTTATTTATAATTTTAACAATTTGTATTTATATTATTATATGTATACACACCATTTTTATCCACGCAAGTTGGCGGCCAACACAACATGCGACGTGCTGTCGCTATAGAGATTGAGACAAGACTGAAGAGAAGACCGAAAATTAAATTTATTGGTTTGTGCTCGTTTTTTTATCAATTGTCATGCTGCGATTAATGCAGCAGATTGAATAAGGAGAAAATGACCCAATGCAACATAGCTATTTATTGTAAAGCAGAGCACATAGTGAGTGTATGTGAGGCGATGATAAAGTTAAGCGGCGTGAAAATGTTGTAGTGGTGATTCAGTGAGCTCGGACGCCAATGTATGCAGTTGATACATTGTGATGGAGAACGAATGTTTGAGCCGCTACAGGACTCCCCAGCAAGTGAATCCCCCCCTCCCCTGCGAAATGTGGTTGGTTTCGGTCTGATTATGTTGTTCAGATCAACTGATCGCTCAGTTGAAATGTCTTATCTCATAAGAAGCATTAACGGAGTCGATGGGCCGAGACGATTGTGTGGTCGATCGATGCTTGAATCAGTAGCTATGACGGAGGAAATTCGTCGAGGCCCACACCTGATAGAATGGGTGCAAGAGGCGTAGACCAAATATCGATGGGGGCTCCACAAATTAAAAAAGACTGAATTAAAAAAAGTGTTCATTAATGAAATAAAAAAAGCGAATATTGTATGAAAAAGAATACATTTTTTATTTCAGAAAATTTTAGGAAAAAATGATTTAAAAAAAGTAACAGGTGTTCATACTTTTTCATACAATATTAGCTTTTTTTATATTTTTTAATTCAGCCTTTTTTAATTCGTGGAGCCATCAATGGGTACCTCTTATCTTCATTCACTGAAGTGTGCTCGCTGCAGACAGCTGTATTTAAAATGTCTGGTGACACAAGGAAGTGAAGAATCGATCGAGTTTCCATGCAACGATAAAGCAGTGACATGCCAGACCAGAAAATGAATTCTGAAGTCTGAAGTCAGCTTTGGGGCCTGTTAAGAGGTGTTGAATGATAAATGAAAATTGCGAATAACTCTGTGTTTGTCTACGGTACTTTGGTATAAGTTATTCCTATTCGGATAGGAATGAAATTTTGCCCAAAGTAAGAGCAAAGCATAATTTAGTTTTATCTTTCAACAGTTGGCGCCAAGCTCTAAAATTTAATTTATTATTTAGGATTTTAACAAATATAAAATAGTGATAACAAATTGTTGAATAAATGATATGATATAGATCTACCGGACAATCATAATGGTGACTTAGGTATGTATAGCACATTCCTAGAGTATGCCTAACCCATTATCAAGAAACGATACCTGGGAGCACCATATTCCAGAATTATGCGGGCCAGACCCTGCCTGCATCCTCAACACAAAAAATTTGCAAGGATTTGGGATGTTAGTCACAGATAAAACTAGGGCAGTAATCGCAGCAAAGTTATTTTCTAACTACATAGTTAATTTATTTAAAAAAATTGTTGCGTTCAACTGGAGGGATTTTATAAATATAAATATTCGTAAAGGAGAAAATATCGAAGCAAAAACAAAAGAAAAAACCAAAAAAATATATATATATAGATCGTTTCGCTTTGGCAATCAAAACAGCAACTTGTACAAAACAAATGCCAATTTTGTTCAAAAATAAAACCGAGAACAATTATCCGTCAAAAATTAATCAAAACATCAAAAAATCTCCAAAAATTTCCAAAAATGTCTACACCAACAAAGCTTGGTTGAAACCATTCCAAACAGAACGGAAAAATTAGACGGCACTATTTTTACCAGGTCCGCAACAAAGTACAAAACAATGACGCATTATTAGAAAAGTTTCATGCGTGAACAGAAAGAAACTGAGTATGTAAAAATGACTCAATTCACTATCAATTTAAATTAAATATGGGATGTTTTGTATTTTAAAATCTTATGCACAACTACACAAACCTAAAATCATGCATTATTTGTGAGAAATCAAGAAATTTGACTTCCCTCACTACAAATTTAAGATATTCAAGAAAGATATTGCCTGATAAATGCATCCCGGTGGATTACATTTTTTCCATATTTAATTATTTAAAACTTCACACACTGAGACTGAGTTGTATCCATCCAAGTGTGTGTACTTTTTTTTTTAATTTCGGCCATAATACTTTAGACCACTACATTTTCGATCAGTCAACTCAAAAATAAAAACACAAAAATCTATCATTTTTTCCTTTACTTTCAATTTTCTCGTGTAATTTTTTTAGGTTAGAAAACAATCAAAAAATTAAAATTGCAAAAAAAAATGGAAACAATTAACTTCACGTTGAAATTTTTATTGCAACGGGTATAATTTTTATTAAAGGAGCGAATGAAAAACACGACTTCACACACTGACTATTCTAGTACTTTTTTTTTAGATCAAGGTCATTTTTTTATAGGCAAACCCCAGCTTTTGATCAGCGATCAATTGTACGTCCGAATATATATTTTCCATGACCTCCCAAGGTCACCTCAAGGTATATATTTTAATTGTAAAGCTTATGATTTGCTATGAAAATTAAAAAATAAATAAAAAAAATCATAAATAACCGATCATTGTAATAACTAATAATGCTTGTGTTACTATGAAAATTATAAAAAAAAAAATAAAAAAATATAAATTTTAAAAATAAATAATTCATTTTTTTAATTTTTGTAGCAAATCATAAGCATTATAACTAAAATATATTCCTTCACGTGACCTTGGGAGGTCATGGAAAATACATATTCGGACGTACAATTGATCGCTCTTTTCGAATCCGATGTCGAAAACAGGAGTTTCCGTATAAAAAATTACCTGACCTAAATTTGACCTTGAAGATGAATATCAAGGTCATAACCAAGCGCACCATTAAATTCGTTGTTGAAAATTACCTAAGACTAAACATTGATCTATAGGATATAGGATATACTATAGGATATAGTCGAATATAAAATAATAGAGAATTAAAATAAGAAAGTTAAGATATAGTATGTTAATATTTAGAAAAATGTAACTCATATTATTTATAACAAAAGATATAATAAATTGAATTGGTTAAAACCGAGAGGTAAGCCATAATCCAAAAATAAATAAATAAAAAATAAAAACCTTAAAAACAGCCCCTAAAAACAGAAAACCAATTCCTTTTCAAAGAAAACCAAATCAAACATTTTTAACTTTGTTATGTTGCACATGGGTCGCCCACCAATTTTCATGAGACAGGCCTCACATACAAAAAGTTAAGAATAAATTTTCAATGAAAGCAAAAGGTCGAAAATGAATTTTGAGAGATAATTCAAAGAAATACAAAATAATTTGTCTAGAACACATTCATATTGATCCTAATAATGTATTCGTTTTTACATTTATGTACATATTTGTATTTACAGATTATAAAAAACCAATTAAAACCGCAACATCCAAATTATCCTGAAGTTATCTTTTTTGTTTGTAAATAGATGAATAAGTGTAGTCTTACTTTGGCAATTTTACAACAACAATGCCGTGTATTTTCATTCCGGAATGAAGAGTTTCATTCCGCTGAGAAGTAGGAATAGCAAAATTCTCTTCTTCTCATAGTTGTAATGTTTACCACTAGAGTACATATATTACATAATATTTAGTTTTATGAGTTGGTATTAAATATGTAACAATTATCAATTTTTCAATAAATCAGAATTTTAAATTTTGTTGATTATCATTTAGAATTATTATACTTTATTCAATAATTTGTCATCACTATTTTATATTTGTTAAAATTCTAAATAATAAATTATATTTCAGAGCTTGGTACCAACTGTTGAAAGTAAAAACGAAAAATTATTTTGAAGAAGAATTGTTCTTACTTTGGGCAAAATTTCATTCCTATCCGGATAGGAATAACTTTTACCAAAGTAAGACGGCAAAGTATAATAGTCGAAAGTTATTCAAGATCCAATTCCGAAAACGCCTATTAAGTGAAGTTAGCGGGGGTAAAATCTGTCAAAAACAAAAATATCCGGATATTTTCTGCCAAAAAGCCATAAATGAACATACGGAGTGAACACTAACATTTTGGTGATATGTAGGCGACTTTTACGATTATAGCCGTCGTTTGCGGCAATGGGGTTAATAATTAGCATATTCGGAAAAAGATCACAGTAAATTTGTAGTAAAATTCGAAGATAAAATTTGTCAATCTTTTTCCGAACATGGGTAGTAAATTTATAGTAAATTTTTATGTTGTTGTTTTTATTATTTTGACATTTTTAATCTTTATGACCAGATTTATGTGACGAAAAATTAATGTCGTTTTCGATTCACCAAAAAAAAACTGATCTCCAAAAAAAACTGAACTGGTCAATTTTTGACTATGACGAGTTTAGTATTTTTTGCTCGAGATCAGTTTTTTTTTTGTGAATCGAAAACGACATAACTTTATATCTAATTAAATACAAAAAATATGTTTTAAATGGCAAGCGATTTATTATCCATGAAAATGCGTGTTCGAATTTTTTCGATATTGGATTTTACATCGTCGGTTTGCGAGAATAATGACACATCTCAAAAATGGCCAATTTTGAGATAATCCGTGTGTTCGCTGATGGCTTTTTGACAGAAAATACCAGAGTTTTTTTGACAGATTTTACCCCTGCAAACTTCACTTCAATAAAAAACTCGGGTTTTTTTTATGACATCAGCGAACAACTTTTTACTTGACAAATAATTTTGGTGTTTTAAATGTCAACATTACATTTTCTTTATATTATTTTAATATTTTTTATTAATATCATTATCCAAATCGAAGCATTTCATATTATTTTATTTTAAATTTTTCAATTCAAAAAAATTTTGGATTTTTTTTCGCTGATAAAAGAAATAATTTTCGGTTGTCAAAAAAACTCCAGTAAAAGTAGAGTTAAAAATACACCGACTCTTTTTATGCGTTCGTTTTTTTGCTCAAAAAAACTCCGCTCTTTTTTACCCCGGTGGTCATCAGCGAACACTAGGAATAGGAAAAAAATCCTTTAAATGTAACAAACTTTTATCTGGCATAGTGTCACTTCTAAACTACCCATAGTTTTCAATAGTTGTGACGTTGAATTTGATGAATTGAACTATTTTACACTAAAAAAAGAAATTCAAATCGGTTTCCTCAAAACTTTGATATTTTGAGATGTGTCACTATTCTCGCAAACCGACGATATATTTTAACTTTTTGTATGGGCAAGGTAATTTTAGTAAATTTGTTACCAACATAACAAAATTAAATTTTACTATAAATTTACTATGGTCTCTTTTCGAATGTGCTATATGTTCGGAAAAAATTGACAAATTTTATCTTCGAATTTTACTACAAATTTACTTTGGTCTTTTTCCGAACATGCTATTTATATAACTTTTTGTATGGACAGTAATTTCAGTAAATTTTTTACCAGCATAACAAAAATAAATTTTACTATAAAGTTACCATGGTCTTTTTTCGAATGTGCTAAATAGAGATAAATAAAATGACGCGGACTTTTTTAAAATGCCTTGCAGGCTACCAAGGGTCCACAAGCTACTGGTTGAACATCACTGTCTATTTTTAAAGTGTTCCATGGCTTTGCTATGTCGATTACCGTAGATTAATAACGAAACCCCAAATTTTACATCACAGTAAAAGACTATCTACTAAACATAATACAAACTACATAAATAATTGCATAATACTGTACGTACATTGTATGCCCGGTTACGCCACATATATGGCAGCGGCAACTTTTTATTATCGGACAAGTTCTTACGGTGTGATTCGAATAAAATTCGCTGTGAAAGATGTAATAAAATCATAAACTTCTTACGAAAATCATTTTTAAAAATATGTACTTACAGAACTTCTTTATTATTTTTACAAAAATTACACGAGGTGCCTTTACTTGGCTCAGCTGGATGTACATCAACAAATTTACCATAAGTCACAATAATTTCTGGAGTTTGATAATTTGAATACCAATTTATTGAATTACTTTGATGAGACATATTCACTTTTTGATTAATTTTAAAATAACTATTTTTGATTCGTGCTATCGCATGTTTGTTCACTGAGATTCACTGTTTGAGTGTTTGAATGAGAAAATTAACATGTAAAAACAACGTTACCGGCAATAACGTTTCAAATAAGAATTTGCTCAATTGAAATATTTATGCTCAAAAACGTATGAAAAACCCAAACAAAATTTTCCAAAATGTCATTACAATCTATCAAATATAATCCCATTATCACCATCAAATATAATTAGTAATATTTTCGATCTGAATTATAGTAAATTTTCTTAAATTAATTGTTTACAATTATTAAATCTATGCACAGCCGGCAATTTCAAAAAAATAATTGCTCAAAATTATTTTAGTACTGCCCGATACAATTTTATTTCTTATAAGAAATTACTTCTTGTTTTATTTCGTATTCGTATCAAAGTTCTTAATTCTTTTATAGCAGTAGGCAGCGTGTTTGCAAATCTTGTGTAAAATCTATTTTTTTTTTGTGTGTAATAAGATTATAATTTACATTAATTGGAGCCGGTTTTATACTAATTAAAATATATATTCAAAGGTGCGTGATTTTTAATTTATAATTTAACAAATTTGTAAATTTTGCTGCATCATAAAATTGGTTTGGAAAACATGAGAAAGTTCAATATGGATTTCATCATTTGCAAATGGAAATATTTTCTCTTCTCTAGAAACTTCGGCGACCAATTTTTTTTTCTCAGCTAGATTGGTTTTAATCTGTTTCAACAGGTTCAATTAATTGTGAAATATCTAAATTGGTTACTAATTTAATGTTTAATATATATGGTACAAATTTGGTTTAAAAGGAAAATTAAAGTTTGAGGTTAAGTTTTCGATTAAATGTGAGCATTATGTAATCTATCGTTTCAGATGTTTAGACTTCCAAGTGTTCTTAGAGTAGCAGCCGCTCGTCAATTGGCTTTCCGTACATATGCCAAAGATGTCCGTTTTGGAGCTGAAGTTCGTGCTCTTATGTTACAGGGAGTTGACATCCTTGCTGATGCTGTTGCCGTTACAATGGGGCCCAAAGTAATTAATTGATCTCATCATTTTATTGCAAATTGAAATATAGTTACAATATTTATTTTTGTTTTTTTAGGGACGTAATGTAATTTTGGAACAATCATGGGGATCACCCAAAATTACCAAGGATGGTGTAACTGTAGCCAAAGGTATTGAATTGAAGGATAAATTCCAAAATATTGGTGCTAAACTTGTACAAGATGTTGCTAATAATACCAATGAGGAAGCTGGTGATGGAACAACAACTGCAACAGTACTAGCCCGTGCAATTGCTAAAGAAGGTTTTGAGAAAATTTCGAAGGGGGCCAATCCAATTGAAATTCGTCGAGGTGTTATGATAGCCGTAGACGCTGTTAAAGATCATTTAAAAAAAATGTCACGTAATGTGACAACCCCTGAAGAAATTGCACAAGTTGCAACAATTTCGGCTAACGGTGATGTAGCAATCGGTAATTTAATCAGCGAAGCTATGAAGCGTGTTGGCCGCGAAGGAGTAATAACTGTTAAAGATGGGAAAACATTGCAAAATGAATTGGAAGTTATTGAAGGAATGAAATTCGATCGAGGATATATATCACCATACTTTATTAATTCAAGTAAAGGGGCAAAAGTTGAATTTCAAGATGCTCTAGTTTTGTTTTGTGAAAAGAAGATTTCAACTGTTCAATCAATAATTCCAGCCCTTGAGTTGGCAAATGCTCAACGTAAACCGCTAGTTATAATCGCTGAAGACATTGACGGTGAAGCACTAAGCACATTAGTTGTAAACAGATTGAAAATTGGATTACAAGTGGCAGCTGTAAAGGCACCAGGATTTGGTGATAACCGTAAATCAACTTTAACCGATATGGCTATTTCAGCTGGAGGTATTGTTTTTGGGGACGATGCGAATCTCGTTAAACTTGAGGATGTTCAAGTGTCTGATTTGGGTCAAGTTGGAGAAATTACAATTACGAAAGACGATACATTGATTTTGAGAGGAAAAGGACGAAAAGAAGATATTGATCGTCGGGCTGAACAAATTCGCGATCAAATCACAGAAACAACCTCAGACTATGAAAAGGAAAAATTACAAGAAAGATTGGCACGATTATCGTCAGGAGTTGCTGTTTTAAAAATTGGAGGATCGAGCGAAGTTGAAGTTAATGAGATTAAGGATCGTGTAAATGATGCATTGAATGCTACTCGCGCGGCCGTTGAAGAAGGTATTGTTCCCGGAGGTGGTACTGCTCTTTTACGCTGTATCCCTACTTTGGAAAAGCTAAAAGGAGCAAATGAAGATCAAAACACCGGTATTGGTATTATTAAAAATGCCCTTCGTATGCCAGCCATGCAAATCGCCAAAAATGCTGGTGTTGATGGTTCACTAATTGTTGCAAAAACGGAGGAGAAAGAAAATGATATTGGTTACGATGCATTAAATAATGAATTTGTCAATATGATCGAGCGTGGTATTATCGATCCAACGAAAGTTGTCCGAACAGCGCTTACAGATGCATCAGGTGTTGCTTCCCTTTTAACAACAGCCGAAGCAGTAGTAACAGAAATTCCAAAGGAAGAGGGAGCATCTGGAATGGGAGGCGGTATGGGTGGCATGGGAGGAATGGGTGGTATGGGAGGAATGGGTGGAATGATGTAAAAGTAATTACCAATTTAAACATTTTTTTTATATAAACTTTATTTGCATATTATATATGTAGAAAGATAATTTCCTCGAGCATTTAATTTTTAAATTTCTTTAGATTAAGTAACACAAAAAAATAAAATTCTTTGTTCGAATTATAGACAAGAAAAGAAAAGACTAAAACTGTGTATTTCTCCAAAATATGATTTTCGAGTGTGATTATATATAGAAAATCAATATTAGAGGAAATACATTTAAATTATCATAAAAGCGCTGTTTAAAATGAAATCTAAATCCCCAAGAACATCATAAGAAAAATCTCTACCTATTTCTAACGAAAAGATCAACTTAAAAATGCATTTTTATAAAAACTTCAGATTGTTATGTTTTTGTGTATGTATATTGTATAAATGAATGAATACAAATAATAGTTATAGATTAGTTATTAATTAAAACAATAAAATATAGA
The DNA here is from genome assembly GCA_963556165.1 of Tipula helvola. Taxonomy (NCBI): domain Eukaryota; kingdom Metazoa; phylum Arthropoda; class Insecta; order Diptera; family Tipulidae; genus Tipula; species Tipula helvola. Next base: position 301,892,462 of record OY744481.1, on the reverse strand, counting down.
TTTTATTATAAAGGATATTTCATTTATGTATTAACATCTAATGGATTTGACGAAAAGTTTTCGTTTTAAATCTGCATAAAAGGTAAGCTTTTGCTGAGTTTATGCACAAAATCTTAGAGCATGCACAATGAAAAACTTTTTACTTACAGGTTTGTATGAATTTCCAACTTGAACCAAAAATTGTTTTCGTTATGTTGAAAATTCATACAAATCTGCAAGTAAAAGTTTTTTCATTGCGGATGCTTACTTATTTTCTTTATAGGTACCGAAATGAATTACTTGCCACACGTATCTCGCAACGTGGGACAAAATACTTTTCCGTTGAATCAACTATTGATGAAAGGTGAACAATTTCCTTTCTTGTGCAATAAACATTCTACCCCGGAAGAGTAACACTGCATCCCCAATAAAATACTTTTTACTTTTGCCTTGCAGGATTGTATGAATTTCCAACATAATGAACAAAAATTTTTGTTCATGTAACATTACATTTTTTAAAAGGCTTCTTCTGGAACAAGTAAAAGAACTAAATAAACATAATAAGCTTTTTTTATTATTAAGCCACCAATAAAAAAAAAAAATTGTAAAACGATACGATTTGATTAACTAGATTATCAGTTACAATTTTACAAAGTAAAATATGAAAAATTTCCCTATCCATTATTTATTTCAACTTCAACGTCCGACCACATTGCATCACTTTCCGATTCAGGATCAGGATCAGGTGGCGGAACCAATTCAACTAACTCTTGGAAATCATTTGCTATATCTTTTTTTGGATGGCCAAAATGTGAACGAAAACCGAAAAATAGAAAAAATCATACAAGAATATATAAAATTATTTATTATAGAAATGCTTCTTATTGACAATAGGCATACTTTCTTCATTAGCGGATGATGCTGTATAGGAATTTTCAGTGTTACTTGTAGCTGTTTTACCCATAGACATAAGCCCGGCCATGGCTTGGCGATCATTTGGGTCGAGATTCAAAGCTAATGTATAATGTTCTAAGGCTCCATCTTGATCTTTTATTGATTTAAGCATTTCACCAAGCATAGTATGAATTGTACAGTTTGGTTGCATAGAGACTTGTTTTTTGAGTAAACTTATAGCAGTTGAAATATCACCTTCGGCTTGTAAATGTTCAGAGTATCGAATTACCGCGGGTAAATAATATTCATTTAGTTCAAGTGCTTTTTGTAGAAGTGGTTTTACTTTTGGCTTCAAATTTAAATCGTTTGTATAAGTTTCGGCTAGAAGCTACAAAAAAAATATGAAATTGGTTAGTTAAATGCCAATTATGTAACTGTTTATATAAAAAATTAAAGCTTACCACAAGTGTTCGTGGGGTTTGACCAATTGATTTAATTGCTAAATTTGCTGCAGAATGTGCATCTCTAATGCGATACATATTCATATAGACATTTACTAATAATTTATAAACTTCAAAACGATATGGAACTAATTGTTGGACAACTCGTAATAATAAAAGGGCTTCTTTTAATTTTTTCACCTCAATGTAAACTCGACTTTTTAATAGTAGCGCTTCTACATTAATAGGATTTATGAATAAAGCCTTTTGCGCGAAAAAAGCTGCCTTTTCAAATTTTCCAGTAGAGAAAAGATATTGGGCCATTATATACCACATTTCGCTGGTGTATTCAGAGGTTGATGAAGTCAGTGGAATTAATTTTTCTAGTTCTTGTATCTTTTTTGATTTTGCTAATAATTTTGCGTATAATTGTATGCCCATTGAGCTGGTTGAATATATAGCAAAAGCTGGTTTTAAATAGCTCTTTGCTATTTCATAGTCTCCCATTAAATAGTAAATTTGGCCTATCAAATTCAGTAGCATGTTTGAATTCCTGATGAACGAATTTGATTCGATCGATCGAAGGGCTTGCAAGGCTTGCGTATATTTTTTACTATTTATTAAATCATGTGCTTTTATCCACGTACCAAGCCATTCTGAACACTGTGGCAAAAGGGTAGCATCGAGTAAAAGCGAATTTATCTCAACACCTCTTGTCCCCATTTCCATTAGTTTCTCCATTGATTCCAGAGCCATAGGACACTCTTTAACTACTTCTTTGAATGCAGCTACTGAGCTCCTCTCATGGTTAACAAATTGGGTTAATTTTCCCAAGAAAAAATTTATCTTGGGCGATCTCTGCTTCAATTGAATCGAATTGAGTAGAGTTATTGCATCTTCACATCGTCTCATTTCAAACAAGCATTTGGCCAACTTAAATTTTATGTATGCATCGGAAAAATGTTCGGTTAAATTTTCTAAAGTCTTGTTATAGCTGATCTTACTTTTCCCCAATAACCGCCTTGCTAGTGTCGCATGCCGATACACAGTATCAGCTTGCCGATATCGCCCTTCATCATAAAGCGAATCGGCCAAATAAACAAATGTTAAAAAATGCTCTTGTGGGTTTAATATTGATCGTTCCTGATCATGGGCTGAAATCAAAAGTGACGCCTAGAATGGAGCAGACCCAATAATTAAGTGACTTGTATACAAATAGATATGTTCATCTAAAATTTTACTTACCAATCGAATGCATTCTGAGTATAGTTCACATTCGTATAGTAATTTTACATGATCAAATATGGTTGTTGGATTCATAATAAATTGCAGGTATTTGACAAATAAAAAATATATAATAAAATTTGTGCTCACAGACAGTAAAATATATAAAATAAATAAGTTTTCGCACACTTTTCAATATTTAATTTTGTTTGAGTGTGGCTTCTGTCAATTTTGACGTTTTCTGATTTTTGTAGCCCAACACGTAAATTGAACCATTGGTAATGCAGTTACGATACGCCAAAACGCAGATTATAACCCAATAAACAATTGATGTGGATATGTTTCTTTTGTTAGGAATTGCTAAAAAAAGCCGTGAGTTCTTTCGTGCAAAATATGTATGGAATAGTAAAATCAAGTAAATTATAATACCTATGTATTAGTATTATAATTTATTTGAGTAAAATGGACAAAATTTAGACGGTTTTAACGATTGTAAAGGTGGAGACTATTCAGACGGAACGGAGACGGACAAACTATCACGTAAGATTTGACATTAAAATAATCTAAACATTAGTTATTATTTTTTGATGGTCATAAATCCTATTTTGTAAACCTCTTAATGAACCGATTTAAATTTTCTGGCTTATACGGTAGACAGCAGAGATGGGTAATGTCGAAAACTAGTATTTAAGACACAGTTTTCTACACTTTTTGACACGAGTTCTTGACAGTCTTTTAAAACCTGTGTTTTCGACACTTTTTGACATGACTTTTTGACATGACTTTTTGACAACGAAAAAAATTGAAAAAAGTAAAATTTTAGCTTTATTTTGTGGTGATCGGCACACATATCACCAACGTGAATAAATATTATTGAGTAATAACAAATAACAACCGCGTTTTATTTACATGTGTACGCATTTAGTAATTATGTGTGTCCAAATTAGCAAGTAGTCGCTTAATGTTGTGACAGTTCGCGTAAATGAGCGAGACGACATAACATTAAGCGACGTAGTCAAAAGTTTTCACCATGGTTGAGTGTGGCGACATCTGCCGTTTTGTGGCAAACTCAGCGTGCGCTCGTTTCGCGGGATGTGGGGACATTGAGAGACTAGGGGTATTTTTACCTCAACCTTTTACCTCGAATTTTCAGTACTCAATCTGAGCTTAGTTCAGAATAAGCTCCATTTGAGTTCCATTTTATTATAAGAAATACTATGAAACTTGTCGCGAGAAGCTGGAACTGGATGGAACTCAGAATCGTGCTTGTTGGGCAAAATTGCTCGTAGGCTCATTGGGTACTCTCAAAATATCGATTAATGCTTATTGGTAAAATATTTTTTAATGAAATAACATTTTTAAATTTTTTTATTTTTAATTTGATTTATTTATAATTTCTACAAACTAAAAATGTAAGATTATCTTATATATATATATATATATATATATGTAAATATAATCCAGGTGGGATCCAGGAATATCAGGAAACTTTAAGGGAACTCTAAAATTTAAAAGAAAATTAATGAAACTTATTACTAATTATTATTTTTTTATATTATTAATAAAAAATTATATAATTAATCTAATATACTATTAAAACCTCAAAAATATAAAATAAAACAAGAACTTACATTTGCGTACTGTTAATATTTATAGTATCTTCTCTATACGCAAGCAAGTTCCTGTACAACTTACCAAAAATGATGGAACTCACAACTGAGTTCAGATTTGTTATACTTGGGGCTTAGACAATAGAATTAGAATGGACCGCTAATACAATGACAGTTCAATATAATTTTCAAATAAATGATGATGCCAACATACAACTAGCGGTCAAGAGGCAAATTGCGGCAAAAACGAAAACTAAAGATTTGTCAAAGTTGTCAACATCAATAAATTTTTATTTAATTTTTGGCTCCTTTTCGTGTGTTTTCTATTTTGTCACCGTTTTATAGTTTTAAATTCAATTTAATTTGATTTGAGATATTTTAATTATGATTTTTGCACAAAATTTTTCCTCGGTTTCTTTTATTTTTACTGAAAATGGGGAGAAAGTGTGTCGGAGTTGGTTGTGATACCAGTTTGCCATTGACAGATAAGACTGTTTCTTTGCATCTGTGAGTACAAAAATAAATGTTTATTTTAATATTCAGTGCTTGCAACTGCTTATAATTTCAAATATTAATGATGTTTTCTTTTATAAAATTTAATATTAATGTTGATTTTTCGATTATTTCTAATAAATTAAATGGTAACGAACCTTTTAGTTTGCGAATTCGCCACGATTTGCCTCTTGACCGCCACTGTATGTTGGATCGCATATGAAGTAAGCAACTAGCAGTCCATTTAAACATATGTATATAGTCAAAGACTTGAGGTATGCTTGAAAGCTGAAAACACGTGGAGCGTGACGTCACTCAGAGTCAATTTGAATATTTTTTTGCGAATTGGTTTAGGTTTATAATGTTGAATTCTTTTCACCCAAATTCGTTAAAAAAAATTGACGCACATCCAAAAACTGTGTTCTTTTCACCAAACTTCGTCAATTTTTTTGAAATGTGCATCAATTTTACGAGATGCGGATTTTTTCATGAATTTCACATCCGTAGCTACTAACACCAACAAAAATAGAAACGTCAATTTAGTTGTCAAAATTTTTCAATATATAATAGCAGTGATTTTTTGTATCTCGATTATTTTTATTCTCATTTTGTGTTTAGTTTAATGTGTTTAATATTTGTTGTGTTAATTATTTAATTTAATTAAATAGAATGAGCCGCCAAATTTCAATTTGACGTTTAGAAATGTCAATCAAGTAACCAATACAAGCACAAAACTTCGTCAATTTTGTTTCATGTACTTTTCACCCACAAAATTCGTGTTGACTTGAAAAAACGAAAAGAACACGACATAAGAATATTTTTAGGTCTTGGAAATGGAAATAATACCGATTTTCCATCGTCATAGTATAATAGTATTTTGCAATAACTCAAATATTTTTACCTCAACCTTTTACCTCGAATTTCCAGTACTCAATCTGAGCTTAGTTTAGAATAAGCTCCATTTGAGTTCCATTTTATTATAAGAACACTATGAAACTTGTCGCGAGAAGCTGGAACTGGATGGAACTCAAAATCGTGCTTGTTGGGCAAAATTGCTCGTGGGCTCATTGGGCACGATATATATCGATTAATGCATAGGTGTCCAACCTTTTACAATTACTGGGCCGCATAGCAAAAAAAAAGTCTGCCAAGGGCCACATACAAAATTTAATTTTTATTATAGTCTATATCTTATAACAAAACTATATTTATTGTTCATATCAATTCATTATATTAAACATATGAAAATAATACAGAAATAATTCTTTTAATGCGAACAATGAGCATCCGATATTTTCGTTTGTAATTTACCATTTGTAAGCTTCTTACGCAAAAAAAGCTCCTCACAAATATAAGTGCTTCCAAAAAGTGATGTCATGCATGGTCCAGAAAAGCCGGGTATTTTGTTTTAGATACAAATAATTTGTAAAAGACTAATAAAGATTCAGTTAGAAGAAATATTTCTTTTAATTGCATATCCGATTGCAGCTCTATGCATTCCATTTGCAAGCTGTGGGGTAGAATATTGATATATCAACTGAAAATGGCGTAGCAAATATATTAAATTGCGTTTGATTTTTACGGAAATCTTCAAATCTTCTTTCAAACTCCTGTAATAAAATGGCAACTAATTCCGCATATTTTTCAGTTTTTAGGTGTTTTTGTTCAGACATTGTTTTAAAATGAGATAAGTCATTATTTTTAATCTGGGACTGCCATAATTTTAGTTTCATTTCAAAGGCTGCTACTGTTTGAAACATTTCGCTTATCAGCTGTTTCTCGCCTTGAAGGCGCACATTTAAATCATTTAAGTGGCTTGTGATATCTACCAAAAATGCTAAATCTGCTAACCAAGTTTGATCTTCCAATTCACGTATGTCCTTTTACTTTGATTCCAAAAAGCATGTTATTACCTTTTTTATATCATAAAATCTCTTCAGCATTTTCCTACGACTTAACCACCTTACCGAAGTAAAGTAAGTAGCATCTCCATAGCTAGCATCCAAATTTCTGAGAAACTCTTGAAATTGGCGATGATTTAATCCTCGTGAATTAATAAAATGTACGGTCTTAATAACGATATACATAACATTTTCCATTTTGAAAGCCCGTGCACAGTTTTTTTAGTGTATGATGGTGATATTTCATAAAACGTTTATTACCAATGGATTTCTCCTTATCTTCTACTAACGTCGTCAGGCCTGTCTGCTTTCCAACCATAGCTGGTGCACCATCAGTAGCTATGCCAGACATGTTATCAATCGTCAAACAGAGAAATAAAAAAAAATAGATTTTTGTACAAATGTATGTAAAAAGACCTTTCATGAAATTATTATTTACCCAAGTATTTTTACCTCAACCTTTTACCTCGAATTTCCAGTACTCAATCTGACCTTAGTTCAGAATAAGCTCCATTTGAGTTCCATTTTATTATAAGAAACACTATGAAACTTGTCGCGAAAAGCTGGAACTGGATGGAACTCAATACCATGTTTGTTGGGCAAAATTGCTTTTGGGATTGTTGGGTACTGTCAAAATCTCCCTTATGTACATTTGTAAGGTTTTTAGTTTTTTCAATGAAATACATTATTTAGATTTATGTTTTATTTTTAATTAAGTATATTTTATTAAGAACAACAACAAGCTGAAAATCCAAGATTATCTTATGTCGTTTTCGATCGACATGTGAATATCTAAGTGTAGATGTGTGAATATCAGGAACATCAGAGTCAGAGAGCAGCTTAAAATTTAAAAGAAAATTATTTAAACGTTTTATTAAATATTTTGTAGTATTTATAAAAATTATTTAATTAATATAACGTATTACTTACACTCATGATTTAAAATCACAGAAATATTAACTTATAACTATAATGTGTACTGTACACATCAAATATTTATTTCTAATGAAATACGGCTGAAGGGCTGACCAAAAACTAAATGATGAACATTTTTCCTTGTCAATCTTTTACTAATTTCCCTATATACAAACAAGTTCCTGTATAACTTACCAAAAAAGATGGAACTCACAACTGAGTTAAGATTTGTTATACTTGGGTAGTGATGATTTTTTCAGAAATAATAATTAAGCAGAAGCGGGTTGGGCGCCTCTGGATTAATGCTTATTGGTAAAATATTTTTTAATGAAAATTACATTTTTAATATTTTATATTTTTAATTTTATTTACTTCTCATTATAATTATGTAAAATAGTCAGCTACAAACTAAAAATGCAAGATTATCTAACACACACGTGAATATCGATCGAAGTGTAGGTGAAATCCAGGAACATCAAGAAACAAGCGAATTCTAAAATTTAAAAGAAAATTAATGAAGCTTGTTGCTAATTATTAATAATTTTTTTACATTATTAATTAAAAAATTTTTAATTACCTTAAAATTATAATGTAAAACAAGAACTTTAATTTGTGTACTGTATATTACGTATCGATACTCATTAAACTTATTCGCCTTTAAAGCGCCGGAAGAGGCGCTACGATTTGTATGAGCCAATGGTGGTAACCGGTTATTTATGTACCGCATTTATATTTAAATTCAAATATTATTGACAAATTAATTACGTATCTAAATGAATTTAAATTTTTAATTGCAAAAAACGATTATTTTGAAATAAATTCACTAAGAAACATGTTTAATTATACATTTATTTTTCGGTTGACCACCATTGGCTAAGTTGTAAAACCGTTCACCAGATGTCAGCCACTTTGCGTTAAAAGGCGAATAGATATCAAACAAATAAAAATTTTGAACATTTTTTTTTTCAATCAATATTTTATGTGATTTTCCAGCTGCAACAAATTTGACAGATAAAAAAAATCCGCTAAAATTTTTCAGGGCGATTACTAACACAATTACATTTCAAACGTCATTTAAATAAAAACTAAATATAATTAAATAAATTAACACGAAAAAAATCTTTCATTGCAAAATTAACGTAGAATTGTCAAAATAATTTGACAATTAAATACGTGTACACATGCCAAAAATAAAAAATTACGGAAACCGCATTTTTTGCTGTTCCAGTTGAAACGACAAAAAACTAGCTCGGTTTCGCCCCGGTTTTTTTTTTTGTGTAACTGGAAAACCACATTAGTATATTCCCTAGGCGCAAACAAGTTCCTGTATAACTTACCAAAAATGATGGAACTCACAACTGAGCAGATTTGTTATACTTGGGAAGTGTTGAAGTATTTATGTATATTGAAAATAATTCAAAGAAGACAAGGAAAATGTGGAAAAGTGATCTTTTGCAATTCCGTCATCAATTTCGGCCATATCTTGACACATCAATTCGCACAATACTTCAACTAAAATATTATTTATGTTGTTGCGTCCGGCGAGGTTATCACTGAATTGTATTTTTTTTTTTTTTTTTGGAATTTGTACTTTTTATTTCTTTAGGCGAATAGTTTGTCAGCGAGCAAGTCTTAAAATCTTTAAATACAAAAATTGTTGATTTTTTAACATGCCGTGATGGCAGGCTTGGTTGAACAAACTTGAAATAATTTTTAATTTGAGTGACAACCTCGAAACCGTCTCAAAAAACGGTTCGCAGGACCATTAAACTCGTGATGTCATTGCTAATTTTGAGGTACATTGCCGGCAAATGTAAAAAGTAACCAAGCAGAATCTACACGAATGAAACATCCAACATTGATGGGGGTTTCAACTAAAAAAAATCATTTTTGTTTTTTAAGTATTTTGTTAATTATGTTGTCGACCACTGCGGCTTACTTCATTATGAATGATATGCTCAAAATAGAGTGTTTAGCATTTCGTGATTAAATAAATTAAAAATTAAATTAAATTAGTACATTGCGGTTTGCGGGTTGTTGTTATTATTACTATAGCCGAGCCATGCGGGCATTAAATCCACCTAAAGCACTGCGACTTTTCAAAGTTCTTTCGTGCTCTGTAGCTGAACCCTACTGTAGGCTCCTAATGAACCTGATAACATCTTTGGACGGTAGCTGCATCATTTCATCTAGGCTCAATGTTCTCCCACCTAAGTGATGTAGTCGTTGGCGGAAGGTGGATGTGCATTGGCACAGAACATGTAACGCTGATTCCACATCCTTCATGTTCTCAAGGTGGTATCTTAAGAAAACATGACCTGTGAGGAAGCCGGCTAGTAGGCCCAACTCAGGTTTCCTAAGTACGAGGAGCTCTTTGACTCTACTGGACGAAGGTAATATAAATCTCTTCGCCTGTCGCAGACCTGGAATTCTACGCCAGTAGGAGGACTTTCGCCTACCCTACCAGCGTCTTATCACTACCTGTAGGTGACTCTTAGTGACCCTACAGAAGGGCTCTGGCCAAATAATTGCGGTTGGTTAATACACATTATTGATGCTTTCAAACTATGACGCCATCTTTCGATCATGTCGTTACACGCCGGGTTATAGAATGTAGTTGGCCTTTATTGGAAAATGCTTAGATTGGCTAGGTTGGTAAATAATTCGGATTCGAACTGAGCTACTCTGTCTGAGATGGTGATGGAAGATACAACAAACCGGATGATCCACGTAGAGTGTCTGTGGCTGTTTCAGATCTTATATCCATTATTGGAGTGGCCATGGAACATCGCGTGAAACGATCTATGATCGCCAAAAAATTGTTTTGATTTTCTGTGGGTTCCAAAGGGCTTATTATATTGAGGTCTATTTATGTTGTCTGCCCGTGATTCTTAGTGATTGTTGACTCGAGAGAGGGTATCCGCCACAACTTAGTCCTTACCGTAGATGTGCTGTTAACAGCCATTCATTGGGTTAACAAGTCAATATGCCTATACTGACGGGTGAAGCTTTCTCTAGATTTTGATGCAGGCCTTACGCAGCTAATTTGCTTGATTAATTGAGGACTGATGATGTGCCAGTCCGATGTCGATCTTTAAAGAAATATTGCAGTTCCCAAGCTGACAAAATCAATCCCAGCTTCGTTTTCTAAAAAACTCGGACCCGATTACTCTATTCCAGACCAAAAACCTCAACAGATAGTCACTTTTTGTGGATGCATCGGTTTTTCCATTATTTCTCGAGGATTTTCTTCACCCCAGATTCGACAATTTTGTTTGTTTACGAATCCACCCAGTTCAAAATTTGCTTCGTCGCTTAAGATGACTTTGTTGAAAAAATTCACATTTTCAACTTTATTTTTTGTATGGCCGAATTAGCGAATTGAAGACGTAATCCAAAGCCTGATGGTTAACTTTTTGAGTTATCTGAATCTTCTATGCCTTCAAATGAATATCTTTGTGCAAAATTATGAATAGAGTGGTTGGTGGAATGTGTTATTGCTGTGAATCATGACGAATTGACGTTTTTGGACTCTTATTAATATTAGCACTTATACAGAAAATTCGATAATGATATAGTATTTACCAATTCAGATAAAGATTTTAGTTGGCTAGTTAGAATCCGTTTATCCGCTTTTTTTAATGTAAATTACCATACCACCTTCCAGTGGATTTAGTACAGTTTACATTCACAACACAACACCCAATCGAGACTAAATTCAACTTGCTCTGCATATTTTCTGAATCTCTATTCGTTCCTCATATCTAGCGGTAAATCATCTATCTAGCTCTTTCCATTTCCGAGCAATAATACGGATCCCATTTCGTGACACCGAAAGAACGAAATTCTGAAGCTACAGACGTAGTAGTTCTATAGCAAAACATAATTTAGATGTATTATGATGATCAAGAAAAAATCCTTGAAATTCATTCATTTCAGCAAAAAAATAATCTCAGTAAATTAAAGTCAGTGACCTTTCCATTACATTTTTGTGATGTTTAAGGTTAAGGTCAGTATCATGCCAATTACACAAAAACATAATTTTATGATCATTTCATAAATATATTTCGTAAATCTAACAATAGCACATAATATAACAATGCGAAGAGGATGACTTTCGATGTTTTTTTTTTTTTTGGTTAATCAAAATACTGAAAATATTTGCAAATATGCTTAAACCCTGAATAGATAAAGATCGGACATTGATGTGTAACGAACGCAGATATTATTTATGGGGAAAGTTTATATGTGTGATATGCGGAATAATAAAATTGGGGCAAAGGTGAATTTTAGAAGAGCTGCATGAAATCTTCAATGTGTCATTTCAGTGTTAATTTTTTAGGTATACGAGTTTAAAGAGTCGAATAACCAAACCTTGGGAAAATTAAATTTATTATAAACATTTGGATACATACATAATAAAAGCTCCATAAACGTAAAGTTACCAATTCGGATTTCAATTATAAAATGTTAGACGTCAACGTACCAAAATGCCATTGAATTTATTTTTGTGTGAACGCGCATGAAAGAAATAATCTAACACATTTTCTAAGATAATTATGTATATATTTCATTCAGCAATGTCAATAAACTTCAATTCCCTCCATAAGAATCTGCATATCTCATTAAAATAAACAAATTACACATTTTTTATCCTTGGATGATACATTCAAAACCACAATATGACTTTGGTCTATTGATCCACATAATCTGTATAATATGCGCTTATGTATATATGTATGTATATAAGTGTGCATTATAATTGTTAATCATATTATATTATTCCGCGTAAAAATAACTGACCCCCAAACTAATATATAAAAAATGGTCACCCACCATAAATGGTAGCATAAACAATAAAATCTTAAAGAAAATAACCTTAAATGTTTCTCTCATTTCACGTTAATTTGTTTGTTTGAATAACATACAACATAAATGTATAGTGAAGTTCAATATCGTTCATTCTCAAAAATACTACATAACAACAACAAATATTTGTAAGTAAGTACAATGTTGGTCAAATCTTTATCCTCATTTATCGTACTGCCCATTTATGGTACACATAGTCATTTAAAGTACGGAAAAAAACTTGAAATTGAAAGCATAAAATATGAATTTTAAATGTCTTAAAGAAATATCAATGGTAATTATTAATGATTGTTGGTGAAGTGTGAATAAGATCTGTGTGTATGTGTGGAAAATTCCAGCGTATAAACTCATTTCATTGATACACTTTATCTTTGATCAGATCTCATGTTTCTCGTGTAGGTTTATTTATGACTTATGCAGACTTAAATCAATCAATGTATATTATTTAAGTAGCTTCTGGTTAAATGATTGCGGTTTTAAAAAATTATGATGATTTTAATGATTCATAATCAAACATAAAAGGCATTATAAATATTCAATGTTGATTACTTAATAGTTGATTGTTTCATCTCCCGTCTTCCATTTCAAGACGTGATGAAGAAATACGCATTTCTTGAGGTAACTTTGTCTAGCAGAATATAATGGATCTAAAGGAGTAAACCGCGATAAAATAATTCCTAATCCAAAGTGAGATAAACGGTTATAGTTAGCAATGCCAAAATAATTCTAGTTACAGACACCTAATAGGTTTAGCCGATAACACGTAATTTAAGGCAGTACAATACAACACAATTCAAATCTATTAATTATTTCTTAAAATTAGAATTCAACCGGCTTCCAATCTTTTGTCAAATTAAGAATTTAAATTATATTCAGCTGGATCTTCTACAACAAAATTCAAATTGCGCCATTATTAGCTAGTATAGAAGAGTAATCGAGTAATATCACTCAGGACGCACTACGGATGTGAAGTTGGTCCGTAAATCCATCCCGAAAAAGTCTTTTCAAAATGTTTCTCGGCTAAACATTAAAAAATATCTTAACTGCCAGCATTTAAATAGTAAAAAGTAAGACGAAATTTCTTTCTGAATTTTCAATAGGATTTTTTACTTCGTAAAATAACAACCCCTGTATCAACGCAATGAATTGCAGGGTGTTTTCAAATAAATTATAATATCTATAAGGGAAATTGGTCATAATTCTCATAGTAAAGCTTGAAGTAAAAATCGGCTTGCTGGGGTGCGTTAAAATGCTACATAGTACCTGTTTCTTGGGTAGAGATGGCACCACTAGCCGTTGAACGAAGAAAATGGGAAAAAAGTCAAAAAATTGTATGTGCACATAAAATTGTTCCCTACCTTTCAACCGAGATTTTAATTTTTTATTTCGTTTAATATTTAATTGAGTTGTTTATGGGGATTCGTTCAATTACTAGTAATGCCATCTCTACCTAAGGCCCTTTTCCAATTACCGACTTATTTCAAACTTATTGTTTATGTCTTTAATTTAAAATATTACTTTTATCTACTTATATCAGGGGTTGAAATATTGCTCCATTACATCGCGTATTATACTGCTTTCTTTTCATTTTAAAATTAACGTATGAAAGACAAGACAAAATATTAGTCGTGTTCCAGTCGACCAATTCAAGTACTTATGAGTACTTAGGTTTGTGTCTTTGCTTAAATTTAACTACTCGTAACTGCTCTTGCATTCTGGCAAGAGCAGTTACGAGTAGTTAAATTTAAGCAAAGACACACACCTAAGTACTCATAAGTACTTGAAGTGGTCGACTGGAACACGACTATTATGAATGACAGAATTTTAATGTTTACATGTAACAGAACTGTATAGTTTATATGACACCAAATAAGTTTTTTATGAAAGAAAGAGATAGAAAATAAGTCACCTCATCAGCAGACTTATTTAAATAAGTCGATGAAAACAAATAAGTCGGTAATTGGAAAAGGGCCTAAGATTCATATTGTCTTCAACATTTGATAGCGATTTACCTTATGGGTTATTATAATTTATTTGGGTGTTTTATAGAGATATGTACATTCATATATGGCTTGAGATATGAAAAACCTTTAATTGTGCACCACTGGATCTCAGCCCACAGGAATTGATAGATATAGTGGTGTATGGCAGATGTTAGATGGGGGACGTCCTTTAATGATGTCACGCAATTTTAAACAATTTTTAACCCCCCCCCTCCCCCCTATGTCACAGTTCGTCACATTTTACTAACCCCCCCCCCCCCCCCATTTCCATATTCCAACGTAGAATTTCATCAAAATCGGATAAGAAATGGCCAAGTTTCTTTCTAACTGGCCATATTCCAGAACTTTGTCTGAAAACTATTTTAGAATCCGATTCCCATCATGCATGCTGAATTTTATCAATATCGGTTAAGATACATGGAAATAAAGTTTTGCTCAATACACGTTGCCCCTTCATTTCTCGCACTTAAAGGCCGGTATTGACGTACAATTAAATTGCGCAATATACTTGCGTGACGTACATTGCACAATTTACTCAATTTCAGGATTTTTGAGTTTTATTGTGCAATATTGTCGTCGCACAATTATATTGCGCAATTTAATTGTACGCGTGAATACCGGCCTTAAGGCTTGTCTCTTATTTCCCCTTTCGTGTAACCGTCTCCCCTTAAGTGTAACCAAACATTTTAAACAGTAGGCGAATTACGATACAAACTCAAAATTCAGTATGTGTGCATTTTATTATGCATTAAGGTTCTATCACACCAAGCTCGGCGCGACGGCGGCAAATTTAAATACGCGTAAAAACAATTTACAAACTTTATATTTTTATAAATTGCATTTGCCGCCGCGAAATTATGTTCTATACCCAGCGGCAAAAAAAAATCGCTCTTCATCGCGAAAATTTGAAATTTAAATAAAACCAATTGACGATTTTACTGATAAAGATGTCGCGTAGGAGTGCTATACTGCTATGTAAAAATCAAATTTGACGTTTAGTGGATTATAATGTTTTAGTATGAAATGGCTGGTAGGTACAATTTCGTTTATTAAAATTAAATTATTATTCATTTGAATTCGTTTGTATATCATTTAAATGTTTAATTCACATACTAAATCAAACATAAATTTGATTGTATAGCACTAATGTTAGTTCATTAAAGATGGCAACCCTTTCGCGGAAAATCGTCAATTGAGTTATTTCGCATCGCACAACATTTTGTTTGTTTGTACATAGTACAATATTTTCAAAACAATAAAAATGTCAAATGTTAATCAATTTCATATAATATTTGGGTGAATGATCAAAGCTTACTGTGATAATTTTTTTCAAATCTGGGTACGAAGCTTTTTTTTTTGGCCGATAGAGCACACGGTATAATCATCAATACAAATAATCGCGCCGCTCTTGGCGTGATAGGATATGTGTGGTATATATTATGGATTATGTGGGACATGCCGCGCCGCGCTTGGTGTGATAGAACCTTTAAGCGTCTTCCATTGGCGAAAGCAAACTACTCGCAAGAACTTGATCTACTCACAAATACTCATTCTCATACGATGGTGTCGAAAACAGAAGTAGTTACGCATAAAATTTGCACTACCTAGGTGGGATTTAGTTGCGAAAATTCCAATAGATGGCTTTTAAAACTTTTTCGATATTTTTCGAGAGTTTTTTTATTATGTTCGAGTTTTTTATTTTTTGGTAATGTAAAATGTCAAATTTAATACAAAATTATTTTGTTGTTGATGTTACATTTTTAAGAAAAATGGATTTTAATATCAATGCTTTCCCTTCATTACATGTCCAATTTTTTGTCATATTTCAATCTAATTTTATTTATCACCCCTACTATAGCCGTCTTCCAATGGGAAAAATTTGCTACTTGGAAGTACTTTTGTGAGTACATGAATGAGAAATTGAGTGACACAAGTAAAACTTAGCCGTTTAGTTGTTTTTTTGTCTTTTGTTTAGTTGTTTATTAACGATTGGACTGTCTGTCATGGCTGGTCTCCACTTGTGTATTTTTCTCTTGACAAAAAATAAATGCCATTCGGCTCATGACATTTTTTGTACAACTACTAACATAAAGAATATAACAAATTTCTCTCTTTGAGAATAAGAAAAAAAAATTAAATTTGGTTCCTTCTTCGATTTAATAAAATTTACGAATATTATATTTATATTCCACAATTTATTATTTATGTTTTAATTTAATAAGACAATTTTTATTTTATTTTCACCTAAAATTTATTAAAAGGTAAAATTTTCCCAAAAAAACATGAAAATTACATTTTGGTTGTCAAAATTTTCAACATAAAATGACAAGAAATTGAGCATAAAATACAAATTATGCTCAATTGGCACAACGTCATGACAAAAATATTGAATATTCTAATCTTTTCCTCTCTTGACAAAATTTCAATGCGCATGCTCAAAACCATTTTTGTGTATGTATTTTGCAAAATGAACTAAAAATTGTCACGAGAAAAATAATGAACTAGATTTTATTTTTGTCAAGAGAAAAATACACAAGTGGAGACCGGCCATCATGATTTGGCATGCAGAGACATTTTACAATACCAAAAAAATAAAAACACTCGAACATAATAAAAAATTCTCGAAAAATATCGAAAAGTTTTAAAAGCCATCTATTGGAATTTTCTCAACTAAAATTCACCTAGCGCAAATTTTATGCGTAACTACTTCTGTTTTATGCACCCTGTTTATTTATAAACCAGAAATAAACATGGAGGCTGATCAACAGTATTCAACGCATTCTGAAGATTATTATATTTACGATAGTATATTTTACATAATTTCAGCAAGTTATCCAAGACAAAAACCAAACTAGACACGTAGATATTTACATCCAGCACACGTAGAGTCTACAAATGAGATTAGTCTACATTTTAGACTATCTCAAATGTAGACTCTACGTGTGCTAGATGCGCCCAATGATGAAATACAACAAATAAACTCACGCATCAAATATTTAACTATAGCGTACGATTCTTTTTCAAATGCCAGTCAAAATCCCATTTCGCAAAATTTTTCAGTTCCACCATGTGGTTATAATTCAGTACCTCAGTCTTTTCTAAATTCGAATAGTTTACAAAATCAAGGTTTAGGACAACAACAACAACTACCAATTTTTTGCTATTCCACCAGTTTCGGCGTGTGTTACGAATGATACAAAACCGCAATTAACGAACTGGAAAATTGAATTTAGTGGAAAACCGGATGGTGTACCATTGTGGAAAGATTTCTCTTTAGAGTGAAACATTTGGCTCGTACTTACGAAGTCACTGAAATATTTTTGAGAGATCAATTTGGTGTCCTACTAAAGGGAATTGCTTTCGAGTGGTATTGGTGCTTCATTGAGCGGAATTCTACCTCGGGTTGGTTCCAACTCAAGGCTGCAATCATTGAACGGTTCCAAGATCGTCGTACGGATGATGATATTCGACGCATGATTGATTTACGTAAACAAAGAAAGGTGAAGCTTTCATTGAATTTTATAATGATATTCTGGTTATTACTCTCAGATTCCGAACTCCCATTCCAGATTCGGACAACCTTAGAATTCTTCGATACAATATAAACGTTGGTCTTCGGAATCATCTCGCTGATCAAGAGATTGATTCCATTAATAATTTAGTTAGGAGATGTGTTGCGCTTGACATGGAAACGTAATAATTTTGTTCCTGACCAATTTTGCAGACAACAGTATTATGTGAATGATGTGACCACTGCTTATTCAAATCCAAATTTTATTTCGGGTCACACTCCAAATTTACCTTTTACTAATTCTGAACCTCCGAACTACTGTAAATCATTGACACAATATAATTCGATACAATTTAGCTCCTGTCAATTGGCAAACGGTAATCCTATCAGTCAAATTGAGGCCTATCAGCAAAATATTAATAAAAACAGAAATTCATCGGACTATTTTTTTTGCTGGAATTGTCATGATATGGGCCATACTTTTACGAGATGTTCAAAAACCCTACGTTTATTTTGTCGGGGATGTATTAAGGATGTGTCTACTAGGAATACGTGCCTGAAGTCTACTTCGAGAAACTTATGTGGCAGCAGCAACAAACATATCCGACAACAATCATGAGCAGTTCCGCGAAAAATTCAAATTAAAGTTTTCAGCCACAATTAAAAGCAATAGTTCGGTGTTTAAATTAAATGCTAATTTTGGAAATTGTACAGTTCCCGTTTTAAATAAATTCAAAAATAATCTTTCGGATAAAGCTAAAGCTCGAGTACGAAAATATTGGAACGAACGCAAGTAGCTAACTTGTATCGCACAGAGGAGCTAGATGACCGACCATACATCAATGCGGGTATTATGAAGGTTTACTGGATAGCGGTGTATCCAAGAGCCATATATGGTTGTGTAAAATATCTTCTGAAGCCTAATCTAAAAATTTACGGTGTTTCGTCAGAAGTTAGAACAGCCAGTGGTCAAAGTAAACGTGTTCTCGGGTATTTTAAAGGTTCGGTTTATTATAAGGGAGAACAGAAAGTCATGAATATTTATTTAATACCAAGTTTAAAACAATCCCTTTACTTAGGTACTGATTTTTCCTTTGTTTAACAAAAACGGTCTGGATAAAACATCTCTAATTTCTCATAATATCGACGTTCAGACGGGTGATCGGGTGATCCCCATGAATTTCACATTACCTCAGATTGCTGTCAATTGTTGTTAAAAGACTGTTGGATGCGGGTTTAACAGTAAACCTTTAAAAAACCCACTTCCTCCTCAAACGTATTAACAACCGTTTGTGATTCAGAGTGATGAAGTTGAACGCAGCGCAGCGGAATTACTCCATTACTGAGCTAGAGAGTTTTGCGGCTGTACTTAGCGTGAAGAAGTTTCGAGCGTATATCGAGGGGTATCCATTCACTGACCATGGAAGCCTTAAATACCTCATGGGTCAGAAGGAGCTCACATGCAGGCTATATCGCATTGGAGTTTGAAACTTAAGGGATTCGATTTCACAATACAGCATCGCAGTGGATCACAAAATGTTGAGCCGGATGCATTTTCGAGAGTCTTCACGGAAGAGATCGTTCTAAATGACAGTGGCTTTAACCTTACTTCGATTCGGTGTCCCTTAAAGGTAATGAATACTTAGAATTAATTTCTAATATTCTATCTTCATCTGATTCTTTCCAACCCTAACTTTATGAAATCCGACGGCAAAATCCTTGTCAACACCACTGGAAATAAAAATAGGTCTTTTACTCAGCTCTCTATTCCAGCTTGGACAGAAACGAACGAAAAATTTGAACAAAAGCTGACGAAGGGCCAGAACCTTTAAATGGAATAAAATTCATAACTTATTTAATTGAGATGATGATTGTTCTACATATATAAAGAGAAAAAAGAAGAAGATATTAAATGGAGAATGAAGAAAAATCAACCGTTGTGGTCAGACTATTTAAGATGAGAAACATAAATATTTAAAGTTAATTAATTCAGGAACGTTAGCTATTTATTGTTTTCGCGACTTCAATTTTGTCAACAAAATAAATAATGAGATTATGGGTTTCTTATTCGTAATTCAAATAGAACTTAACCTAATAAAAATAGTATATTGTGTAACGTGTAGGAAAAACGATATATTCCCGGACGAGTATGGAAGTTGCTGGGACGAGGCGTCAGCCGAGTTCCAGCAACCATAAGAGTCCGGGAATTATAGTTTTCCCACGAGTTGCACATACGATTTTTTCTCTAATCGGCAGTATATCAGATTATCCATTTTATTCATTATATTCTTTAAAATACGCAAAATTTTCCAATTTATATTTTCAATAGATTTCACTATCAAAGTTACCTTAGAATTATAACAATCGCGTGCGATTATATTATCATGTATTTCTTAAAAACAGATGATAATCAGTACTCGAAAGTATTCTCTGCCTAGGCAAGGAATACTTTCCAGTACTGTTTTTAGTAAGTTGCCTAGCAACGATGTAGTGTCGTGGAATACTTCATTTTGCTGACAGATAACAAACCAGAAAACTGACGTATTTTATCCGATTTGAGAAAAAATGAATTTTTTCGTGTACTTAATGGCAAACATTGTCATTTCTTGGCTGAAAACAGTAAAGAAAACAGCTACTTTTCTCCTTAGCAACACATTTCTTCACTATAAACACTTTTCTTCATAGAAACGTTTTTTTTCCAAATGATTTTTGAATTTTTCACTTTTATTTATTTGCTTACTGCGATTGTTATGTACATGCTATGCATAAATACTTTGATCCAAACTGAGTCTACCTTTTTTATTTTTACCTGATTTGTCATCAAATACACGAAAAAATAGCATGTCCGACACGTAAGAAAAGTGGTTTTCCATGCTCGTAAAATTGTTAATCCACTCGCTCGCTAGCGCTCGCTCGTGAATTAAACAATTACACTCGCTTTAAAACTATCACTTTTCTTTACTTGTAGAACAATCTACTATTTTCTTTATTACATAATACATAGCTACAACTAGAACCAAAACTGAAAAATGCATCTTAATTCTGTTTCTGTTCACATGAACTGAAAACATTCCAAATTTTTTAATTTTTAGAAAACCATTTAGAAATAAAATCTGTAAAAGTTCAACAAACATGCAAATGAAGGTTTTGTTATGTATGCAAATTTATTTTTGCCCGTATATTTCATAAATGTAGTTGATTATGATTTGTTTGTGTAGCGATTTAACTAATTTCAGAGACCATGAAAATTAAAATTTTAGAGATCACGATTAGTCAAAGCAAATTATTGCCCCTGAACGTAATAAACGTATTTGAAATTTTATAAATGTACCATATTTAAAAACATGTAGTCACAAAACTGTATTTTTGGGGTATGCGTATTTATACATTGTACATATATGAGAAAAATTATGAGTTTTTTGCGATTCTTGTTTCATCAGCAAATTTTAGAACTATAGGAAAACAACATATAATTCTTACCTCTTCTTTTTTATTAAACCACCCCGGTATTGAGACGAATAAAACAATCATCCAAATCGGTCGTGCCATTCTCGAGTTATTGCGAGAAAATTCCCATACAAGACGCAAATTTCGTTGTTACGACTTTTTTCGATTTTTCGGCCTTTCCTTTGGGTTTGCCTAAAAATTCATGCCTGTGAGAAACTTAGCAAAAAAAATATGTAATAAATTTTATACGTATTTATATGTAGTGGTAATACAAATTACACGCCTGAATGTTTATAAAGAAAGCAATCAAACCAGACATCGAAAAACTCATGAGTGAATTGCTCATTTGTACCATTATTTGAGAATGAGTAAATTCAACACACACATAAAAAATAAAATACGAATATCAAGAGTTTTTTGTTTCGCATTAGAGTAGTTTTTGTTTTTTCTTGAATATCCAAATTCTCTTTTCTGTTTTTTGTTTCAACTCACATTGAAAAAACTCAAATGAATTTTTTTTAGCTTGTGCAATGAAACTCTTTTGGTAGAAGAATTCAATTTTGAATGTGCATTAAAACACATGAGTTTTAAAACTCAACACAATAAAGAACGAAATGTGTGAAGTGAATGGGGATATTCATCAAATTTCATTTTTTCTTTATTCTTCTTTCGTTGAATTCACAAGTATTTAGTCTAAATGTGTGAAACGAAAATCCTTTTTGTTCTTTATGACGATTAGTTTTAAAATTTATGCGTTTTTAATGAAATTTCGATGTACATATTCGCATTAGAAATGAACCGAATTTTTATTATTTATTTTTGTTGTGCATGAGTAAGATCATTAGATAAAACGTAAATTAATCCTTGTATTTATACCCAAAAAAGCATGCTCTAATATATACCCGACGGCTATAATTAATAAACCACGAAGACACAACATCTGATTAGATGCGCGACACGACTGGGCGAATCCCTCAAGGGTATGTTTATCATCTGATCCGAAGACGTAAGAATGAAAGTCGTGTGATGTATGTAAATGATCGGTACTCGTGGAACATAGCAACTCAGCGATAAAGTGGTCTACGTGCAATTAGTTTATAATTGCCTGCTTAAATTTGAATTATGTATTTATTATTTTCAAACCAAATTTTTATAAAGTAAACCTCATATTTTGTACTTTCCACCCGGGTCAAGGGTAAAAGAATGTTTTGTCGAATAATTTGGTCAAAAAATAATTAGTAATTGAATTTTCTGTAAAAATTAGTAAAATACGTCCGAATCTAGGATGTCAAGGGTTTTGAAACACCTAATACCAGATTTACGTAAACCTTGAATATTTAAAATCGAAAAGGCCACCCGGGTGGCCGGGTATACACACAAGGGTTAAAAAATGAATTTCACAATTTTTTAGGATCTTGATTTTAAACTCTCACGAATTTAGATTTTCATGGGAGTAAAATAAAGGTGATGAACAACAAATTTAATTATAAATAAGGTACATTTTGTTTTGACGTGATAACGTCTTACGCCGCATGTTCAAAAAATTGAAACAAAATTTAGCCCTTGGTCGTAAGCAATTACTCATCGACTATAAGCATTACATTTAATTTAAAGATATGATTGCTTAGATTGGCCCTTCGGCTTTATGTGTCACGCATAATATTATCGCAATGGCGTCATCAGGCGGCAAAGGAACTCGCGCCGCGAACCTCTGATCTCAATCGATTTAAATGCTTGAGCCAGTGTAGCGAGAGAATGGCTAATCCAATCGGAGATCCATTCGATGGTGTCAATTTTTGAGTCTTGAGTTTGTATCGTAATTGGCGTACTGTTTTGGCGTAATTTTTGGTTGCACAAGGGGAAACGGTTACGCGAAAGGGAGGAAAGAAAAAAGCCTTAAGTGCAAGAAATGAAGGGGCAACTTATCGAGCAAAATTTTATTTCTAAGTATCTTAACCGATTTTGAAAAAATGCAGCATGTACGATGGAAACCGGATTCTAAAATGGTTTTCAGATAAAGTTTTGGAATATGGCCAATTAAGAAGGAACTTATGGTAATTTCTTATCCGATTTTGATGAAATTCAGCATATACGATGGAAATGAGATTCTAAAATGATTTTTAGATAGTGTTCTGTTCAGTTTAAATTTTATTTACTTAGTGAATTTCGGTAATTCTTAGGACATTTTTTATAAATTTGAAATTTGACATAAAAAAATCAAATAAACAAATAACATCTGCGACTAAAGAAATTTCACTTCTACCACGAGCTAGTGTGGATGAGGCTCATGATTTTTTTTTATAAATTACTTAAATTAGATCAAATTATTTAATTTATGAAATGTTCCCTAAAACATTTTTTGATTTACCAAAGCAATACAAGCAATTTATACAATAATTTTAAAATTAAATTGCTACACCCAACCATAGACGTAGACTAACATAATACTAATTCCCTAAAATACTTTATAGTTAAAGTAGGATAATACGGGGGAACTTCCCCGAATTGATTACTCCGTGAAATTATTTACTTCATTTTGTAAATGATGTCGCTAAATCGAATATTTAAAACTGAATTATATCCGCTGCAAAATTATTAATTTCATATTAAACCCAACAAACTTCTTAAATATATTTTGGCGAGGGTTATGCATTTTAATTTTATTTTCACCAAATTCATTTTGCATTTATCGGCGGGGTTAATTTGTTTAGAAAATGGATTGTTAGCCAAAATAAAATGGTTTACGTTTAAAAATTATTGAAAATTAATTAATTTCCCTACACAAATTTTTCGGCGGAATTGATTCAGGCCTGTAGTACAAAATGAAAAGTAAGAAAACTCATTGCTGTATAAATGGTATACGTCCATCTTCTTCTGTGGCTTTTATCACGATTATATTAAATCAAATATTTTTTATAATTTCTATTAAATTTTCGATTAATATTTATTATGTAATATATTTAAAAGGAATAAATTAATACACGTTAAATTTTTTTTTTCGAAATACACAAAAATTATTTAAAAAATCCAACTTTCATTATTGTGATAATAAAATTAAATTTGGGAATACCGGTTTCGGACATTCGTCCTTCTTCAGTTCCTAATTGACTATTCAATTAGGAACAGAATAGTCAATTAGGAACTGAAGAAGGGCGAATGTCCGAAACCGGTATTCCCAAATTTAATTTTATTATCACAATAATGAAAGTTTGATTTTTTAAATAATTTTTGTGTATTTCGAAAAGAATTTTAACGTGTATTAATTTATTCCTTTTAAATATATTACATAATAAATATTAATCGAAAATTTAATAGAAATTATAAAAAATATTTAATTTAAGAAAACTCAGTTTAATTTTAGTGTACCTACACATACTATTTAATGAAACAATTTTAGCTTAATGTTTTGACAAGCGCTTTCAATTTTTTAATAACAACCCGATGTTTCGGCGGTATTTTCCGTCATTCTCAAGGGCACAGTTTATTCAATAATTTAAAAGACGAATTTTTTCTTAACGTAACTAGGGAAAAATTTTAAAATTAAAAAATACTCAGTTTAACCGAAATAATTAAAGTTATATAATTACAAACTGAGGTAATTTAAATCGAAAAAACAAAAAGTTATTTTATAAAGAACATTACCAATAATAATTAATAGTAATAATTTAACAACAATTTGGAAACTTCCTGGACATTTAATAAATTTTGAAATAGATTTTGATGTTTCTTAATATAAATGCTTTTTAAAATTAATCTTTTATTGATATTTTGCTCCTTATCCAGTATTTTAGCATGTACTACAGAACGTAGCAATTCGGGAAATATTTTTGAAAGTACGCGCTAAAATAATGTCTAACGTTTGTTTTATTTGTAATATTTTTAACCTGGGGTGGGATGTAGTATTATTATTATTATTATTATTACTTGAGGGCCATGTGGGGGCTCAAGCCACCCCGCACTGCGACCTAAAAGATCTTTTGTGCATTAAGCCCTACTTAATTATCCGTCCAGTCAATATTCAAGCTCTTAATGAACCTGATAATACTGCCTAACGGTACGTGATACATACTATCTGGGCTCATTGCTCTCCCTCCTAGATGTTTTAATTATCCGTCCAGCCAATATTCAGGCTCTTAAAGAATCTGATAATACTGCCGACCGGTGTGGGATACATACTATCTGGGCTCATTGTTCTCCCTCCTAGATGTAATAACATTTACTTCTGCTAGAAGAGCGGTAGCATTGGGACTCAAGGACAACGAGAGGGCAGACCCACTCCCGTATATTCCTATCCATGCCTCGTCTACCGTTTTGATTTTACTCTTGCGAGTTGCTGGGACATACTATCTGGGCTCATTGCTCTCCCTCCTAGATGTTTACTGTTGGAAGTACTTCTACACGCGATACATATTATCTGGGCTCATTGCTCTCCCTCCTAAATGTTTACTGTAGGAAGTACTTCTACACGCGTTACATACTATCTGGGCTCATTGCTCTCCCTCCTAGATGTAATAACATTTACTTCTGCTAGAAAAGCGGTAGCATTGGGACTCAAGGACTTTGAGAGGGTAGACCCACTCCCGTGTATTCCTTCCCGTGCCTCGTCTACCGTTTTGATTTAACTCTTGCGAGTTGCTGGGAATAAAAAAGTCGCCTGTAGGTCACCCAGGTTTACTACAGGAAGGCTAAATAAAACTGGAGGGTGCCTGGTATCCAGAGTCCGCATATATAGACTGATTAACCTATCAGCCATTCATCCATCGGCATATGCTGTTCCACCTTAGATTAGGGATTTTTTGTCAAGGTTTTCTCCTTTAGCGTCGTACTTTAGCCTGTCACCAAAGGCCACATTCAGCCTAATGGTTACAGTTACCGGTGGTTGCCACGAGGAGGCAGTACGTACACCTGCGCCTACTGGAAGTTTACGGAGCCCCTTCCAATAGACGCCAAACCACCGTGGGATGTAGTAACATCACTTTCGATTCGAATTCGATAGATTTTATGTCTCATGTTTCAAGAATAAAATTGTACTCTATTTCGCTTTTTGATTACGCTTTTTCTATTGCGATCTCTTTTTGTTGCGTACTTGTCTTTTCTTTCAAATCGGTAAAGTATCACTAAATAAAAATTAAAGTGATTAATAATCCTGAGTTTAAGTAGAAATAGCATGTTGTTTTATTCGAGCAAGCTGAGATACATAGCAAGAAAAAAGCATAATTGGAAAACGAAATAGAGTAAAATTTTATTCTTGAAACATGAGACATAAAATCTATCGAATTCGAATCGAAAGTGAAGTTACAACATCCCACCCCAGGATTTATTAAATTTAGTTTATTATGTTAATTTTTGTGAAATAGATAAAAATAAATAATATTTGACTTAAATTTTCCGTAAATAATCAGAATCACCATTATATTATTTGATACAAATAACCTAAAAATACGTAATATACCAATCAGCCGGGCAGTGTCATAAAACAAAATACAAACAACAATTTTTTTAGTAAATTGAATTTGTTATAAAACCGTAAAATTTTGGGCGGAATTTTTTATTTATAAACGATTTATATTGAAATTTTTTTATTATTTTTTTGTTTGATTTACTTATAGACTAAATAAAATAAAAATTATTGAATTTAAATAATTTTGAAAATAAAAAAACACATTTTTCTATTAAAGTAGAATTTTATATAGTACATATCATTGAAAATCCATTCTAAGTCATATTCATTCACCTTCGTCGTCACTAATTGTAATAACTTTATCGGAATCGTTTTCTAACAAAATCATGTCACTATCATTGCTAACAGAATCTTATCGGCTATAAAACCATGCTTCACCCACAGTAAGAGACTTATCAATGCTGGAAGCTTTAACTAATTGTTTAAGTGGTAATATGTTTGGAATTAGTAATTTAAATGTCGTTACATTTTCGGTCTCCGAATAATATCATCATCAAGCAAGATATACAAAAAATAGAGGTAGTATATTCCCGTGTCTCATTTTCGTCTTTCTTTGCGCATCACGTCACGTGTAGACTAAAAAGCAGATGATATTTATATTAAGTTTGGCGGTTCTTTGATTAATTTTTTAAATAAATCAAGAATAATCCTAATTTTTTTAACAAACCGTATTTACACACAATTGATAATGATAGTTTCCCTAGACCTTTCTTTGCTTTATATTTTTTTTATAGTCCAAATATTTAAGAAATAATTCCTTCGAGTATATAATATCTAAGATAAATGGCAAAAAGGGTAGACAAAATTATGAGTACGTAACATAAAACAATTAAATTTTTAAATGTTTTTGGTCATTTACGTACCAATTATTAAAATTTTAATTTTTTTACGTTATGTTCGTTTGACTTGAAATTACTGGTATCCACGAACCTACTATCAAATATTACAGATATGTCCATATTCAACGTTGTGTCACAGTCATTTGTGTTCTTATCAGAAGTATAATTGATAATTTTGTTGCAATAGGAATTATTCAAATTTAGTATATTTAAAATCGAACACTCCCAAATTTTTGAATTAAATAATTAAAATCTAAACGAGCTCTGCATTTAACAAAATATTATACTCATATATTCCGAAACTTGTTATGTAATGTGCTCAAACAGTCTGCTCTAGACCCGAATATTAAAACATGCCTCATTGCCTGAAATTCCATATAAATATCAGCATTTTTGACTACACGTGACTTCAAATTGCGAAAAAACGATAGCAACAGCATACGCAATATTATACCTTTATTTTCTGTATATCTTCATCATCAAGTATATTTGTTACAAGGAATAAAAGACAAAATTCTCCCGTAAATATCACTTTATTACTATACTTGTTGAAGCGCTGAACAACAACGTGTTGCTTAAACAATCTCCATAACGGCATAACCCCTCCTAAAATAAAATTATGATCGGCTTGAGTATCGCTACATTTTATAAAGTACAAAATACATAATATGTTACCTAATGGAACAAAAACAAAAGATTCTTTTTTTGGAAAATGTTTTTAACCATACAATACGTTCATCTTCAGCATACCCCTCCTTTCGGTAGAATTGGGCCATGGTTTTCAGATAAGCCTATCTAAGAAACCCGATTCACATACATTTGTTTTTGTAGAAGGTACATTATTTAATGTGTGCAAAATATTTTTCGAATAATAAAGGAAGCATAAATTTAAAAAATGTAGATTCACATAACCATACACATTCAAAGAAAATACGCAAATTCGATGAATGAATTTTTGTATTCTTCACTTGAAGTTTTAAAAAATTTGTGTGTAACAGAGCATTCACAATGCAAAAACTTTTCACCTTTTACTTACAGGTTTCAACTTGACGAACAATAATTTTTACTCGTTATGTTGGAATTTCATACAAACCTGAAGTCAAAAGTAAAAAGTTTTTTCATTGTGAATGCACTGTAACTCTTCTACCAAAAAAGTTTCATTGTGCAAGCTAAAAAAATTCATTTGAGTTTTGCAGATATCCAAAATCATTCATTTTTGAGTGTGCATTAATACACATGAATTTTAAAACTCAATAAAATGAAGAACACAAAGAACTCTCTTCACAAACACATTTAGACTGAATGTGTGTTACGTGAGAAGAATAAAGAAAACTGAAATTGAGTGAATATTCACATTCACAAATTCAGCAAAATGTTTGTAGAGAGAATTTTTTTGTTCTTCATTTTATTGAGTTTTCAAATTCATGTGTTTTAATGCACACTCAAAAATGAATGATTTTCGATGTCTGAATCAAACTAGTGACATGTGGCCCTACGGGGCCGAATCTACGGCAAATTTAGTTTCCTAAATGGTACCGGTTTTGTATATGTGTTGTTTGCTGCTATTATGCAATTAAATAATTCATTTATTTTAGTTTAATTTATATTGTAGGAGCGCAAGTCAGCAAAATATTTAGCCCCTTTTACATGAAGTAGTAACATGCGTATATTTAAAATCGGGTATAATCATTTGGCGCGACCCCGTATATTCTTCCAATCACTTTGCTAATACCTCTTTGGCGTGGAATCCATTTATTGTTAGTAAATTTGTAATATTGCTGGATGTCATTATATACAAATATTGGTTAGTCTTTTGATTACGCATGTTTAAATCAATCATTGTACGCTTTCAATTTGATACTTCAAGTTCATTTTGTTCACCCCTTCTCGAAAATACACTTACTGGAAGCCATCATCATGGACTGCTAAAGGAACTGTTGTACGTGATCGGCCATGCATTTCGTTCGTATGAAGACGCCAAATACACTCGTGTGAGCTAACATATCGCATGTTTGCATATGTTACAATTTCACCATATCCTAGTTGAAGGCCTTTATTGACGCATCTAACAAATTCCATACATGCCGAGTCTTAGCCTTTATACCATTTAAAAAGGTATTTCACCGAGTTTATGTGAGCGTTGTATTTCAGTAGTAGAAACGGATTATAAGGAATGACAACACGATTCACGATTATCAATTTGACGAACACCTTTTCGTGCAATTATTTCATTATTATGCCTGCGATACATTGGATATCCGTTATTATGTTCAACCGTTTCTTCCAAAAACTTCTTCGCGACCCCAGGGTCCGGCTAATTCATAATTTTTTCATCAAGTGCATAATACGGACATTCGAGAAAAATCATTTGACTTTGGGACTTTTGAGTTTAGTTGAACAAATTTTGTCGGCGGAAAATCGTACAACATTTGATGCAAATACTGCTTGTTATTTATATGGCCGACCCCAGGATCCGGCTAATTCATAATTTTTTCACTCCAGTATTGAGACGAACAAAACAAAAAAGAATCATCCAAATCGGTCAAGCCATTCTTGAGCTTTTGCGAGAAAATTCCCATTAAAAACGCAAATTTCGATTTTCTGATTTTTACTTTGGGTTTCAAGCATTTAAATCCCGTTGGAGTTGTATAGCACGTTCAGCAATGTGGTCTTTTGTGAAAAAATGATTGCCAAGTTTATTGGCTTGTTGAATGCCTTCGAGAATATCATTTGCAGTTAATAAAGTAATTTCGTCCTAATCGCTGCTTTCTTTCGACTCAACATTCTCTAGTGCCACCGTTAGTATTTCCTCTTCGCTGAGAACTTTGTCTGCTGTCAACTCCGCTATCTCTTCTACTGCCAAAACAACAAAACCTTTACCTCAATGTGTTTTCCAACAAACATTCAGAGTTGTTTGTCGTACTTCATTCTCCATAGCATCTAGAATATGCTGGAACGTGCGCTTAATGTAGTATACGACTTAAAGGTCGCTATGATACCCTGATCAAGTGGTTGGATCAAACATGTTATATTGTGAGGTAAAAATACAACTTTAATATCTGGGTGAGACAAATCTGATGGATGACCAGGCGCGTTGTCAACAAATAACAAAGTTTAACCCTTAGCGGCCACTAGGGATGAATATGTATCCCAGGCCAAATCAACCTTAATTTAAGTTATCAAAAACTACGAAAACCATACTTGTCACGCCATCTATAGGTTGTCGAGGAATGTAGGTTATTTGCATGGTACATAGAATACTTAAATTCAATGACAGAGTAATGATTTTTTTTCTTTCTAAAAAACGTCATTTTTCCTGACTGCGCATATATAATTTTTCTTTTTGTTAAATTATCTTGATATTGGCTTTTGTAAACCATATTAGAAAATGAAAAACATGCTTCAGAATGTCCATGATTTTTTTGAAATCTCAATATTGTAAATTTTCTTTCTAGACCGATTTTTTTGACTGGGGTGAAAAATCACTCCAGTGTGGCACCTATGTTACGGGAGCGAAGTGTGGCCACTCTGGCCTAAACGGCAGACCTTTATCCTCGAGGTTCCTACGTATTTCAGGGATAAACAAACTATTGAACCATTCTGTAAACGGAAATGGCTTCGTAATGCGATCTCCCGAAGCGTTGCAACAAAATAAAAATGTGATGCGATCTTTTGATGCCTTGAACCCTCCATCGCTTTTCTCAGATTGTGAGACATAGGTTCGGCTAGGCATTCTCTTCCAGAAGAGACCAGTTTCATCAGCGTTGAAAACTTGGCCTAACGTGTATCTACCTTCCTGTATAGTTTTTTCCAGTTTAGAGGGAAATTCCCTAGTGATGCAATTTCTCCTTTAATTTAGATGTTATGTAAAGCGCGTCTACCTTAAAAGCCAGTTAGCCATCCCGTGCTTGCCGAAAATAGGGATTTCTCGTTTTCAGTAATCTGGGCCGTTGTACCAGGCTCATGTTCTTTTATTTGATTATAAATCCGGATAGCTTTATGTTTAATGGTATTGCCATCTATTGGCACCCGTTTTTGGTTATGATTTTCTATCCACAATATAAGAGCCATTTCCATTTTAACCTGAATAACGTCCCTGGTATATGACGTTTTCGCACTCGTTTTTGTTCCGAAAGCTACAGCCCTCCTAATCGTAGTTTCATTTCTTTTAATTGTTGTTATGGTAGCTTCATTAAACCCATAAATTTTACCCACAGACGTAGAACCTTGCTAGGCGTTCTAAAATTTCTATTTTAATTTCTAAAGATATTTCCTATCTTTTCAATTTTTGATTTTGATTTTGCGACATTATGTATTATTTAAACACACGAACAACAATTTAATCAATGACCACTTTATTTTTATTAAAACACTAATTAAGTGTTTAAATTTACTCACAACAACGAAATATGTATTACAATACGCTTTATGGCGATAAGCAAAAGTAGATGTGAATGTGGATTAAGCTCTCAAATTATTAAAAATTATACGCCGAAAAAGCTTGTGAATTAAACTTTTGATAAATAAAATTATAAGAAAACCATTAATTAATTTGGCCATAAAATGTTACACGCCTATTTCTTAGAAAAAAGTTTTGTTTTGACATTTAATCCACATTCACATTGCTAGTGTCACCATTTTAGTTACATAAATTAATAAAGCGTATTGTCCGACTGTCTAATTCGAATAACCAACACAGACAGAATGACTGACAAAAGCCAAAATCAAAATATTTATAAACAATTTAAGGGAAACCTCGTAAAAATACGAAATAACGAAGAACGTGCAAAAAAGTTTTTATTTTATTGGTATAACTATATTGTAACGTAACATAGGTTGAAGTATTATTGTAACAAGACACCCTCTACATAAATATATTGTACTATTATATTAAGGTGGCAACACCAATTTACATATATCATGAATAAACCAGTTTATACGCAACACTTGTTTATATATGACATCACATGGTGTCAGATGTAAAAAAAAATAAAAAAAATTCATTAAATCATTAATTTAAAGAAACAAATAGGTAGAATAATTAAAAAAAAAATAAATAAATAATGAAATAGATAAATATAGGAAAGTGAAGAAATAAAAACGTGTTAGTAAAATCCATCTTTAAAATGAAATAAAAAAGGAGAAGCGTAATCTCGAAAACTTACCGGAAGAGTAAGCCATCCGAAAATAAAAACGTGAAATTGTAGGAAACAATAAATTAAATTAACACCGAAAATTAAATTTTTTTATTTTGGAGACGGAATTCGAAAAAAAAACATTGAAAGCCTTCGGTCACCTAAACAACTTCTGTTAAGCGATAAACCGGGAAAATGATTGGAAGTTATGGGTCCAGCAATTTAAATTCTACGCAACGGCAACAAGATTATCAGAGAAATATAACAATATTCAGGCTGCCATTTTCATGACGTGCATAGGTCCAGTGGCAACACCAATCTTCCAGACATTTAAATTGAATCAGGATAAAATGACGTTAGATGAGTTGGTTACAAGGTTCGAGGAATATTTCACACCCAAATCCAACGTTACGTATGAGCGGTATATATTCAACAAAATGACTCAGAGTCCTAGTGAATCATTTGATGATTTCTTAACGAGAAGTAAAACTCAGATAGCTTAATGTAATTTTGAAGATTTAGAGGAGGAGTTGTTAAAAGATAAAATAGTTATAGGGGTTAACTCAGAAAATTTGAGGGAAAAATTACTAACCCATTCTGATTTAACACTAAATAAAGCGGTGACGTTGGGTAAAGGCTATTAAGTGGTTTGCAAGCATTGATAGGCCTGGATCCGGACGGAGGGATCACCATGTCCCGACCGTTGAATATGATTGTAATCGGTGGAATAAAGACACGCACCAAGAAACTGTCCGGCATTTCGAAAAAGTTGTGCAATTTGTAAAAGGATGAGAAGACAGTAAATACTGACGATATTTCCACAGGTTTAGGTTGTATAAAGGACTTTATTTACGATATAGATATCATTCCTAACGTGAAATTTGAGATAATACCTCCCCGTAAGATCCCTTATGTTTTACGAGACCAAGTCAAAGCGGAACTTGACAACATGGTTAAATTGGTGGTTATCAAACCAATTAAAGAGCCTTCAATAGCGGTGTCCCCTATTGTGATTGTACGCAAAAACCAGAAACTTCGCCTCTGTATGGACCCATCACAAGTTAATAAAAACATTCTAAGGAGACATTACCCTCTCAAAACAATAGAGGAAATCTCTAGTAGAATTTGTGGGTCGAAATATTTCACAAAACTAGATTCGGTGAAAGGGTTTTGGCAAGTACCAGTTTCAACAAGAACACGAAAGTATTTGGCGTTTGCAACGCCTTGGGGGCGTTATACGTGGCTGAGACTTCCTTTTGGGTTGGCTTTAGCTCCGGAAGTGTTCCAACAGTTGATGTCACAAACACTGGACAGCATTTCGAATGTTGAATGTTCCATGGATGACATCTTGGTTCACGCTGGAACTTTAGACGAGCTGAGATTAGTCACGTCTAAGGTGACATCTGCACTGAAAACTAAAGGGATGAAGTTAAATAAAAGCAAATGCGAGTTCGAAAGCAGTAGTGTATCATTTCTTGGTCATATAGTCACATCTGATGGGTTAAAACCAGACCCAGAAAAATTAAAATCGATAGAAAAACTAGAAAAACCCAACGATGTCAAACAAGTGCAAAGGTTGCTCGGTATGGTCACATACATAGTTATTACGAAAAGATGTTGCGTTTTATTGGGACTGTCCCCAAGAACAAGCCTTCATAGAAATTAAGAAAGCGCTCGTATCGCCACCAGTGTTAAAATTCTCGATGTTAACAAAGATGTCAAATTATCAGTAGATGCGAGTAGTAAGGCGTTGGGAGCAGTGTTGTTGCAGGATGATCGTTCAGTCGCATATGCGTCACGATCGTTGACTAAATGTGAACAAGGATACCCGCAAATCGAATAGGTGGCATTAGCAATCAAATTCTCTCTGAAAAAATTCCATGAATATGATTATGGAAAAAAAACTAATTGTAGAAACGGATCACAAACCATTAGAAACCATCTTCAAAAAAACATTGTACTCTGCACCGGCCAGATTACAAAGAATCCTGCTCGACGTATTACCATATTCTTTTAGGTTAACATATAGAAAAGGCATTGATATACCGATAGCAGACTGTTTAAGCAGAGATAGTGTTAATGAGGTTCCTCAGGATAATAATGAAGAGTTAGAATATGGTGGTCCCAATGACGCAGGATGCGAAAACCGCGCTCTTGCATGAAACGGAAAAAGATAAACATTTTAATATATTAAAGAAATACATTTTGGAAGGATTCCCTAGTGACACCACAAAAATACCGACGGAACTAAAGCATTTTGTTAATTTCAGGGAAGAACTATCTATAGTTGATAATATTATTTTTAAGGGTGATAAAATTTGTGATTTCCAGAACAACGATACCGCGAATATTGAAATCCACGCATCTTGGACATCTTGGTATCCAAGCAACACTTAGAAGGATAAAACAATTGTGCTACTGGAAGGGCTTATACCAGGATGTGGCACATTATATTGAGACGTGCGGAGTGTGCCAGCAAACGCAGAGGTCTAATAAATACAGGAATAATCTAATAATAAAGGAACCGATCATACTCAAAGAAGTACGCACTTTACCATTCCAATTTGTTCAATTTCGATGCAGAAACTTATATAGTGATAGTTGATAGTTACTCGGGATTCATGGACTTCGAAAAACTTCAAGATTTATCTTCACAAAGTGCGATTAAACTCCTAAAAATGATATTTGCGGTTCATGGCACGCCGCAAATTTTTAAAAGTAATAACGGCCAAAAAGTCACTTTGAAAGTGACAATATGCCTCCCACGAATTCAAGGAATTCGCGGTTCAAAGGAATCAAAACCGTTTAAAACAAATGATAGGATTCGGATTCAGGTTGCAGCTAGGGAATGGATAGGAGGAAAAGTAGTGAAAAATTTAGACCAACCACGGTCAGTGTTGGTAAAATCAGACCATGACAGGCTATTTCGTAGAAATTCACACCATCTGGGTGTAAGCCCAAGCGGATTCAGGTCATACTTTCAAATCAGTCTCGTCAAACGATTTGTCGATTCTACGATCACTTCTCAGTTCAGCGCCTCTGGCGTCTAACTTTGTAACCAATAGATCGGGCAGAATAGTTAAGCCAGTTCAAAAACTGGATTTGTAATCGATCGCATTCAAAACATGGTAACGGGTAACACATAATATGAATTAATTAAAAAAAAAAGGGAAGAAGCACTATGTAATAGTTTTAAGATAAACAAATTAATTGGTAATAAATATTAGAACATACATAGGCACTAGTTTTATTAACGCAGATTAAAAAGGGGGATGTAACGTACGTTGAAGTAATAGCTGTATTTTGTTGAGAAAAATTTAAACAAATCTAGTTTTGATTTAATTTTTGTCCTATTCTTTCCTATAAACCTACTACGATTTAAATAAAGAAACATTTTTGTTGGCTTTATTTAAATTTGCGGCGCTTTAAATCCAATGCAATTGTTGTTGTAATTTTGTCAACAAAATACAGTAAGTATTGTAACAAGATACCATCTACATAAATATATAATATATTGTACTATTATAGTAAGGTGGTAACACCAATTTACATGCATCATGATTCATGAATAAACCAGTCTAGTCTATACGCAACACTTGTTTCTATTAGGTTGTTCAGAAATTAATGCAGGTTTTATGATTTTATTTGTTTCAACAATGTTTCAATAATAAAGAATTACGCAAAGGGTTTAACATTATAAGTCATTTTAAAGCTTATTTTATTCTCTTTCTTAGCACATAATCTATTTGTAATCTAAATTGTAGTTTTGTCTATTTTTAGACCTTTGAAGTTAAGATGTCAAAACAAGAATTTCGCCAAATTTACTTGTATGAATTTAAACTCGGCCGCAGTGCAGCACAAACGGCTCGAAACATCAATGAAGTTTGGGGCCAAGGAAGTGTTAACGAATGCACAATACAACGTAGGTTTCAAAAATTTCGTCGTGGTGAACTCAGTCTTGAAGATGAGAAAGGTCGCGGACGTCCCTCTGCCATTGACGACGATGAATTGAAGGCTTTGGTGGAAGCAAACCCACGCACGACTGTTCGAGAGCTTGTAGGGGACCTAGGCGTAAGTATTGGATTAATTTCGGAACATTTGAGCCGAATTGGACAGTCGAAGAAGCTCGACAAATGGGTGCCACACGAATTGAACGAAAACCAAAAAAATCCCCGTTATGAAGTTTGCTCTTCACTTTTTTTGCGCAACAAACACGAAGCATTTCTCGATCGCTTTGTGACGTGCAATGAAAAGTGGATTCTATACGACAACCGACGACGTTCAGCGCAGTGGTTGGACCGTGGCAAAGCCCCTAAACACTTCCCCAAACCTGAGCTGCATCAAAAAAAGACTATGGTGACTGTTTGGTGGTCGCCAGCCGGAATTATCCACTACAGCTTCTTGAATTCTGGCGAAAATATCACAGCAGAGAAATATTGTCAACAAATTGATAAAACGCACAAAGAACTAAAACGTCTGCGTCCAGCATTAGTCAATAGGAAGGGCCCAATTCTTCTGCCCGATAATGCTCGACCACATGTTTCACAACCGACGCTGCAGAAATTGAACCAACTTGGCTACGAAGCTCTGCCTCATCCACCATACTCACCAGACCTCTCGCCAACCGACTATCACTTTTTCAAGCATCTCGACCACTTCTTACAAGGAAAAGTATTCAACGACCAAATAGCCGCAAAAATGCCTTCGAAGAATTCGTCGCTTCCAGAACTTCAGAATTCTATGCAACTGGAATTAATAAACTTGTATCTTGTTGGCAGCAATGTGTAGATTCTAATGGTTCTTATTTCGATTAATAAAATTTATTCTAAACTGAGATATGTCGTTTTAAATAAAATGGTTGAAAACCTGCATTAATTTCTGAACAACCTAATATATCTCATCTCATCACATATACGAGTACTTACAGTAAACAAAATCTCAGAACTATTTATGATTTTAATAAGAAAAAGTAACATGTTTGACCGCCCGACCACACTCTGCGCCTCAAGGGAGCCTTCTGACTGTGACTGCCTCTAGCTTTGTTAATGTCATTAAGTCATTATAAACTTTTTAAGCTCAAATCTCGACTATACTCATAGTCGATCATTTCCCTTTATTGTAGCCAGCTCTTCGTCTCGACTATAAATTGCTAAACTGTCTGCTTTAAAAGTACTTATGGATATGTTATATGTTTTACATATATCGATAAAATATAAGAGCGAAAAGCGAAAACTTGTTTAGCCGACTATATCATACATATGGATAACAAATACAAACATAATTCATACTTTCAATTTTTTTCCATCATTTCGTCTACTAGGTGTTGTCAAATAATTTTTATGAATAAAAAAAAATCAGCAGAAAGAGAACCAAAAATAAAGAACTTTACACATATATACTACAAAAACAATTTTTCTCTTTCGGCTTTGTGTTGTTGTTTATGAAATCAGCTGTTTATTTTTCCATTTCACATGCATCTGGTTGTTTCATTCTAACTTATAGTAAAAATTGATAAATTTTGTATTATTGTGCTTTTGCTACTAGCATGTGTTATGTACACAACATTTGGATGATGTCATATGACAAAAACATGAATAAAAGCTGAGCGCGGAGAGTATTTAAATATAATTTGTTGCATGAGAGCATGAAGCAAAATCAAACAAAACAAAAACAAAAAAAAATGTGTAAAAAGTTATATCAATGCGAAGAAAATTATAAATTTCAGTTTCAATAGAGAATCGGTACAATACACATGTATTTTACGTAACATAAATTACATATTTTTGATTTTTTTTTTTTTATTGAAAAAATAACGCAAAACTTTTTCTAGTAAAGTGCATACATTTTATAATAGACGCATGCGTTCGAATTGTGTTTTCTGAATTTTCCTTACTTTTGTTTTTTTTTTTTTTGTTTTATATCGAAATGTGGTTTTTCTTTGACAGACAAGAAATAAATAAATCTAAAAACAATATTATTTAATCTTTTAAAAAGTGTTTCCGTGGTTTTGTTTTTGTTGTTATTATTAAAAATAAATGGTCTTGTGATTTTTTTTTTTGTTATCAAAAATCGTTTAGTGTGTGGAATCCAAGAAAACAGTGAAATTATCCGCAGTGCAACAAAAATACAATAACAAATTGGGGAAAATAAAAATCAATTGTTTTGATTTTGTTATAACAGCCCTAGCAAAAAAAAAATGTTGAAAAATAATCGCGATTTTCATTTAATTTTCCTTTTTAGTTTGTGAAAAACTATACGGTTTAACAATTTTTCTATTTTTTTTATTTAATAAAAGCAAAAGTGACGAAACAAAAATATAGAAAATCAATAAAAGTGTGTGATAAGTTTTTTTTTACGTTCTGAGAAAATTATTTTTTTGTTTTGTTAGTGATTTTCCTTTGGAAAATTTCAATTGAATCATAATAATCGTTTATACAAGTTATAATTAAAAAAGGTAATTTTTTTATAATTATTGATTATTGTACGCATACTTTGTTTAATTTTAATTGACTTGTTAGTCATAATCCATATTGGTACATACGGTTATGGCAATGCGGAAATATTTATTTAAATGCGTGCGCGGTTTAGCTGAATGTGACTTTGATTTACTTATACCTTCGAACGAAGTTTAATTAGAATTGTAAGCTTAATATTTTCAAGAATTAAGTACTTAAATACTTGAAATATTTTACACCTCGAAATTTGTTTGTTGCTGAAGAAGGCTATTGGCGATTTTCATCAAATGTAGTTAGCGCTGGTTTCTATGTAAGTAAAGGGGACGAGTATTGTCAAATTCAAATGTTTGACAGTTTTGATCCCCCTTGTTCTATGGTTAATTTTTGTTCATATTGTTTTCACCAGATGTCAGCTACTTTGTTGCAAATCGCGAATACATAGATTTGTTGATGGCCAAGTAATTAATTTGATCTTTAAATACGATTTGCTTCATTAGATTCCTAGAATTTTGAAATAAAATAAAAAATTTCTTTAAAATATTCAAGATTTATTATTTTTATACCTCATATGATTCATAACCTGATAAATGTTGTATTCTGAAAATCGCCAGACGGTCTAGGGTAGTGATTCTTAACTTCTTAAATTATTATTAAAAAAAATGGGGGCACAAAAACATTATGAATTATTTGGTGGGCCGCGAGTAAATAAGGATACAAACCACTGGTCTAGGGCATAATAATATTGTAGGACAAAGTCTCCACCTTGATTTTTATTCGTGCAATTTTATTTAATTAATTTTCCAACCGTGAAAACCTCGGTATCACGCTAACATTTTCAAGGATGTATGTAAGTACATATATTGGGATATATCGTTACGTATTTGAACCAATTATCATTTCAATTATTTTCTCAAATTTTTCGACTATAAAAGTGTTTGCCAAAATAAAAATTATCAATAATAAGTCTTGAGAAGGCGGCTGATAAAACTGGCGACTAATGTCTGCAATTTTACAATATAAATCAATAAGTTTATTATAAGTTTGTTAATTAGCTGCTGAAAATTAACGGAGGCGTTTTCAATTTAAAGTCAATCGATATTTAAATATTTGAGTAGAGAGTTGTATTACATGGTTAGTTGTCGCTAATTGAAAATTTCACTTGATCAGAAATAATATGCTCAATACAATTTTAATGTCTTTACCTAATCGTAAGTTTTATTTATATTGACTGGTCATACAAAAAATCGCGTGCTTCTCTCTATTAAATAATAATTTTAGGTGTGGCAGTATTGAAGAACTGCGAAAAATTAATTTTTTAAAAATAATAATTAAGTTTATTGATCGTTTCGAGTATATACTTACCCCCGTAATGGATGAGTACGTTCTTGCAATAATGAGCATAATTTAACAATAATTACATAAATATTATGTATTACGTTATTAAGACATAGCTAATAAGTAATAACTGTACTAAAACATTATGGATCCGGTTAAGAAATTGTTTTGTAATGTACATTTATTTTTAGACGAAATAAAATTGTATACTAATCAATAAATGCTGTTAAATTTCCAAATTTTAACCTTATACAGTTGGTAGAATTTCAGATATTTTCTTTGAATGTCGTAATAATTTTTTTTATTTAAAGTCTTTTGTTATAAATTTATTGTTTTGAAATGTTTTTTGTTTTGTTTTAAGTAGAAATTTATTAGTACTTAACTCGGATATTAAGAATATCAATTAACAAGATATTTCTGCCAGAAACTGAATATCCGTTTGTGTTGAAATTCTCTTATAAAAAAACTGAATTCTCCGTGTTACCAATTTACTAGGCCCACTCTGTATTTTTTGGCCATTTTCAATACAAAAAATATAATTTTATTTTACTTCTTTACTTCCGTTTTCATCGATTTTTCCAGCAGACATATAACCACCATAAAAAACGAATATGGTATGACTAAAGTTAGAGACATAGACAAAACGGCAAATAATAAAGTAGAATGTATAACATTGATTTTCCGCAAAAAAAAAAGTTAAAAATAAAACTAGCAAATGAATTTTTTCACATTTTCTTTTGGAAATTGTTTTTTTATTGGAGACTTGGAGACAGTTCTGGTGCGGATGTAATAAAATGTATTTTAATAAAATGGGTTTTTCAGATTTAATTTTTTGAATGTAGCATAAGTACTTATTGATTTGGATTATTTTTTACGGATTTAGTAAAACGCCGAAATTTTATACTCATACATACTTACATATACATATATACATAAATTGCCAAGAATAAGCACTTTGATTGAGATTTACCACAAATAAATATGGTCGACTTAAACAGTAAGAGCAGAGGTGAGATGTTATTTCCTTGTGAATATTTTAAATAAATCTAAGTAGTTTGTTTAATAGCCAAGATGCAAGTTTGCCTGAAATACTTACTAAACTGAGAAACATTCTAGTCAAATAAGGAATTAAAGTTTTAAAAAAAGGAGACTATCAAGTTTGGTCTGTAAATTGAAAATGAAGGAGAAGGGTGTGCGAACAGTTAATCTAAATTTATAAATATAACTCTGGCTTTTAAAATATGACTTTTTAAAAAACACAAAATTTCGGCGATTGCCAGAAACAAGCAAAACACTTTCATATTCAGTTGAAGTTGGCTGAATCATATGATAATGTTCCGGTAATTTTATAAAGTTGTATCGGTTTTATACAGAAGTTGACTTTGATTGATCAAGTTTTACTTTCTGCATACTATTTATAACATTTTGGGTATCTGTGATTGCCTTTGCAGGGACAGGACTCCCCATCTTCCTGCAGCCAAAGCCTCAGCTTTCGAACCCTACTCGGGTTCATCTTCAAAAGTGTAAAGAAAACCCCTCAGCAATTGCTTCCTTCATATACAAATAAAAAATACAGCAAACACAAAATTTTACTAAACCCGACTTTTCATGGAAACACACAGCCACATCATTTTTCGAAATAAATCCACACCATACCTTACGTATTTAAGTGTCAAAAATACGATAAGTATGTGAGACAAAAACCAGTTGTATGAAAAAATTTTATGAGTTGCCAGCACAAGCACAATCTTTAACAACATTGATTGAACCTGTACCCGATTCAATCGGTAGCCAAAATTGATCCTCCTTAAAAATTCCCCTTGTTTATCGAGAATTTTCGTTCTATCTAAACCAACTTGGTGCACTGAGAGAAATGATTCGTTGGCATGAGGTTGCGAGAAAATACTTTCTATTGCGATGAACGAATTGTAGTTGCTACAACATAATTTCGGTAGCACCAATTGACTTGAGGTTGGTACAAACAAACTACGGTAGCCACTAATGCACAGATAGTTGCAACAACTTCGTTTCCAAATTTTCAACTCCGTTGATGCTAATTTCCTAGATATTCGTTGTCAGAACCGAATGAGCCTAATAGTTTTTAAAGTATCAACCTCGTTTCAGTTGCCACAAACGTAAATTTGTTACACCAATTAAACGAGGCTTTTGTGACAACTGCGAAAAAAACTAACTGACTAATGCTGTTGCGAGAACAATATTGTAGTTCAATGTAATCATATCATTCTGTCGTTGTACCAAAATATCAAAGTGGAATTATTTATTTTGGAATTCCGTTGCTACAACTAAATATTATAATCGTATTTAGAATATGTCATGTTTAAATATTACAAAATGAGGAGGGTGTTATATGAGGAGAGGGTAGATTCACTATTTGAAAAAATTACAAAATGATTTGTGGTTATTTTGTAAACAAGAACACCACATGAATAATATAAATTGTTTTATAATGTACGCGATAACTGACACCTAATCAATGGCGGATCGAAAACTGCATATAACAAAAATAGCAAACAATTTGTGTAAATCAAAGTATCCTGGAAAACTTTTATTGACATTTACAAGCGATTTTTTGATTCCCCGAACAAACGCAATAGTTTTCTTGCGTTTCAAAAACAATTTTTTTATGACGAATTGTAAACAAATCTAAAGGAATTTCAATGAAACTATGATGTA
This sequence comes from Tipula helvola, assembly GCA_963556165.1. Lineage (NCBI taxonomy): Eukaryota > Metazoa > Arthropoda > Insecta > Diptera > Tipulidae > Tipula > Tipula helvola. The sequence goes on along the minus strand of OY744481.1, from coordinate 301,849,258 downwards.
CAATTATTGTTTCTCATTTTTTTTATATGTAGTTTTCGATTTATATGAAATTTTATCTTAATCTAGTTGCGATGACCGAATTGGTGTCGGGACAACTAACTTATCGATTAGTCCAAACGAATTTCGTTTGTGGCAAACTCTACCGCAATCATGATAAACGAATTTCATGTTGGCATAAATACACACGCGAATATAATTCGCTAAGTCAGTACGTTCTGCTTACCACTTAATGTATTAAGCGAGAATTGTATTTTTGTAGTTCGGTCGTAGCTACTTGATAAGTAGGTTGTACTTTTGAGTACGAAACCGAACCAGTGTTGCCATTGGGACGATATTATCGTCATTTTGACGTTTTTAGATCTAAAATACGATGAGACGTTTTTTTATTTCTCGTAGAACAAAATTGACGTTTTGAAAAATATCCATACAAAATCGGTTTTAGAAAAGTTTTCGTAGTAAATTGGTTATAGGGCAAAGTTAAAGAATAAACTTTAGTAATAGTTTAAAATCTACTACATTTTTTTCTTTCTATTCGATTTATTTTCTTGTTTTTTTTTACATTTTCTCTTGTTGTCCTTTAATCAATTATAGTATTAGAATTTATTAGGGAAGAGTAAACGGAGTGAAAGTGAAGTCGTGCGCGTCGTAGCGATATTCTGCTCTGTTGCGCCATTTCTATAGACCAAGGCCCGAATTCCGGTTCGATGACAAATGATAATGAGAAATAACTTGATGTTTTATTTCAGCTAGTCGGTTGCATTTTTATTTAGAGTAGGCGAAATAAAAAATCAAGTCATTTCTCATTTTCATTTATCATTGAACCGGAATTCGGGTGCCAGGTCCCTTAACACGCAGTCTACACTAAAAAGATACATTTTGTTTCTCTATTCTGTTATATTCTAAAAAAGTTACCAAAAATAATACAACAACAAAAAAATTTAGTAAATTTTTAGAATATAACACAAGAGATATAAAAAAAATGTTAGACTGCGTGTTAAAAAATCCTAAATCTATTGGCATGCACCAGCCTACACTTTAAATATCTTAAATAGTTTAATTTAAATTATATGTCGCTATTTCTTAATTAACATTTTTCTGCTGTTTGGGTTTTTATTGAATGACGTTTTTGACGTTTTTTGCCTCTGAAAAAATACGGTTTCATTTCATTTTTTCTGGCAACACTGAACCGAACTACCAATATAATTGAACTCAAGTAAAGGAGGGTTCTCATTTTTGAGCGTCGATACATTTATATTGACTCTGTGGTAAAATAAAGGGTGGGGGGAGGATATTTCTACTTTTTTCTTAATAAAACTAATTTGGTTAAATGAACTGGCAACAATCCTATTCGGTTGGAGAAAACAAATGAATGCGGTTGCGTCAACTACTTCTGATTATGTAGTAACCGAAATAGGATTGCACTAACCGTGCAAAGAAAGTTGCTTTAATAACCAAGTCTGTTATTACAGAGCCTACTGTATAAATAAGAGCCTCCAGTATCGACTGTATTTTTTACTAAGCTTAAAATAAGGTACAAACAATTTTTCCTTTACTATGAAACTATATGGGGAAACGGTTATTTTCATTTACAGTTTTAGTTTATTAGAAATTTGAGCTTTTGTTTTGTTCTTATATGAAAATGTTCATGAAACATATAATATTATTTGATTGAAAAATCGAGTCTTGAAAATGTTTATTTTTAAGTGAAAATCGTCATGAAAAATAAGGTACTTTTGAAATTTTAAATATTGTTGTTTTTGTAATATACTACGTTATCAACATAACTCGTTTATAAAAAATACAATAATCATCTCTTTCATTGCCTCCATTCAAATTTGAATTCGAGTATGTTTCTATAGTTATTTTGAATTTGCAAAGCATGCTAGATTGTTTTGATTTTTTGTTTTCTTCGCACTCATTTTATTGATTTATTTTTTTCTGTTTGCTCTTTCTGATTTATTTTAGTTTAATTGTTGAGCGGAAGCGTGTTGTCTTTTTTCTTACCATTAGTTTTAGATGTGGAGATATGATGTCGTCATTAAACTGAATTTTCTCTTTTTAATACACATTGTTGTTGTTGTAGAATGTTTTTTAATTTAATTTCCCTTATTTTCTTTTGATTATTGCTGGAAAATATGGAAATTTGAGAATCTGTGTTTTAAATGAGTAAGACATTGAGTTGTTTGTAAGCGATTTCTTAAAAAATTATTTAGCTGGGTTTAACTTTTAATTCATATTTTATCGTCAATCGAAATCGCGTTTTTTCATATAAACACTATGAAAATAAATGAATTTTTAGTGTTTCTATATCCTTTATTTTAAGTTCATTTTTCACATGCCGGCTCTATTCACTTCAAGATGGTTCTGGTTATTACAATCGATCAGTGATCACGACAACTATAATTTGTAATATTCTTAACGAATATTCGATTAATTCAACCGAATGATCGATAAGCTCAACCAATGGTCGGTTGTAATACAGTATATTTCGTTCTTCATACAAGCTAATTCCTTTAGGCTAACTAAAAAGGGTTAGTTACAACTTCTTTTTCAGTTCTGATAAACAATAAAAAGAGGTTGTCGTAAAGTTTAATTAAAATGTATACAGGACCGAATAATTCGGTAGGGCAATTGATTCGGTTGTCGCAAACGCTTAGTTCTCTGGGTGTGCAGCCATAAGTTTATACAATAATTTGTTAAATGTTGTTTATCAAGTCCAAAGTATTGCAACGCCACTAACTTGTACAGCACATATAAACAAATACTTTATTAACACAAAAGCGAAGCCAATAAAGATCAAAATTCAAACATTAGTGTACTTAAACGACACCAGAAAGACACAAACCACCAAACTATTTGAGACTAACCCCTCTATGTGAAATCGCTTTTAAATAAATTAAACTATTTGTTACATAAGCATTTACTTATTTAGCGATCCTCGATGATTTCGAAAACTTTACAGTACAGTGCTCATTTTGCCAAAAGCTACAACTAAAGAGTATAGAATACCAAGAGTAACGACAAATCGTACCAATGAATAAGGACTAGATTTATGCGGTTGTGCAATCCATTGCATAACCCATTTTTTGTATGAAAATTTTCATTCAGTTTCGTTGATCATGATACATATTACATACTCTTTACAAGTCCATTTTGACAAGCAAATTTAGATCGATCCTTCAATATCTTTTTGATAGTGGTGTCATTAACAAATATCCAGCGATGGTTTTCAATTATTATTTTTTAGTATGCTAAAAGTCTTAAAATTGACAAAAAAGGATTTTTAATAAATTCCGGGATTTTAATCAAAATTCTCGGGAGGAACCCACTAATGGAGAGTAAGGATAACGACTGTCCTGCTAATACTAAAAGTAGAACACACATGAGACTAATATGAAGTGGCAGCATATGTGGGGGTAGACGTAACTTACCTGTTTTATATCCTATTTGCATATAGCAACTAAGCGTTTCCTCATGAGACGATCTATCAAAAACAATCGTTTTTACATCGTAACTAATCTTTAACCTGTTTCAACTAAAAATGTTGTTATTACATTATATGTTCTTATTGAAATTTGGCCGAATTTTATCCATGTTCCAATCATCCTATGAAACCAAATGAACTGTATATCACTCAGTTCACAGTCTAGTTTAATCCACCACAAGGTGGTACCTTCCTGCAGGATATTTCCTATAGTTATTTTGGTACTCTCCTTTAAGAATTTTCTGACAAAGTTACCAAGTGTAATATTGAGCCTAGCAAAACCTAAAATCGAAATGAGGCTTTATAAAATTCACCGGAAGTAGCATGTCAGTTTTGATGTCGCGTAAGAGTACCAAAATCTAAGAAACATTCGAAAAATGCACTAAGAATAGAGACAACTTGCGGAAATTGCAGATTAGAAAGCTTAATCAGAGGAAATTGTATCAAGGGGTCATTAACAAAAAAAAAAAAAAAAAAAACTAGAAAGATGGTCTAAGAGATAAATCCGAGCCTTGAGCTTGAGAACCAAGCTAAAATTAAATTTATGAAAATTGCGTAAATTTCGGGTTTTCCTTAAGAGTTTTTAATATTTGTGATCCTGGAAACCGCTTCGTCAACCTTGCCGACAAACATCGTATTGCTCAAAGTTTACCAGGTTTACCACAATTGTTTCAAGTTGTGTTTTGGTTGGCTTAATTCGTTGGGTTGACAAATATCTTGGGGCGGATCGCGAATTGATTAGATTAAGAATTCGATGTGGCCCGAGAAATGTCGGAAAAACGGAGGTGAAGCCCATAATTCGACCCACTTTTCTACTTTTCAACTCGAAAAAATCGTTAACAAAATCTTTAAATGCATTTCCTGGAAAACGATGTTTTTATATCTGTCTCCACGATAACTCAAAAACTACTCGACTTTCGACTTTTTATTGATATTGTTGGTACAACCACCAATTTCCGATAGTTTTTACAAGTGGTACAGTGGAGACCGATAAGTCACCTTTTTTTGGGACGGTCTCGTTACAATACGTATAAGCAATTCCCATGACATTATTATTCTTAATTTTTTTTTTTTTTTGTACTAAAACTCAATAAATATGTGTCCAAAATTATTAAGTTGTTTATTTACTTCCTTCTATGAAAAATATCGAGAAAATCACTTTATTTTTTGGTCGCTTGATGAGAACCTCCCCTTAATTCTCATTGTGAAATTGAAGGTAGTAAGAGAGAATAGAGTTCAAATATCACCGATTCCTTAGGAATTGCTGGTTCGGTATTAATATTAATCGGTCCCGAACCAAAGGTTCCCTTATGTTTTAACGGCGGCAAGAAGGTTTTAAATTCTGGTTAGAAGCGATCTTGCCTATAGAGAATTATTGATATATTTTGAGGGTATTGAGTACTTTGCAGGTTCTAAGCTATTTTTTGTTTGCTGCCCCACGAAATTAACATTTTAAAAAATATTGTAGATAGAGTCTTATAGGTATAGAAAACAACGACGAGGTACACTCAATCACATTACACCAGTAAAAAATAAACTAAAATTATGTCAAAAAAAAAAAATCTCCAAAAAAAATTTAATTAAGATTTCGCGTCGTTTTGATCTGAGTATAACCTTAAAGCTCAGTATGCAGCTCGAGCTAAGACAAATTTTACCGCGGTCTCCACAAGTTTCCATTTAATTACAGATAAATCGTTAAGCTGATAATCTGTGTAGAGATAAATTTTGTTGATTTTGTTTGACTTTTATTCGTTTGTTTTTGAATGAAGTTTCTGTCCAAATAATCCTCTAAATACTCGACTTCGTAATATTGGTCGGCCATTTTGACTTCTATCTTCTTTATAAATAAATTAATTTTACTTCGTGCCTACTTTGATTATAAAATTAATCAAAATTCAAAACCGTCAAAATTTATCTTCAAATAATTGTCCTTGCGAGATAAATTGCGGCTAAAATGTTTGGAGAATTTATGGTGGCGCAATCTAGACTTGAATGAAACAACTGATAAGTATTTTTTCAAATTTTTGACGCAAAGGTGCACACCGCTCAGCGAAATTGTCAGCTAAAAAAAATTGGAAAATTGTATGAAAAATTTCTCATAGCTCGAGCTGCATACTGAGCTTAAGACGTGAAATATGCAGAAAAAGTAAAAAACAAAAAAAAAATAGGGAATGAGGTAATATCTATTAGAGAATTGCATGAAATAGTAAATACTCGAAACCGAACATTTCAATGGCGCAGGGTGTAAACTGAAAAAAGGTATTTAGTGCATAATAACTATATGCAGCCCCATACAAAGCGAAAAAGAATTGAGTCCGACAAAGAAACAAATTCAGAAAACATTTAATTTTGTTAGTTCATTAGCTGAAAAATATCAAAAACCGTGATATACGTTTTTGCGTTTCAAAAAGAACTTTAATTTTGAGACGATGGTAGTGCCCTACGAGGCTAAAAGAGCGTATCTAGCAGCGGGAAATATCGCCATCAAAATTCTAGCGTAATTGACACAAGCCTCGATGCGTCAAGTTTAATGAAAAAAAAACAGGAAAACGGGAAACACTGGATTTCAATCATTGCCCATTGTAAGAACGGTAACTACTAACTCGTAGTAGCAATTCAATCTATGTTTTAAAATGTTTCCAATTTTTTTTCACATTCATTTTAAAAGAAGTGAGTAGGAAAATAAATGTTTAAACAAGCATTTAATTGTAACTACGATTTAGAATCGTTAGTTAATCTGGGGAGTCCTATCGCAGCGCTTAAACTGCGAGATAAATGGTTTCAGTAAGGTGAAGGGAATAAATTCTATGCCACTCCAACTAATCTAACCTAACTCACTGAATTTTTAGACTTTATAGAATTCATAGAATTTATAAGATTTACAGAATTTATTGAATTTATAAAATTTATAAAAATTAAAAAAATTTTAGGAGCATTAGAATTTTTTGAATTTATATATATCTATGACATTTAAAGGATTTATAAAATTTATAGAATTTATAATATTTAAAGACAAAATTTATAAAATTTATTGGACTTTCAAAATTTAAGAATTTGTCGAATTTACAGAATTTATAAGAATTTAATAATTTATGAGATTTTTAGAATGTAAAGAACTTACTGAATTTTTAAAATTTATGCGTAGGATTTATAGAATTATTCATAGAATTTGTTAAATTTATAAAATTTGTTTAAATTATTGAATTTATAGAATTATTAAAGTTTATAGGATTTATTGAAATTTTCGAATTTATATAAATTATGGAATTTTAGAATAAATAAAATTTGGGAGTATAGAATTTTTAGAACTGACAAACTTGAAACAATTCCTAGAACCCATTGAATCTATAAAATTTAATAAATTTATTATTATTTGTAGAGTTTATGTAATTTATAGGATTCTTGGAATTTATTTATCAAATTCATAAAATTTATAGACTTTGTAGAATTTAGAGAATTTGTAAAATTTATATAATTCATCGAATTTACAAAATTTATAAGCAAGAAAAAGATTTGTAGAATTTAAAGCACTTATTGAATTTTTAAACTTTATTCATAGAATTTATAGAACTTATAAATTTTTAATGAAATTATTGAATTTACAGAATTGTTAAAGTTTATAGCATTTTTGAAAATGTTTGTATTTATAAAACAAATAAAATTCGAGTTTGTAGAATTTATAAAACAGACACACTTGAAATAATTAGTAGAACACAAAAAATCTACAAAATTTAAAGAATTTATATTATTGATAAAATTTATTGAATTTGTAAATTTTATAGAATTTGTAGATTTTATAGAATTTATAAAATTCATAAAATTTAAAAACTTATAGAGTAGACAATACATATTAAAACTTATAAAATTTGTAGAATTTATTGGATTTATCAAGTTTACAGAATTTATAGGATTTATAGAATTTAAGAAACTTGTTGAATTTTTAGATTTTGCAGAATGCATAGAATTTATAAAATTCAAGAATTTCTTGAATTTATAAAATTTATAAAAATTAAAAATTTTTTAGAATCATTAGAATTTTTTGAATTTATATATAGCTATACCATTTAAAGGATTTATAAAATTTATAGATTTTATAGGTTTTAAAAACATATTAGAATTTATAATATTTAAAGACAAAATTTATAAAATTTATTGGAGTTTCAAAATTTATAGAATTTATCAAATGAGAATTTATGACATGTGATACACATGATATAGACATGTTAAAACTTAAAATTTATAGAATTTATTGGATTTATCAAGTTTACAGAATTTATAGGATTTATAGAAAGAATTTATTGAATTTATAAAATTTATAAAAATTAAGATTGTTTTAGAAATGTATGCATAGGATTTATAGAATTATTCATAGAATTTATAGAATATATAAAATTTAAGAAATTATTGAATTTACAGTATTTCTAAAGTTTGTAGGATTTTTCGAAATTTTTTTTTATTTTTAAAACATGTAAGCAGAATTTATAAAACGGACTCACTTGAAACAATTAATAGAACATATAGAATCTACAAAATTTAAAGAATTTGTATTATTGGTAAAATTTATAAACTTCATAGAATTTGTAGATTTTATGGAATTTATAAAATTCAGAAAATTTAAAAATTTAAATAGTTTATAGACATATTAAGACGTTGAAAGAGAGAAGAATTCATAGGATTTATAGAATTTAAGAAACTTGTTGGATTTTAGACTTTATAGAATTTACTGAATTTATTGATATAATTTATTGCGTTTAAAGAATTTAAAATTTTCATAATTTATATACATAATTACTACAAATTCTATAAAATTTATAAATTCTATATTTGCTTTAATTTTTAAAATTGTGTGTAAGTCCGTTAATTCTAAAAATTGCGTATATCCTAATCGAAACTGCGATTTAGTATCGTTCGTAGATATTAGCAATGATTATAAAAATATCTAATATTTTAAACGAAATAAAAAAAATTGTTGTTTTTTTGTAAAATTTTAATTTTAATTTTTTTAGTATATTAACTATTTAAATAATATAAATTCCGGAATTAGTTCCGGAATTCCGGAATCGAGAACATTTGACTTCGAAAATTCCGGAATTACTTTTTGGGCAAAAATTTGATGCCCTAGCTCTTAGTGTCTTTCATACAGAGGAGGGAAAGTACTTATGAGTTGAAGCCCATTCTAATTTAATTTAGCATTTCAAATTTTAACTATACCGATCAATAAAATTGATTTGTTTTATCACTTGCTGGTTGAAATTAATTTGTATATACGGCATACGTTTCGTGAAAAAGATAGTTTGAGGATTGGTTTAAGACAATAGATTCTCTTTTTGTTTGCTAAACCAGTTGTTTAGTTGCATTAATTAACGCGCAGAATAAACTTTTGGACAATTTTATAATTGGTATGTTGCATGGTTTGGCGCACAGAATCCCGCTTTCCAAATGTTGATATTTACCATCATAAATATTCATGTTGTTGAGGTGCGTTAACACGTTGTTATGTTGTATTCGATGACAAATTATACAAGTATAAGTTGACATACTTGATAAAAAAATGACTCTTTCGAATAAATTAAAAAAAAAAAAAACAAAAAAGTTCATTGTATTACGATGATATCAGATAATTCGCACTTGAGGTGTGTTGCTTTACCCAGAACGAGTTATGTGCCCAACAAATACTATATGAGTAATGTCGCGATAAAAATGTTGTTTATCTAAAAATATTCATTACCTAGCTATTTTATGTAATAAAAGAAACTAAGAATATGCAATACCCAAAAATTGCCAATGGAGTTGTTCATACCCGAAAAATAGAAACTGTTGTGTTATTTTTGTAACTTTTCGATTTTTTTTTTTGCATATCGAATAACATCTCGAATAAGCATTTCCGCATTGCAAAATTGAAATGAAAATTTAAAAAAAAAACTCATGCATTTATTTATTATTGACGACAACAATGATTTTAACAGGTTTAGCACGTATGACTGTATTCTTTGCGTTTTATCGAATTTGATATTCGATTATAAATGACGGTTCGATTGACATTTGTATTAAAAATAGAACGGAACGTTTTTTTTTTGTTTGTGGTTGGTTAGTGTTGATAAGAGAGGTTCAAGTTAGTCCTTTGTTTTGGTTTACTTTTACATTGAGTTACATATTTTAATTATTTTCGGTTGATAAGAGCTTATATGGCTCAAGTTCATTCAATTGTATAAAGGGTGACCAATAAGTTGTATAGAGAGAAATGTTTTTTTTTTTCGATTGCCATTTGTTGTTGGAATAGAAAGTACATACCAGCATATTAGATTAGTAAAACTATCATCATCAATATTGAAATTATAAAACTAATCCCGATTAAAATATTGACTTAAAAGACGATAAATATTAATGATTAGTACCAAAAAATTGTTGTTGGTGGAGTGGTAAAATATCGAATAACAAAAATGTGTCGTATAATCGGAGTACTGAATATAATGAGTATGATCAGCACAATTGGCCGTAATATTTTTTTATCTTATTTCTAGTTGATTAATGACTATTTGAGTTTATCTTGTGTACATTTACATACAGTGAACAAACATATTTAAAAATAAAATTCTATCTGTAGTTTATTACGATTTTTTTATGATTTGATGATTATGAGTCAAACGTTTCAATGAGGTATTACGATTTTTATTTGCTAAACTAATTATATGCTGGTTAAAGTTAAATTTGAAATCAAGTTATAAGCAATTTTGGATTTTTGTTTCTTTCTATCGATATAATATCGGGCTAAATTATGCTTGCAAAGTTTGTGTTTTCAGTATTGTTCATTTTAAGCGCTCAAAATCATAGTTTAGACGGAAAATGTGTTTTGGAAATATTTTTTTAATTTCAAGTAGTTTAATTTATAAAAATATAATTGGTTCATTTTCATAGCACATTCTTAGCTAACGTATAGGATGGGCAATAATTAAGTGAACGATTAAAAAGTGGTGCTATTTTCGTATTTATTGACATTTCTCGGTTCGGTTTCTTTTTTTATAGAGTGCAATCGCGTACACGTTAAGGAGCGACATTCGCCAAAGGAGCGAACAGAGAAGCTTAAATTGTTTTATGAAAATAAATCTTCGGTTGTTTGCACTTAATGGCACAGGAAGTGGTGGCCATTTACCGAACTTAATTTTTCAAGCCTCAACAAATGAATTGTAATGATGCCAATAAAATATATCAATAGTAATTTTGAAAAAATTGTGTTTAGTTACTGAGTTATTTAACAAACAAATTTGGGAATACGACACACATGATACGTCAAAATAAAGATCAGAACGGTAAAGATCGGTAAAGAACTAAAAAAAAAAAAATTTAGTCTTATTACGAGGATATACTTAGGTTTAAAGAACTACCAATAATAAATCATAACCCAGTTACGTGTGCCATGTGCTTCGCACAAGTTCAACTATACTAACGTCACAAATCTGAGCCTACAATTACTACTCGTTAGAATTATTAGCTAGGTATATGTCTCAGGCTCGCTATCCGGAATCGAATCCCGGTTTATCCGTGATTGTGACGATATATTAGCTATATAATTATCACAGTTATCCGTGTAACTAAGTACAATTAAATAAATCATAATTGATGTACTATACGGATGTTTTTCATATTGGAGTAGCTTTCACGTACGAGTATTTATAGCATTTTACACATTATGGCAAATTGGGAAAACCCCTATTATCGGGTCCACACAATTTTTCATTTAATCAATTATTATCGATTACGTTATGCCATCAAACGATGTGGATGAAGTCACTAATGAACCATATAAATAAGCGGTACTTTTCACGCAGGCATAGCTTCTAGTTATTACATTTTGGTTATGAGATTATTCGGCCAAATTTCTATGATCAACTCTGTTATTTAAGAAAACTACTTAGACGTTATTTTTCATCTTACACAGGTAATATTACTTACACTGGTAAGCAAGGACCAAAGTTATTGAACTGCTAAACCACTTTTCTCAATGTTTTGAAAGTCCATGACACCGAAAACAAACATAAAAATGTCCGTCCACCTGTCGGGATGTCTGGATCCCCCACGGAATTTCAAGAACGCTTGCCCGAAATACATTTTTTACGTCAATCTGGAGAAGTGAAAAGCTTTTGAAACTTTACGTCAGGAGGATCGGGTATCTGCCTTCCTAATTGACACAAAACTACCTGTTTATATATTTATCAATTTTTTATAAAAGCTGGTTTAAAAATTGTGTAAGGCGTTTAGTTTGGGGTTGAGTTGGAGGTCAATTTGCGGGTTAAGTTGGGTTGGAGTTAGGGTTGAGTGGGGGTTGGGTTAGGGTTGAGTGAGTAGTTCGGTTGAAGATTTATTTGGGGTTGAATTAGAGTTGGCTTTAGTTGATTTGAGTTGAGTTCATGTAGGCATTTACTCTTGAGTTTGGGGTTGAGTTAAGGGCTGAGTTGGGGTTGAATTGGGGTTGGGTTTGTTTCATTTTGGGTTGAATTGGCATTGATTTTACGGTTCAGTTGGGAATATATCTAAGCTCGTGTTTGCGTTGGGACTGAGCTCGAAGTTAGCTGGCTTGTTAGTGGCTTTTAGTTGAGTTCATGTACGCATGCAGTTTTTCCTACTGCGTTGATTTGAGGGTTAAGTTCGGCGTTGAGTTTGGGTTTAAGTTAAGAGTTGAGTTGCAGGTTGAGCTACCCTTGAGTTGGCATGCAGTTTCCGAACCGTGCTGATTTGGGGTTGGTTGAGGAGTGAATTGGGTGTTGCGCTCGTTCTGAATTGGGGTCGAGTGAGGGAGTTCAGTTGGGGTTAAGTGAGAGGTGAGTTAATAATTGAGTTGTAAGTTTAAGTTTTGTTCATTTACTTATGAATTTTTCGGATCATTTTGGGCGTTAAGATGAGGTTGATTCAACCGTTTAACCGAGAATTTATTTGGGGGTGTAGTTGAAATTTCTGTTGGAAGTTAGCTTGAGTTTTACTGAGTTGAGTTCATGTACACAAGTAGTTTTCGTTGGTTTAGAGTTTGATTTGAACGTTAATTTTGAAATTGAGTTTAAGTTTGGTTGGTGGTTGAGCTGTCGTTGAGGCTTGAGCGAGGAGTTCGGCTGGGAATTAATTTGGCGATTAAAACGAACTGGTTAAGGCAATTTTGGGATAAAGCAGTATGCGTAAAGTACAAATGAACCTGTTTTTTAAGTTTTCATTTATCTTCAATAATTCCGGGATCATAACAAATTACAAATACAGCTACCATCAATGCTGTATTATTCTTTGAAGTGATAGTACTACAGTCTTCTCCCGTAAATAACGCAAATGTGACAAAACTTTCATATTTAAAAATCTAAAAAATATTCGTTTAAAGCGCCCATTCGAATTAAACATTTAGGTTTTGTCATTGAAATTTTGAAATTTAAAATTAAAACAGTTTATTAAAAATTAATTCAATATACCTGTTGCCAACACAATTTTTTGTATATGCATCGTAATCTTGGTGGAGTGAGAAAATCAGGTAAATGCTTTCTTTTCTTTTGATTGAATTGAGGTTAGTTTCGAAATATATTTTGATCAGAATAGCCAGAATTGTTAATAATCGATAAACGAAAAATTATCGTGAATGACGGGAAATAGGTACAAGTATACAACCAAAGTAAACAGATTCATATTTGAATTGAATTAGATTCGGTCGTTTCTTATTTAATAAGAAAGAATAGCCCCCAGCTTTTTAATTTGACATTGAAAATTTAAAGCTTTTAGCGGATTATATTTTGGTTGAAAATGTGGAGAGTAGAGTGGAGTATTGACTTCCTATCAAAAAGTGCTAACTTTGTAATGGTTATTTAGTGACCCTGGGTATGAAAGTAGTATTAATGAAGATGTAAAGAGAAATCGTGAACATATTGAGGCACATATATTTTGCTGACAGTCAAGCTTACAATCAATTTGCATACAACTAATTTGTAATTAAGGTGACATATCTACCAGCCTCGATGCTCAGTGATCAGGAATTACTCATGATATCAAGAATTGGAAACTTGGATTTAGTTTGACACCTTGGTTGTTAAGTCCGTAGCAATTCTACCAGACAGGAGGAGTTAAACTTCAACACAATGTGACCATCGAAAAGGTTTCAAAGTTTGTTATTTGTTGCGCAATCATTAAATGATGTAGAAACCGATTTATTTTTTAGTTTTGTTATTTCATACAATATTAATTAAAAATTGAAAATAACAAATATAATATTTTTATTTTTTAATATTTTTTAAAAGAGTGAAAGAAAATTAAAAATTTTAAAACTATTCAAAGGGTAGAAGAAAATTTTAATATTTGGTTTTTTGAGCTTGGCCTCCGAAATCGATGCGAGCTTCTCTTCCGCAGCGCGGGTTTGTACCCTTTTGGTTACGCTATAGCTCTAGCACCATTTTTATTTATAAGTAAGCCGATAAAGTTAAAAATATTTTAACCCCCTTGAACATTGGGAAAATTCGAATTTTTAGGTACAAATTTTAAACCGAAATTTCTCTGAAATTTATCATGCCAAAATTTGGATTTGTAGAATTGTAATACATTCACATATTTACATGTTATTTAGACATTTTTAACGGCCAAATTTTTTGTATTTCGAGATCCATAATGTCCAGAAAGCGAACTATTTTTACGTAAGCGGATAGCTTAATTCTCGGATTAATCGTGGTTTTGGAAGAATTTGAAATTTTATCTATCAAAAAAAGTGAATTGGTAAAATTATACCAAAATTATATCTTTAATTATTTTACAATAATTGAAGAATTTCAAAATTTTTCGATCAAAATTATCACGAATCTGTTGCGAGATTTTCTAGCCTAGCCTCACAATTTTTGATGTTCGATGAATAGAACTAGAAATAGAATGATATTCGACAGAGTTCACGTCACTCTTTTCACTCTTTTTCTATTGCGATCTCTATTGCTCATACAAAACCTAATTTTTTACTATATCTATTCAACATTCTTGGTCACTAGTTTTGCTAGAGTCTTAAATTATCGATTTGAGGAAAAGTTGAAAAGGGATGGTACACAAATGCTGAAATCACTAAATAATATTTATCACACAAGACTCTCCTGTACACTTTTGAATAGAAATATTTTAACCGTATTTCTTACCAAAATTGAAAATCGATCAGCTTTAATGATATTTTCCAGTTTGCAAACGTTTCTTGTGTAAAAATAGCCAAAAACAGAGAAAACGTTTGACCGACAGTTTGTCGTTCGTATTCTCCGGCTATTAGGCCCGTTGTACATTTTAGCTAAGCTAAGCGAGAAATGTAGTTGATATTAGCAGAGTTTAGCCTGCTTAGCTCACTCCGTTGCACATTTGAGCTAATAACATCGCTCACACATACATTGGGCGCTTTCAGAGCACCAAACAGTTGGCAACATGTTGAGTAAAATCACGGCCAACGCTATGAAATTTAAGAACTTTATTAGTAATTCAAATCAAATTAGCAATGATTTCACCAAAGATGATGCCAACAGTTTGCGGATCTGAAAGCGCCCACTGATGCTTTTGCATAGTTCATTTATTATGATTTATGTCACGGTATCTAATATAACTAAGTAGCCTTCGAGTTAATAATAAAATATACAGAAACATCAATGTATATGTGAGCAATGTTAGCTGACATAGCAAGGCGAAGACAACTCGAGCTAAGATAGTTTGCATCTCTCAAAACAAAAAACATAGCTCGCAAAGTTTAGCTCAAGTGTGCAACGTTCCATTAAAACCCTTTATTTACAACCGAAAGCTATGCATATAGCTTACATCGCGTAGCTTAGCTTAGCTGAAATGTGCAACGGGCCTTAGGGTTTTGAATTTATTTGTTTGAATTATAAAATAATTTTATTTGTTTCGCCCTTATAGTGGAGAAAAAGTGTCATTTCACTTTGGAACGTGATGAACTTTAGATTAATGGTAAAAAATAATTACCCCGCGACCATAAAAATCCCTGGAAGACAATTTTCACAAGTAATATTCAATAACAGCCTCAGATATTGGTAAAGCAGTAAATTTTAAGTAAGTTTTTTGAAAGATTTTCCAAAAAAACTTTAAAAAGCTTTCCGTGGACTATTTTATTTAAGCTTTAATCTCGAATTCACCATGAAGACCGGGCGTCTTAAGATTCGAGTTAATTTAATGCTAATCTTAGTTTAATAAAAAATATTAAAATAAATGATTTGAGCTTTTTTACGTTTAAAGACGCCACTCTGGATTCCCCATCTAAAATTGTCTAAATTTGACATTAAATTCAAAATAAGCGACACCAAAAAGCTCCGCCAGATATTGATTTTTCAAGGTTTTTAAAAAACTTTTTTCAAAATAAGCTTTCGGCGGAGTATTTTTTAAACTTTAATCTAGAATTCACCATGAAGAGATTAAAAAACAAATTTCAAAATCGAATGAAGGGCACTTGTAAAGATTGTAATTTTTAATGCCAATTTTACTTCAATAAAAAATCGTAAAATAAATAAAATTACAGAGCTTGCTCACTTTCACGGCTGCCATTTTGCATCCACCATTTCCAATTCTCAAAATCAAAACACCATCTTTTGATGTGGCGATTTCAAGTCGCCCATAAAAATCATCGCCCTCGTAAAAAAATTCTTATAGCTAAACATTTAAAAATCACTCATAATTTAAGCTTTTTTACGTTTATAGAAGTTATTCTGATCTCCCATCTTGAAATTTTTAAAGCTGCCATCAAATTCAATCTCAAAATTTGAGATTTTCATTTTCAAGAACTTTTAAAGCTTTTTTCAAAATGACTTTGATAAAAGCTTTCAGAGGAATATTTTTTTTAATTTAATCTAGAACCTATTACGAAGAGATTTAAGAAAAATTCATCAAAATCACTTGATATGCAACGGGTGGGTTCCTTAAGATAGCAGTTTTGCAATCACTGCAAATTGCAGTGCAAAAAAAATGAAATAAATTCTTGTAGCTAAACATTTAAAGAATACTAAATATTTGATGTTTTTTCGCCATTCTTGATCTCCCATCTGGAACTTTCTGTAGTTGATATTAAATTCAAAATAAGCGACATCAAAAAGCTCTGACAATTCCAAACAACTTGAGATATTTATTTTCAAGATTTGTAAAGTTTTTTCAAAATAACTTTGAAAAAGCTTTCAGCGGTGCCGGCATCGGTAAAATTTTAGTAAGACAAGTATAGTGTATTAGTGTTCCAGGAAATAGGCATTTTTTGCTGTGGAACTTAATTTAGATGAGAAAAAGGTTGCCGTGTCATTTTATATCGTGCATAAGAACTTAACGTTTCTTCTGTGAAATTATAAATACTTCATTGAGTGAGCTCTGCAAATTTGTCGGCACGATGTACATTTTTGGATTACCATAAAATGTCTGTTAATATCATAGATTATTCATCACAAAAAATAGTTAGGTGATTATCGGGTTACATTGCTGAGGGAATATTTTCTGAAAGGAGTTTTAATGATTTTTAATCTATGATGTTGGTTTCAAGTTTAAATAGCTAAAACACATTCGCATCCAAAACCATATTTTTCGTATGCCTGGCCGTATTTTGCCTTAATTCAAAAAATGTAATGATGGCTTCCGCTTTTCCGAATGCAAATCTAGTTGTTCCTTTTCTAGTAACCTTACCTTAAACAAGTGTTGTTTTTAGCTTATTTATTGAGTCATGAACATTTTCAAAATCGTCGCGCCAGAAACCAACAAGTAAGACCGCCCGCGTCAATCTGGTTGCCTAAATATTATGTAGCGTTCAAGGGTGGCCCAGGAATAAGTTTTTTCCTAGATTTAGATCATGGCAAACATATGATTTGCTTATACCACAAAACAGAATCGGTAATAATTCGGTAACAATTGATTAATTGTCTTTACTATCTGAGTAATTTACAGCTTCTTCATTCGAATGATTTGGAGTGATCGGGTTGTTGTTTGAAAAAAAAAATTAATATTTGTTTGTTTGTGCTTGCTTTAATTAAGGCTACTTATCAAAGGGCAAGCCTAAGATAAAGAGAGTCTATGGAATTTTCTTGCATAGTGAAGTACATTTTTGGCGAAGAGTGAAAATGTTAAGAATTACAATTTTAGTTTCGATGTGAATGAGAAACACGAGAAATTTAATTATTTTCCAGTCAATCTCATCAGAAAGCAACCATGTAGTTGAGTATTAGCGAATTGTACGTAATACATAAAAAAATTATCTGATTATTTACCAGAAGAACTTTAAATTCATAGTGAAATAAACTTTTATTTGCAAATTTTTCTGGTGACGCTTTGCTTTCACAACACGGAATTTCTGGGTTTCGCGCAATATCTAGACGTTTACTGAAATAAGAATCGCTAATGTTTAGCATAGACGTAAAGTGAATGTCGGTCACCAATTAAACTAATAATTTTGAGACACCCTGTTGTTTAGTGTAGTTATTTATATTTATTTTTATCTTAATTGAGTTAATGTAGTCGTAATTAATATTACTGGAAATTCAATAACATGTAATGATCAAAACGTAAACAACGCGACATGTAATTATGATGATTATTTCAAAATATATAATTTATGTCTGCTGTAAAGAAAAAATAAAGATTAAAACAAATAAGAAATCCATCCATTGGTTTGGTATATTGTATTAGAGAGCCACAATACAAAAAAAAAAAAATTCAAATAACGTACTAAAGTAGGTATATATTTATATAACCCTGAAAAGTGAACGTTTTTTTCATTAACAAAATATTAGATAATTTAATTGATCGTTTTACCTGCTTTTCAAATTTATAATTATAATTAATTTAACAGTAATTAATTTAAAAAAAAATGTGTTGAAATATTTCGGTGTTATTTTGAGAAAGGCGGGCATATATCGTCTAATCAAAAGAATGAATCTAAATTTAAATATAAATATTGACATTGGGTAATTTAATGGTCAAGTTTAAAGAAAATGTTTGTTATAATTTAGCGAAATGCACATAATTAGTAAAATTTTACCCTTTGACTTTAATTTTTCTTAAATATGCTATCTCTAATCACATCCAAGAATACATAAATTAAATAAGATTTTAAATTAACCTTCATAAACGATATTGGTAAGTTATGATACGGTTTTCTTCTTCTTATGTATGTTCAAAAGCAACCGAAAAAATTTACGAAATATATATGGTTTTTGACAGGACTATTTTCAAAGATTTATATCTCACTTAAAAAAAAAATCGTGGGCGAGAATGTGAAAGAAGTAAAGCTGTTTATGAAAAAAAAAAGTGAAATTAACAACTATATAATATGATTGTCATGTCAATGGCAAGTGATTATTATTAACAAATCTTATACCATAAACATTGTTTTATTTGACGTGTGCAATAAATTCAAAGTCACTGTCAATTATAGTTATTGAGTATTGAAAGTTAAATTATATGGCAAAAAGTTGATATTTGAATATTAGATTAGATGGCGGCATGGTTAAGGATTTTATGTTTCATGACTGTTTTCACGGCGCACGAAATTTATTTTATCGGTCACTTAATTGTCTAAATTCTAATCGTTTATTACCCACATACGTTGATTGTTGTTTAATTCTTAGATGATGTAATGTTTACATTATTTGATAAGCAATCAAATGTATAAACGATTTTTTAAGTTTTATCATAATATTGACAGTGATGTTATGATATTATTAATAGAAGAGACAATTGAAATTTACGAAAATCGTTTGATGTTTTTGTTGGTCTAAATTCAATTTAGGTCAGCTAAATATTAAGTTTGTGAGCTTGGTGATCACTTCGTCAACCTTGCTGTTTCAAAGGACTGCATTACTCGTGTCACTTCTACTGATAGATGTACATAAATATCACAAATGTGCCAAACTGTGACAAAAGCCTAAAAATGAATGACAAATTTAATTTTTTTGAATTGGCTACATACCCAGAAAAATCCAGAAAATGAAAATCCATAAACCCAAAGTTTGTCAAAGTGCCCAAAATGTTAAAATTTATAATATTTGATTTTTACTTAAGAGTTCGTAATGGGCCACGAATGTTTCAAGTTGGGTTTTTATTAACTTAATTCGTTGGCTTATATTGATTGTAAATTTGTGCTAACTTGTTAAATGCTTCCTCAGCCTCGCAGATCAAAGGAATTGTATGCTCGAGTTACTTCTACTTATAGAAGTACCACAAATGTTGCTAGTTGTGATAAAAGGTCTAAAAAGCCCTATAGATAATTTAATTTTTAATTTCCGCTATTTTAACATCTAGGATGTGTTTCTGCGTTTGTTGGTAATTGGCGACCAATTCTTTTAATCAATTTTTGACCCACTTTCTAAAACCCGGTTATATTTAAACTTCGCACAGCGTGAGTATCTCCTGTGACAACACTTTCTTTTAAAATTTGGAAGCGATCGGCAATCGAGAGGCGAAGGGGTCACGTGCAATTTTTCTTCAAGACATGCCTTGACCGCTTGATTCTGAGGGTTTAATCTTGACTTCACACGTGACTTCACAATTTCACGCGAGAATGTGAGCGCTGCTATCGAGTTGTTAAAGAAAAACATCCCTCTGTATCGCAACGTGCAGAATGTCTCAGCAAGCACTCAGCTTAATGTCGCCGACTTTCAGAAGAAAACATTTTTATTGCGAGTTAGTGTTGAAAGTATTTCGAAAACCCTAGTTTTTGTAATACTTTGGCACTAACTCGCAATTCGAAAGTTTTCGTAATAGTACAAGAATAGCACCCCTGCACCGCCTCCAAGGTATTGGACCAATTATCCGAACAACCATTCTGCAACATTTACAGTGGGATTCTATTACCATCAATGGAAACTTGATCGATTCAGATGGACTTTACGAGACGGTTCCACGAGATTCCACCAAGCGGCTACCTTCTTGTGAACAACTTTAATGTATTTTGCAACGACTTTATAATGTTCAGTGCCGAATTTTCGGTTGACTACGAACAAGAGCCTTCGATCCACGGCAGCCTCGATGATCGCAAGAATCCAGCAGATTTTCGGTTGGCTTGCAGACATTTTTTATTCAGCGGGAGTTTTGATTGTCAACTTCATGAATATTAACAACCTCTTCAACTTCACTTCTCTCATGTGAACTAAAAGGCGCATTTATAGTAAACGTAAACGGTTGAGCGGGTACCATCGAGTGCAGGACATTCAACGAATTTGTCTGCATCTACAAGCGCGCCACATGCTCGAAGACTATGAAATTTATTTTAAGAGAACATCGATTTGCGGACATTGTATCACCTCCACCACTTGCCGACTTATCTTAGTCCGTCATCAGCTCAACCCAAATTCAAGTTGACTCTATCCTCAGTCAGCCTCATGAAAACTCGGAGTTGGCCGGACTTCCAAGCTATGGTAAACAATGTTGCTTTTATCACATTCAACTGCAATGATCTTCATTGGGAAGATCAGCAACACTTTTCAAGATCTGCATGAAGATTCTGCATGATTGACAAGGTTCCATGTGGAGTACTTTTATCGACTCTGACATATGACAATGGCGTATAACTTTGAGTAACTGTTGCTGATCGAGTTCGCTATGTTGTTTGAACCTCATTATACCGAGGAGATTGTTGACGAAGACAGCTCCTCGGAACTCCGTCTTGCTGACTCTAGCAGACGGTACAAAATGAAAATTAGAAGCGGCCCTGCTGTGGTCCGAGTGCCATTCTTCAGAGTAGCTGATGATCCTGAGAACTACTTCTACAGCCTTCTTGCCCAATATTTGCCGTTCCTCGATGAGAACGGACTATTGACAGACTTCGGGTCATTTAAGGAAGCATTCTTGGCGAGAGAAGATCAGCTAAAGTTGGTTAGATTCATCTCTTCAACCACATTACGGAAAGCATTGAGAAGCAGCTAGCCGAATCATCGGAGCGCTGGAAAATATTCATCACTGTCAATGCTGGAACTGGCAAATCGTTCACGCTCAACTCGACCAAGGAGCAGGTTGGTTGCTGTTACAATGGAGAAAAGAATTCGATGTAGATTGGCGCGCTTACAGGTGTTGCAGCTAAACCTATTTCTAACCGCACCCTATACACAAATACCAAATTGCCGGTTCAAAGCGATGGAAAGCTGCTTAGACATGCTTCATTCGAGATGCTGGAACATTTAAACTTCCGCTTGCAATAACTAAAAGACAGCACGTAACTCTTTGGCGGCTTAAACGTTTTGTCGTTTGGCAATTTATTTAGCCGTTTTCAGCCAACTGAAGAGCTCAGCACAGTGGCGAATTTTAAAATTCTTCGATCTCGTTCAAATTATGCGAAAACTTGGAGACACGACGTTTATCGAATTTCTACCTCACCGGCGTGTTCGCGGTTGGAAAAGTATTCAGCATTGGTTTAACAAACGCGCTTTTCAGCGATCACAACTGTCCGGTTCTTCAATACCACACCCAATAAGGCAAACAATTGATGAATCTTCGACTGATCGCATCTTCGACACTACCAAGGACATCAGTAAAGTTGATACCGAGAACCTCGGGTTGGCATTTCTGGATTCAGTTTTTTGGATTTTTTTCTGGATTTTAACTGTTTCATTATTCTGAATTTTAAAATTTCGTTATTATTTCGCAATCTGGAATTCCGAGATTCGGGCAATTTGTTCAATACCGTAATTCCGATAATAATTACTACATTTACATTTTTATCTTCTCTACCAAGAAGAAAAAAAGCTCACAATTTGTTTAGTACCATTAAAACAAGATTCGTGCTACATCAAAAAAATGAGGTGATCGAATGACCATCAGTAAGCATTCTGGAAATGAGAGGTTTAATTTTAAAATTCCTTTTCCAGAATTTTATTTAGGAAATTACGCCAGAACATATTGGTTTGCATCAGAAAATGCTGTTGTAATTTTCATTAATTTTCTGATATTTTTTCAAGTCATGGCTTAAATTCCTAACTCTGGCCATTTTCTCTGGCGTAAATTATATTCAGGAAGCCAATAGACAATATATGGTACAAGAATGATACCGACCTCTAGGATTTTGAGAAATGTTGACCTAAAGCAGTCTATTGCAATACAAGTAATAAATCCTGGTTTCGTCCAGGTTAGAGGAATATAATTTATGCTAATGTAAGACTTCTAAAAAATAAATAATTTACAAACAAAAATGCAGTTTCAACATCAATATCGGAATTGGAATTTCTTAAATTTTTTACTATTCTTGATTTTAAGTTTTAAGCATGCCTGGCTACAATAATTTTGAAAGTCGATATTCAATTTATAGTTTTTGCAAAATTGCATGGAATTTGTGAATATAAAAAAAATTGATAAAATTCACTTCTTATCTGAAGACTGTGAGTTTAATCAATATACTGCAGGCTTTTATCATTTACAGCTATAAATTACAATTTCTCTAGTCCCTTTATTGAGTTTATAGATATAAACAAATAATGTGTTGATTTTGATTGAAGGTTCCAAAGTCCCATTTCGATAAATAAGTTATGTATATTACAAATATTCAAATGCGATAAGAAATATGTAAATTTAGTTAATAATCAATACATATTTATTTATGTAGATCAGATATTTGTCTAATTTTGGTTTTGTAACATGCTCGTTGATAAAAATAATCGTTGGACCTCCTCTTACCAATTCGACCGTAATTCGACTTTTTTTTTATTTTTAGAATGTGTCGATGTCTAAAATGTTGATAAAATTGAGTCTATCGAGCAAATATTGACAGATTCTAGAAATAAAGTCAACACATACATATTATAAAATAAACAACCAAAAACAGTTTTGAGTTTATTCATTAAATTTAATTAAACATATTTGAATTTATAAAACTTAATTTTTGTCTTTTAATTTAATCCGAAAATTCCTAATCCATCTAAACACAAATTCAATTGAAACGGTAAATATTTAACTCGAAATAAGGCACTGTGTCTCCGCCATATTACTTGTCCACCATATTTCCACGAGAACTGTCAGAATTTCGGCCACAAATTAAAATAGTGTACATGGTGCTGCATTAAATTTAGTATTGTATTGTTGAGTTTAAACTATTAGATACCTAAAGGTGTTTAACTATAAATTACTCACCATCTCTAATTTATGTTGTAATGTAATTTCTAGATCTTCATATAGTCCAAAACTGGTTTTAATTGTCCAAGAGGTTACATTTACTATAGGTATAAGAGCTTCATGGTATCTATCATCGGGGTGAAGCTTTTCATGTAAAGTGTTTCACACAAATTGACGAAAGTGTAAGTGTACTGAAAAAGTGTAGGTAAAAAAGTGTAAATAAATAGCGGCCTACATTTTCAAAATTGTTTCGAACATGCCCAACCCTTTTTATTTTCGTTCATATTACTAATCCAAAATATGGAATGGCCATCGTAGCGGCCTTTCATGAAACCAAGCGATCCGGATCAGATGAATGTCTACATTGAAAAAAAAACGACCAAAATTGAACTAACTTTTGTTTTTAGATCAACATTTTGAACCGAGCGTTTGAATGCATTTTGTGTTGTTTCATGAAACATGATTTGATACAGATTACATCAGACGGCAATAAATACAGTTTTTGTAGCAGTTGAGTTTTTTATGAAAATTTTCAAAAACCCTTTTTAACTTGACCCCCTCATAATTTAACTACTTTATGAAAATATAGGCCCATGCCTGATTCTGCTAGTTATTTACACTTTTTTATGAACACCTACACTTTATCAGTACACATATACTTTGTAGGTTTCGATTTTGTAATTTTTTGTATAGGTGGATTTAATTAATAAAAGTAATAAGATTGTAGCTTCTACATTTTTTTTATAAATAATAGGCGATAAACTGATTACTCGAAAAAAAAAAATCACTTCATAAACTAACATTGAGCCTGATTATATAAATTAAAAAATGTTTGTACAATGGTTAATTAGTAATTACCAATAGTAATCGTTTCAGATAAGATTATGTATTTATACGATCTTTCTCGTAAATTAATTTTATTAATTGTTTTGCTGCTGAAGTGTTTGTCGTGTACGATAAACTATAAAACGAAACATAAATATTTAATCTCATTCGTATTGTATTCTGTTATTGGATTAGATAATTTAAATTTTTTTTTTGTTCTACAAGGAGTGTTTAGTATATTACTTTAGTCTAGTTTCACTGTTATTAGAACAACATTTTTCCTACACTTCCTAATTTTTTCCTAATTGTCTTAAAATTCTGAAGAAAAATTATTTAACTTAATTAATTTTTAAGTTTCAAATTACAAATAAAAGCTTTAAAACCCCATTCATAGTTTAGATAATAAAATTTCTAGCTAAAACTCAAAAATTTCAAAAATTACAAATCCAAAATTTTAAAAATACATACTTACATGTTTCGAATTTCAAATTATAATTAATAAATATGTATCACATATGTAAAAGTTTAATGATTTTTGATTCTAAAAGTTGCGAATGAAGACCCACAAAAAATTAGCCCTCGATTTAAAATTTAAAATTTTCGAAATTTTATAAAAAATATAAATTAAATTTCTAAATTCACAACTTAATTAAAATTTTGTACATATCTGAAAACTGAAATAAAATTATTGTTTAAACGAAATTAAAATTTAGTAGAATTTTTAAATGGAAACTTTAATTAGAAATAAGTTGCTTAAACTCTGCATTTAATAATGGCTGAAAAATCTGGATTTGACTGCATTTTGTTGTGATAAACCGAAATGCGCACAGTAAATAAATATATAAACGGCAAAGAGATCTAACGCTAAGCAGCTTTGGAGAGTTCTCAATTTTATTATGTGAATTATAAAGAAACACGGAAGATCTTGCCAACATCCTTGCGCAAAGGGGTTCAATACTAAGTAGCTTTGAGGGCGTTTCGATTTTAGTATGTGAATTAAAAAACAAAGATATATTTTCAAAAAATTTCTAATTTATATAAATCCTGGAAACGCGGAGGTTGCAGGCGACAAGCCCCGTCCTCTTAAGGTTGGTATTGAAAATTCGTTGATCGCGACCCCAACTGGGGTCCAGATATTTAATTCCATTACAAAATCGCAAGCAAAATTATTAAAAAATGGATTAAAAACCCTAAAATCAGGAAGAAACTGAAAATGGTTTCATTCGGGTTTGCGATTATACTCCTAATTTATCGTTTCGGTTCAATTTCGGAGTAAAAATTATTTCAATATTTTTCAAACACAACCAATTTTTATAGAGAAATTTCAAAAATTTAGTTTATATTTTATTAGCTATAGGGAGATTTTGTACTAATTTATTACATTAGTATTTTAGTTATTTTGTATATTTGTTGGATGTTCACGACACTTTTACACTCACAACAATATACTTTAACACATAATTACGGAATTTAATTCGATAACAAAATTCACAGCAATAGAATTAAATCACGTCCTAATTGAAAAGAGCATCTCCATAACAGCGAATGAGGAAAATCCTTTACTTTGAAATAAAACTCTAGGCGGCTTCACCAATCACACGATGAATTTGTTTTTTGTCTGTCAAAAATTATATTGTTTGACTGTGTTTATTTAGGTGTGTACGGTTTTTTCAAATAAATTTTAAAAATTAGTACTAAAAAATATTTATCACATGTTTCGGACGCAACCTAAACATTTTAAACGCGTACCCACATTAAAATATTATGTTTACAATTGTTGTTATAAATATTACGTGTTTAAAAAAAAAGTATATTTGTGTACTAAATTATTTATATAAGTACAACAAATTTAAATTACTAATATTTAGCTATACTTCTATTAAATGAAAAAAACTATTTCTAGCAGAGCTAGCTCAAAATATTGAAAATATGAATTGTTTTCTGGAACTTGGTTAGAAGGAGCTCTGAGGGTGTTACAAATTTTAAAAAAATATAATAAATTTAGTACAAGTTAGTACATGTTAAATTTAACACTTTTAATATTTAGTGCACAAGTATAATTATATTTAAAATACCCATAGTAAATTTGTACTTAGATTGTGTTCGAAACCTGTGATAAATATTTTTTAGTACACATTTTTGACATTTATTTGAAAACTATTCCCCTACATTCACAATTTTTAATTATGCTGTCCGAATGTCGTAATAGTTTTTTTCATTTTTCTCCGCCTCATAACTTTGTTTTCTCACTTTAAATAAAGTAATTTCCGAGAAATGGGGAGATAATGACTATTTTATATTGTGGCTAGGCAGTGGCATATTTTCAGAATAGTAAGGGTTGTTGTTGTTCTTTATTTTTAGGTGACTACATCAATCACGCAAAGAAATTATTTTGTATATGTTAAAAATTATCATAGGATTTGAGTGTGATAAATTGAGTGTGTACTGTTTTTTCAAATAAATGTCAAAAGTTAGTACTAAAAAATATCTATCATAGGTTTCTTACACAGTCTTAGACTGTATCGGAAACCTTTGATATGCCTTGTCTTGACGGTATAATTAATTGGATTATTATTTGATTTACCAGTGTAATATTACGCAGCAAATTTAAAATGCGAACATAATTTAACCATTTTTAGTACAGATGTTACATGTTAGTAGTTTATTTTTACCATCAAGGCGAAAACTCCAAATTATGATCATAAAATTAATTTTTAGAACTATAATTAATTTTACCGTCAAGACAAGGCTATAAATGTTGTTTAGTACTAATTTTTGACATTTATTTGAAAAGTCGCATACACCCAAATTATTATATGGCGAGTTTTTTTATTACATCGGAGAGACCAGAGAGATCAGACAGATAAATTACCTGAAATATCCGATAAAGTTTAATCTGAAAAGACCTTTTCCGGATTTTAAACGCTTAACTATTTAAATTGGCTAACCACTATTTTGTAACACATTATGGCCAAGAAAATTGTTTTCCTACCCATAATTAATACATAAAAATAAAATTAAACAAATGACCAAGAAACCGTTACAATTATTTACAATAGAATTTAAAAAATTAATTTTTCATTGTTGTTATCTCAGTCTATAGTGTTCACCATTTTGAACGCAAAACTATGTAATTCTCTGTACTATCTGAAATAAATTTCAGATCGAAAAACAGCAATCTGTGATTTTCAGATTTAATAAAAAAACGCTAAAAAAATTATCGGATCGATCCGAGAAAATAAAAAAACGCAAAAGGTTTATTTTATATCTCTCTGGTCTCTCCGATGTAATAAAAAAACACGCCAAGTCAAAACCTATGATACAAAATAAATTCATTGTTTGATTGATACGAAGTCGCCTTAGTGTTTTACATCAAAGAAGATTTTCCTTATGTTATGAAGAAGCATTTTTTCAACTAGGGCGTGGTTTAATTCTTTTGCTTTAATTTTTATTGTCAAATTAAATTGCGAATTTATGCATTAATTAGTGTCATTCTGACTGTAAGTGTGTCGTGAACATCCGATAAATATCCAGAAATCGGATAACGCTCAACGATGTATGTGAATAATTCAATTTGTTGTTTATATTGGTCGTTAACGAGTTTAGGCCAATTTCCTATTTCTGCGGATGTTTGTATTTCAATCTGCTTATTCTATTCACATGACACACTTATTTTTACACATACTTAGTCCAGTTTTCAGAAATATTATCTTTGTTTTCCGCATACCTCTTTGGTTTTGCATGAATCTAAATTTTGGAGTGTAATCAACAGCCCAAATTCTTCTTTAAATATGGCACAACCTAGCCCCAATATGGAAGAACCATAAAGCTTACTTTTGACAAAAGTTAACATTTTCTATCCAAAAATCTCCGTATTTCTCGGAAATTATTGTATTTAAAGTGAGATAACAAATATATGAGGTGGCAAAATTTGCCAAATAATTACTACACAATTCGGACAGTATAATAAAAAGCTGTAAATATAGGGGAATATTTTTCAAATAAATGTCAAAAATTAGTACTAAAAAATATTTTTCACAGATTTCGGACACAGTCTTAAAAAATAAGTTTTACTTGTGTACTAAATATTTTTACTGGTGCTAATTTTTTATTTTGCCCTCAGAGTTCTCAGGGTTGTTCCTAGCTTAGTTAGGTCAGAATACCAAATGAAAGTAAAGGCAGCAAAAAAAAACATCCATCCATCTGTGGATGTCCTGTACGCACGGTATCTCGAGAACAACTTGTAAAGCTTTTGGAATTTATACGTTAAGAATACTTTATATTAGGGATTGAGTTTGGGTTCAATTTGTGGGTTGAGTTGAGTAGGTCTTGGGTCAAAGTTGAGTGAGCACTTCAGTTTGGTATTAATTTGGGGGCTTGAGTTGCTTTGAGTAGAGTTCATGTACGCATGTAGTTTTTAAGACCATGTTAATTTGGGAGCTCAGTGTGGGGTTTGGTTAAGGACTAAGTTGGAGTGGAGGTGGGGTGGAGTTAAGATTGAGTTCGGATTGAATTGAGGTTGAGTCAGTAGTTCAGTTGGTGATTTGTTTCGGATTGTATTGAATTAAAAGCCACTTTGAATTGTTTTGAGTTGAATTCATGCAGGCTTGTAATTTTTCTAACCGTGTTGATCTGAGGATTAAGTTGGGGCTGAGTTAGGGATGAGATTTGAGGTTCAAGTTAGGGATTGTGACTGTTATTAAATGGGTTGTCGAACTGGGGTTAAGTTGAAAGTTGGGTTTGGAATATTAGAGTATTTTGAGTTGAGGATTAAGTTGGTGATTGAGCTGGGGGTTGTGTTGAAAGTTAATTTAGTGTTGAATTGAGGAGGTTGAGTAAGACATTATAGGAATTGGTTTGGGATTGGTTTGGGAATTGAGTTAACGGTAATTTTCCGGACCCAACTTCTGATCACCTCGTGAGGTTTCAGCATTTTAAATTTTGAGTTTTACCGGTTTTCGGTTCCGGTTTGAATTTCTGTTTTTAAACTTAGTTGTAGCCACTCACACTACATATTCATGATTACGTAGCAGGCAAGGTTTAATTATGTATTTTACTTAATCAGATTTCGATTAATTTTTCTCTGAAGTGTATTTTAGTGTGCGGGTTTATGAATTTTTCTAACTCTAATAAACGGTTTGTTCGAAAAATGTAAATTAAAAAGAAATTTAAAATAATCCTAAAAATTGTTTTTTATTTAATAAATTTATTGTATTGTACATACAACAAATATGCACCTTGTCGGGATTTGATTGATCTTATAAGATTCAAGTATTTGTATAAATTTTATAAATTTGATTTCTAAAAAAATTAATTTTCAGTATTGACTTTTTGTTTTGTAAATTCTGCTGAATATTCCATTAATTTTCTGATATTTTTTCAGAGTCATTCTGACTTAATTAATTTTGACTTTTTTAAACTACGAGTATTTAAATTTCTGCTGTAAATGCCAAAAAAAAATTTTGGTGTATGGTCATCTGGTGTAATGTCAGGAGCCGGATTATTACTCTACTCTTACGAATTCATTCAATTATAAAATTCCAATTTATTATTGCTAAAATTTTAAATTGTTCCGGATTCAACCTATCCAATCTTAAAGACTCAGCTTTTCATGATTTTAATTCATTGGTTTCCAGTTTCAAAATTTTAAGTTTTAGTTTTAAAAAATTCAAATATTTTAGCTCTTCCTACATTAAGTATTACCAGATTAGAAACTAAAAAATAATAAAATTTAAAAATTTTGAAATATTTAACTTTTCTTATAAATTTGGAATCAAAATTCTAACAGAAAATCTCAATATTTGTTAATTCATTAATTTTAAACGGTTTTTCTTATTTTACTTTTAAAAATCTAAATTTTGTTTCAAACTTTTAAACTTGGTAAATTCACCGGAAACTCTAAACAATTTAAGAAATTTTGAGAAATTTTATCGGATTTTATAATAATTTATGAAATATTATGTATTTCAAATAACGAATTCTACATAAAATAAGGTTTTGATCGAAACATTAAGAGAGATTGTTCAAGATTTTGAAAGTTTCCTAAACGACGCATAAATATTTTCGAAATTTTTTGTTAAAAAAATTAATTTCGAAAAATTTATAATTACTAAAAATTAGGAAGCGAAAATTCTGAACATTTAAAATTTTAAAATTTGAAAGAGATTCAGACCAAATTAGATTATTTTGGTAAAAATGATAGAATTTTAAATTTTAGTAAAAATTTTGAAATTTTGAAAATTCAGGTAGGTACACCCAGGGCCTTTCAGAGCTAGCTGGGGGCCTGGGCCAAATTATTAAAATGCGACCCCATAAACATAAAATAAAACAATCTTAAGCTTATATCACATGAATTCATTTTAGTATTTATTAGAATTTATTATAAATTATTAGATTGAAGCTTATCTCGCTTTATTATTAGAAAATTCTCTAATGATTTGCTCAAAATGAATTTTTCTTGCCATGTCGTGGTTAATGTTTAACATTGCCAATCCATTTAACCGTTGTTCTGCCATTGTTGAGCGATGAAATTTTTTTATTATTTTAAGAACACTGAAACTCCTCTCGGCTGAAGACACAGATGCAGGAATACTTAAAAATATTCTTAAGACAATGATAAGATTCGGAAATAAACCAGCTAAGTTTTACTGAGAATATTTTCTAATCAATTTGTTGGTGTCGGATCTGCATTGATATTAGCTGCATACATTTTTTTAAGGAATTTTACCTCATCTAGTATCTCGTTTGATAACTCACTCGTGTATTTTGAATACAAACAGTTTACTGCAGCTTCAATTTTTTCATCAGTCAAATTTGGAAATGACCAAAGAAAACCGAAAAGATTGCAGATTTTTTGTAAAGATTTAAATTATCTTTGTAAGCCAGCTATTACGGAATTAACTATTACATTAAACACATTTATCCTGTAGTATTTTTCAGCATCCGATTGTGTCCGTACCGTTCTATTAATGGCAAAATCACATGTAACTCCATATTCACGTGCTTTAGCTTTTGCTTTCGCAAATATTTCATTCCACATTCCGCTTAAATTGCGAAATCTCATTACTAGACTTTCAATATTATTTTGCTCAATATCAAGTGTAGCATTTCGAGCTTCAATTACCAAATTTGTCTGATGCAAATTTGTCAAAATTTCGAGCCATATGATAGAAAGCAAAACATATTCAAATTTATTTAAACATTTCTCAATTGAGTGTAATTCAACGATTGCGTGTGGTGATAAATTAAAGGAATGCATTTCATTTAAAGCATCTCGAATAGATAATAAATTTTTGGCTATTGGTTTTACTGGATCAATTCTAGCAGACCATCTAGTTTTGGAAATCGAATGAAGAGACATACGGATATGTTTCTTTAAAACCCCCCATCTCCGCGGACTACTGCTAAAAAAATTATACATTTGTTGTATAACTCCAAAAAATTGTACAGCTTCTTTAAACGATTCAGCTGAATCAACTCCAACAAGATTTAATGTGTGGTTCCCACAGCTGGAAAAAATACAATTAGGATTACGCTTCGTAAAAATGGCTTGCACACCGTTTAGCTTGCCAGCCATATTTGCACCATTATCATATGCTCGGGCAATACATAAATTAAAATTTAATTCCATATCCGACAAAATTTCAAGAATTCTGGCAGCAATTTCTTCTCCGGTTTTTCCAGAGAATGAGTCGAAGCAAATAAAACGCTCTTCAATGTCAAATTTTAAATTGTCACACATATTGTTCTTGTTATAAAGACAAAATACTATCGAAGATCAAGCGCAAATGAGAAATCTATAGTAACAAAAAATTCGGGGGCCCCTAAAAATCGGGGGCCCGTGCCGTATGGCCCGGCTGGCCCACCCTCTGATTGGCCCTGGGTACACCTATCATTGTGTGTGCCAAATTTACGTTGACAATTAGTATTTCGAGTAAACAATTTTGCCAGCCTTCATGAAAATTTACAAAATGCGGCTTGTATTGATTGAATAATTTTATAGTTTTATCAGAATTGTTAAAAGACAAACAAGATACAACTATTTTATTATATATAAATTCTGTGTAATAAACTATAACAAATAAATCGAATAACAATTTTTTTATTTTTATTATATGTACATATTAAAATATTTGATTTTGCTAATAAAATTATTCCACCCACTAAATAAATACTCAAATGCTGTCTTTTTTTTGTTTGTTTGTTTCTAAGTCATTGAAAACTTTTTGTATAGTTACAGCAAATTATGTACGAGTAGTAAATTATATAAAATCAACAATATTACACAAATCAACTGTTATTGTAACGGGAACAAAAGAATTCAAAATAACACAGGTTGAAAACTAAAAGTTTATAAGTTTTACTTTTTTAATTTTTTTGCACTAAACTATAACACCTACACATGCGGTAACTGTGTACGGATAGAAAATACACCACCTGAAAGAGAGCAATTGATTTTTATAATTTTTTTTAATTCAAAATAGTTGGTTGAATTTTTGAAATATTTTTTGTTTTTTATTGATTAATTAACCCTGATTGTTATTGGGCGATTTGGCGGTATAAATAGGTGACAAACCTCAATTGTCGTCACGATATTTTTATAAACAATTTTAATACAGGTTTTCTTAAGAGTTTTTAAGATAAAACTCGTTATACCTACTGAAATTATTTCAAGATAATTATTTTCTTAATTAAAAAACAAAAAAAAAAATAAATAAAAAGGCAAAGTCTTTCTATACCAAGCTACCTACTTTTTTAATACGCGTAGACTGTAATATATGCATACTATTTAATTCACAAAAATTTTTAATCGCAGATTTCAATTTCAATCAATTAGCACACAATAACCAATAGAATGTGAACTCTATCGACTCAATTGTTCTGAATGGTTAAATATGGTAACCTTTAAGCGGATGACGTAAACAGCAAGGTGCAAATTCATAAATTTTTATCTTATCGAAAATTTGTGTAATACTATGAATAATTTAATCTTATCATAAAAAATGTCTTATACCGATAGGAGCGGTAATTTAAGATATTATGTGATTGTTGTATAATCAATTTAAAATTATGTGTTCGACCAAATGTCACAAACATCTCCAAACAGACTGTTTTGGTGTATAGTCTTGCTTTAAAAAAATAAAAATCATTCTGATACTCGATACACTTAAATATAATTCGGGTTGAATAACATTAAATTAAGAGATTTGACTGACAAATTTTTATTTTATCTATTTTCAGATTCGTGCAACATTTATAGAACAAACAACATGGCTACAGTATTAT
This sequence comes from Tipula helvola, assembly GCA_963556165.1. Lineage (NCBI taxonomy): Eukaryota > Metazoa > Arthropoda > Insecta > Diptera > Tipulidae > Tipula > Tipula helvola. The sequence continues at coordinate 301,815,606 of OY744481.1, read as the reverse complement.
TAGAGGCACGGCCATATCGGCCTTTTAAATCAAGTGAAGAATATTTATATGCAATGCGTGAAGATTTAGCAGAATGGTTAAACATACTGTATCCCGAATTAGCTATAAATGTTGATAATTTTATGGACCGGCTCGACACTGGTGTAGCTTTATGCAAGGTATGTTGGAATTTTTATTTTTTTTACACACTCTATGTCTATCCAAAACGTAAAAAAAAATCTCTGCGGGTGGTTTACAAATCTGTGTAGCAGCAGTTTAATATTACATATATGTATAATAAATAGTTTTATTTTTTGCTGTCTTGTAAAGTAATTGAGATGGAAATTGAAACTAAATTTAAATCTATAATTTTTAATTACTCGACGACATGTGTGCGAAATATTGGTTACAGACGAAAATTGATGTACATATTTGTAATTTCTGATGCTCCAATATTTTGTTAAGCATACTTAAAATATATCACATGATCATATACATCTCAATTTGGTACACCCTCATACATATTTATAAATTAACAAGACCCTTCAAAAAATTTTAAATTTTTTATTATTCTGTCTTCTGTGTTTTTAAAATAGTAACATGCTTCGAGATTAAAAAAGTAAATGTTTTCATTGTGGTGCGGCTTTAAGTAATACTATATATCGGTATATATTGTTGTGTATGAAGCCATATATTATATTCCAGAGATTATCAATACTCTATTTATAGAGGCTAATTCTTTGGTTTAGTTGAAATGCAGTGTTATAAATTAAATACATAACATATTTGTTGCATTTATTGCTTAATTGAATGTATAATGTTATGGTATAACATGGGTATTGGGTACAAGTAGCATCAAGTTGATCAACCTATAAGCGACTTAATTTTGTTTAGTTTTGAAATGATGGCAGCTATATGAAAAAAAGGACACATTTTTATTCTCTGTGCATTAATAAGATTTTCTATGGAGGATTAAATTAATGTGAGAATACTATAACCATAAACCTTTATTATGTCTTTTATATGTCTTTTCCGTATCAATAAATTATTAGAAAAAAATCTGTCGTCTTTCTGTTTTTTATTTTTATTTTTAACTAACACAAAGAAATTTAAGAAAACATTTTATGAATAAACGAGTCTAACATATAAGTATGTCTAACACCAGTATTTTCACTGGGAACTGTGTTCCAAAATACCCAATGGGCTGGATCATTTAGAATGCGGTAACCTTTTATCACTGTTGACTACTGTTGCCCAGTTGACCACTTTTGACCACTGCGGCCCCCGACATCCGAAAAATAAAATCTAGGGCCGCCCTTCAAAAATTGTATTCAGTAATAGTGAATTTACTACTAAGCAGTAGAAATTAAAAATTAGATGATGTTGTAAAAAGTCCGAAACTAAATATTTTAAATGCAACTATTATTAGTGGAGCAACTATTATTAGTTGATTTTTCAGCTGACTATTTTAAGGGTTAGCTCCTTAATCTTACATTACAAAATCTTGCATTACAAAATCTTGCAAGTACAAAATCTTGCATTTCAAAATCTTGCATTACAAAATCTTGCATTACAAAATCTTGCATAACAATTTCCCGTACATTTGTAGAATCGCGCGCGCGATTCTATAAATGTACGGAAAATTGTTATGCAAGATAACAAATCACATTGACAAAATTCTACTGTATAATTATTATAATTATACAGTAGAATTTTGCTTGAGATATCAAAAATCAAATGTCCAGGATTAAATATTCTTAACCAGAATATTATGTTGAGATATTCAGGAAAATGGAGATTTCCATTTTAATTTTAATATTAACGAAACGAAAATTTAAATTCTGGAAAATGAAGGTTAAATCTTCTTTATCCAGAATATTTTGTTGAAATATTTTGAAGAATGGAGATTTCCATTCTAATTCTAATAGTATTAGCCGTATTTCTTGACGCATAGTTATCCGGATCGCTATCTGCCCAATTTTTTTAATTTTATTTTTTTTAATTATATTGAATATGTTAGATACTAAAGACAGGTACAGATACTAAAACTGCAAAATTTTTTAAAAGCAAGATATTGTATTTGCAAGATTTTGTACTTGCAAGATTTTGTAACTACAAGATTTTGGGTTGGCAAGATTTTGATTTGCATGATTTTTAAAAAATGTAAGATTTTGTACTTGCAAGATTTTGTAATGCAAGATTTCGGGGCGCTCCCCTATTTTAAGTTTATCAAAAAATAGATTTTTGCACGTTTTTCTAATTCGACCGAGTAATTTGCTTCGTTTGAAATTTTAGTCTCAACTTATTTTGTCGAATTTTACTTATTTAACACCAAGTTTGAATTTAGCTCCTCTGAAATTTTGAAAATAAATGAAACAATTAAAATTAGAATTTTACTGTACAAAATTCAGAGTTATCCAATTTTTTTTTAGATTTTTTTGACAGCGATGTAATCAACCAATTTGGAAATTTTGTAACACGCTTCTCAATTTTCTATCGAAAATTTAGAATCTTGAAATTTTCGGGTTGGAGTATTCAACGCTAACTAAACAGTTTAACGAAATTGACATTTTTGAAGTAATTTTATTTGGCAAGTTGTTTTTTGAAATTTCAAAATAAAGTATGAGTAAATTTTGAAATTACAAATTTTCTAAATTTTCAAAATCCAATTTTGTGAATTTTCATTTGCTTTTACTTTAAATTTAGCTTCTAAATTTCCGCGAAAGTAGTGATCCGAAGCAATATCGACCTCAATATAGCATGATTAGTTAAGAATTTCTTGGTTTGGATATGAAGACTTGAAACCAAATTTTAGATAGAGTTATTTTATTGATGGAAAGACCTAGAATTTTTCTGAATTAAAAATTTTGTTACTATATAACAGGTAGACCCTTGATTGGCCGAAGACATCACCCATTTCAATCAGGCGATGGTAAACCTTTTTAAATCTTGTCTAACGAACTATCAAGTATATATAAAGCTGCGATGTTGTTGACAATTTCACTGCTTTGGAAAAGTCAATCGAGAAAGAAACATCAAGTCATGGTCACCGTAACGCAGATTTTACCTACTATATTTTACACAAGCAATAATTTGGATTTTCTTAGGAATCCAAAATAAGATAAAGTTGGAATTTTGATTTCACAAGTTTTAAATTCCATGGCTCTAGACAGAAAACACATTTGAGTGAATCAAAGATTTGGGATATTTTGGGCAGCACGTCACATATTTTGATGTATTTAAGACTCAAAATGTCAAAATTGGTTTATGCTCCACATTTTCACTAAGAATATCTCACGATTTATTGCTAATTCACAACAGGGAAGAAGACTGCTGGAGACTGGGACTTCTAAAAGGAAATCCTCAAAACATTAAAACACGAATTAAAAAGTGCCAAGAACAGATCTTGGAGACTATACTGCGGTAAAATCCAGGAGTCCAGAGATTTCAGAGGTATGCAAAATACTATCTACTGGCCCTTCCATCCCAAGTTATCTTCAACGACTGAATGGTATATGGGCTACTACTAGTGCGGAATCTGTCTAAAGTAACTAAAAATCAGCATCGATATAGCGCCAATCACAATGTACGATCGTAGTAGGATAAACTAATTTAATTCGGGTTTACTCCGTTTTGATTTGTTTTTAAGTTTACAGTTTTTATGAATTTATTTTTGCCACCGGCTGGCTAGCAAATAAAGTCAAACAATATTTAAATTTACTGGAATTGTACATCTAGTACGGACATAAAAATTGCAACTCTTAATTCTCATTTTACGTCCAAAATTTTATTTAAGCATCTTCAGCTATTGCTATTCACCAAACTTGACATTTTTTTATTTGTATTTTATCAATAATTTAGTATAACAAGGAAAAGCATACAACGAATAAAAGAATTCGGAACAAGAAAAAATATGGAAGTTGCTTCATGCTTACACATTCTATTTTGAGCAATATCACGTAATCACGTAATTAACATTAAAATGAACAATAATAATCAGTGATGTACGAATGCAATGCATGCGTAAAGAAATTCAGAATTTTCAATACAAAATTAAACATGCAGAGAACAAATGTTGTTTTAGGAGTATTTTCCTGTTAATCCTTTGGCAAACAACCGCCAATCGAAAATGAGCCACCTTATTCTCAGCTCTACATTTTTAGTCAATTTTTAATTATAGTAATCACCGCAACAGCTTTTAGGCAACATACATTTTTCGTTCGCATTTTCATACATCACACTTCCACATACAAAATTCTTATATTCATTGTTTAAATGGATAAAAAAAGCAATTTGAATTGTGCATGCTAGCGAGAAAATTACACGAGAGGAAATTATGTTTTTTACACAAAAGCTCTCTTTTGTGATTGTGACTGTAGTTTAAAATAAAGTAAAAAAATGAATATTTAAATTAATCGCTGAGGTTTAAATTGATAGAGTGACCAAAAATCAAGATGTTGTAAAATTTGCTGATGAATAAATCAAAATTTAGGATTCGAGTCATAAAAATGATTCCAAATGTATTAGAATGCCGATGTATCAGTATTTCTGTGTCATCGCGCAACTGAAACCCTTGCACGTTGAATAAACTAGGAATTCCACAATAACCTTGAGAAATCAAGAAATTAATCTACGAATAACTTTCCAAAGTTGTCCAAGGAAATCTAAGTTAAACCAAAATTTTAAAAACTTCAATTTTCGAAAATCTGTTCTCTATAAAATCATGTATCTCAGTGCTATGCTTAATTAACCGCTAAGCTAAACGAGCTCGATGAATAATATCGTAAAATAATAAAATCTCGAACAATTCTATTACGCCTAACTAATCTCAAATAACCTTCAAACCCTTGAGAAATCCATTGTATTGGTATTGTTTGTATCCAAAATCTCGATCTATCACTAATTTTGTAACATCAAGCAACTATAGCACATTGCAAGATTACAAATATTCCCGAAAATTTCGAATTAGCTCAGAATAATCTTGAAAAATGCTAATGCCTATGAATGATGTTGATAATTGAAAAATCTCAAAATCTTGAATAATTTGGAAAAATCTTTAAAATCTCGAATAATATCAATATACAGGGTGTTTTAAAGCGAAGAGGCCATTTTGTTGAAATGTGCTTCGTCACACATCAATTTTCAACAAAAATCGGTTAATAATCTTCGTCTCTGAGCTAAATTTCTTGTATCAGTTGCATTTGCTAGGTCGTGGCTGAACGCTTTTCAAATATGAGCTGACCAAAAAGCACTATAATCAAAATGACGTCGTCTCAAAATAGTGTTAAGACGCCTTGCCACAAGAATGACTTAACCCGACGTCAGAATAATAATCTCAAATAATCCCTATTAAGCCAATCCCAATGTATAAAATTAAATTCCCTTATGGTTAGCTTTAGTAAGCTATGTGCCGAGCTTATTTTTGCGAATTGCGACAACGTGATTATATAAGATTGAAACGTCTTATTTCGAGTTTGTTTTGTTTGGCTCACAAAAATGAGGTTTACTCACAATTTACGAGTTCTCAAAACTTGTAACTCGAAATACGAGAGACACATACATACAATCGACATTCAGAAGGAACCCTAGCCATTAAAATTTTGAAATGTGGATGAGAATTTGCTTATTGATCCCAATTATTTTGTGAAACTATTTTGTTCCACAAAATTTCATTATTCTATAAAATCGATTAATATCGTATTGATTAACCGAAAAGTTTAGATTAATCGTGGATTTATGGCCAGTTTTTATCAATTGCGATCCTCCAATTCGGTCTTCCGGACTGCGTATCCGGCCCGGAGACACACAACAGTCCATATCTGAATTTTGTTCCCCATAATCTTTACTCTCGTCGCTCTATCAGACACCTTGAAACTCTTTTTTTCTTTGCGCCAAGAAATACTGTTGGTGCCTTCGAGGCTACTAACTTACTTTATGTCGTATTGATCACAAGTCGAGAATTTTGATATGGACCTGACTCTGGTAAATGAAAAATTAGTAGAAGATGCTTATAATCTTTTTGAGTAGCGTTTTCATGATCCGTACTATTATCTTCAATAATCATCACAAGAGGAATTTATATAATCCCAGATACAAACATTCCAACTTTGTTGCCAAAAACCGACACTTTGTTTATTTGAAGACATCCGATCGGATCGTTCATGTACTCACAGCAAACTTTCTCAACACGGACGGATCAACAACCTCTGGAATACTGCATGGAAATTACAAAGGTCGGATGGAATTCATAAGGGCTCATATTATCAGAAAGGTGACAAATTTATATTTTTTGAATGTTGATTGGAAGGTATGATATCAAAGGGCCGAATGTCGAAGGGCCGAATGTCGAAGGGCCGAATTTCAAAGGGTCGAAAGGGTCGAAGGGCCGAATGGGTCGATGGGTCGAAGGGCCGAATGGGCCAAAGGGCCGAATTTGTTTGTTTATTTTTTTTTTGTTTTTAGAAATATAATTTTTTAAATTTGTTGGTTTAAGGAATATTTTGTAAATTTTTGTATCAAATATGTATAAATAAATTTCTTATGAATTTATGTATTTTATTATGTTTAATCTTTGGATATTCTACGACAAAAAAGTACTGCGCTTGTATATAATAACAAAAGGAATAATAAGATTAAGATATCTAAGAAAAACAAAATGAAGGTACCATGCACCTATCTATATACATACGCCTATTATCAAAACGCTGCTATAGAGCCGAATGTATCAGGTGGCGTATGATAAAATTTTCCTTCACCAAAATGCACCACTGCTGGATACGTGAAACACATAATAAACAACCAAAATTAATGCAATAGTTTTGTCGATAGAACATCCAAAGATTAAACATAATAAAATACATAAATTCATAAGAAATTTATTTATACATATTTGATACAAAAATTTACAAAATATTCCTTAAAACAACAAATTTAAAAAATTATATTTCTAAAAACAAAAAAAAAAATAAACAAAAAAATTCGGCCGTTCGACCCATTCGGCCCTTCGACCCATTCGGCCCTTCGACCCATTCGGCCCTTTGGCATTCGGCCCTTCGACATTCGGCCCTTCGACCCATTCGGCCCTTCGACCCATTCGGCCCTTCGACCTATTCGGCCCTTCGACATTCGGCCCTTCGACCCATTCGGCCGATTCATTCCTCACTCATTCCGATTGGAACGTGAAAAATTCGTTTGGTCTTTTTGTTTCCTAACGATATCTGTATCGAGTGGGGAGAGTGTTCATGTTTTTCCTCAATTAGGTGTGTCACCAACCAGCAAATACGACAGACATCTGCAGGTGGAAATTCGAATTGATTCATGCCAATATTTTCGAGTCTTAAGACGTCAAAAATACATACGATGTCAAAAAATTCTCAAAAATATTTCTCTGCCTACAGTGACAATACCGGGTCCTATTACTCAAAATCGTAGTATTCTAATTTCTGATCATATAAACCGAACACATTTCAGATTTTTCGGTAAGCACCGATGTGCAATTTGGTGCTTTGTGAAACGGTTCATTCTGTTCAGACTTTCGAAACGTCAACTGTGGCGCAATCCATATCATAATCATAAGTGTGAAATGGCGACTGCTTTCAAAAAAGCGCCTCTTCGTAAATACGTATTTAAAAGATCCAACGATTGAAAACTTTTAGGGTGGCTGAAAGTCGAGCGACGGGGCAGCTTAAAAGGTTAAAAATATTTGAGTAACATCAATGATGAAATGCGGCAGATTTTGGATTCAGCTTTCGGCAGGCGAAATTTTTAGATATTCTAGAGTACTTTTTACACTTTCTTCCGTAGGCACTTAGCGAAACACACTTAATACACATATTTTTAAATTTTTTTAAAAACACTTGTTAAATATTTCAAAATTACAAAGGGTTTAAAAAATCACTCGATCGATTTCGGCTTCAGGAGTATCTACTAAACTGTAAAAATAAAAATGTAGTTATTTATATATATAGTTGGAAAAAGCAAAAAATGAAACAAAAATACGCCAATAAAAAATGTGGGAGTGGTAAACAATAAAAATGGTGAGAGCAATAAACATTAAAAATTAAAAGGGAGTGAGTTAAACACAGGTATACAGGTATATGATTATTGATTATTGATTAGTCAACGGCCGAATAACAAAATTCCAGATGTTGTTGTTGTTTTTTTTATTTTTTTATTTTATTATAACCCGACGTATTAGTCATTTTATGGGATTGTATGAGTATTGGAATAAAACAGTGCAGGGTCGGTAATTGTTGAGACACGGATTTCTCTCTGTTCGTTGAGGATATTTTGGTTAAGAAATATAGCTTTTCGGATTTCGTAAGATTCTAAGTTGTCTAAACGTCTGCTTTTTGGTTGTACATGTAATATTTCTAAATTGTTTAAACTGGATGTGTGATTTTCTAACGTTAAATGATTATAAAGGGATGATTCATGGCTACCAGATAAATGTTCTTTAACTCTAACTTCAAAATTGCGTCCAGTCTGTCCGATATAAGAGGAACTACAATCATTGCAATTGATCTTAGAAACGCCAGACTTGGAAAGGCGATCAATTCTTGGTTTGTTGTTAAAAATCATTTTCTTAATTGTATTATTGTTATAAAAAGCAAAGCTAATATCTCTATATTGTGTCACGATGTTACTAATCCGTTGGCTAGTTTTATTGATGCCGAAACTGCCTTATACGGCCAGTCAACCCAACTGAAATCAATATGTGCGTTACAGATTAACCCATTTGATCCCACGCCAATAACAAATTATGTACTATATTTGTACTTCAAATATTTTATAACACTCAAAATCCATTCTGGAAATGGATTTTTTTTAAAAATATGATAATCACACTCAAAATCATATATAACGGTAAAATACAAATCGAAATTTGACATTAAATACCGCAGTAGTGGCGTCGTAAAGTTAGTGATTGTTCTGTACCCGTATAGGTACAGTGGGATCAAATGGGTTAAGAAAGGCTTGGGTAACGCTTCCTCCTCTATCTCCTCTCAATCTCCTGTTTCTTCTAATAATAACTACAAAGTAATTGGTACGATTAAGAAAAAGTTACGTGATCATGACCTGATAGCGTGTAAAGCGGATAAAGGCAATACGATCACTGTTCTCACAAAAGTCGATTACTACAACAAAATTTCTGATTTCATTAAAGAAAGCAAAGCATTAAAGCTCAATAGAGATCCTACTGGGTCATTTAAGACTTTGGTCAGTAAGTGTATCAACCACTGCCCAAAGGTCTTTGATGGCACTGGTTGGAGGTACACGGTTATGAATCCATCTACCCCAATTCTTTATGGTTTACCTAAAATCCATAAAGAAGGCATTCCAATTAGACCAATAGTAGCGTATTGCAATGCACCTGCCTACAAGCTATGTAAGGGTTTCATAAACTTTTTCAACAGTCATACTAGACTGGGCGCAATTTTGAAGTTAGAGTTAAAGAACATTTATCTGGTAGCCATGAATCATCCTTTTATAATCATTTAACGTTAGAAAATCACACATCCAGTTTAAACAATTTAGAAATATTACATGTACAACCAAAAAGCAGACGTTTAGACAACTTAGAATCTTACGAAATCCGAAAAGCTATATTTCTTAACCAAAATATCCTCAACGAACAGAGTGAAATCCGTTTCTCAACAATTACCGACCCCGCACTGTTTTATTCCAATACTCATACCATCCCATAAAATGACTAATACGTCGGGTTATAATAAAATAAAAAAATAAAAAAAACAACAACAACATCTGGAATTTTGTTATTCGGCCGTTGACTAATTAATAATCAATAATCATATACCTGTATACCTGTGTTTAACTCACTCCCTTTTAATTTTTAATGTTTATTGCTCTCACCATTTTTATTGTTTACCACTCCCACATTTTTTATTGGCGTATTTTTGTTTCATTTTTTGCTTTTTCCAACTATATATATAAATAACTACATTTTTATTTTTACAGTTTAGTAGATACTCTTGAAGCCGAAATCGATCGAGTGATTTTTTAAACCTTTTGTAATTTTGCAAAATATTTAACAAGTGTTTTAAAAAAATTTAAAAATATGTGTATTCTAGAGTAGTTATTAAAGTTCTTGCAGACATTGATGCCAACAAAACGACGGAACCTGATTCTTTCAATTGTTTTAACCAACTGTTGCAAATCTTTGGTGTGATACCCTTATTAATTCTGTTTCAACGATCTTTGAATTTTGGCTGTTTTCCTTCAAACTGGAAAATAGCCAATGTTCCTCCAGTGTTCAAGAAGGGCAGTAAAAGGCGGAATGTAGATTCCGCCGAGCCCAATCGACTGATGATTTAATATACTTCGTAACGAGCAACGGAGCAGAGCCTTCACCAATCCGATAAATCTCAAATGATTAAGCATATATCGAAGTCGCTCGTTTCGAGCAATTTGGGTGCCATGGTACTCCTCAGTATGCTGGTTTCTTGGATTGAAAACTTTCTTTTCTGTCGCGGAAGGAAAACTCTGCCATATTCAACGCCTGATTGTGTTACTAAAAAATGCGCACAACGATAATTCGATGTAGAATGTTTCAAATAGTTTTTCACTAATTCTAGCATTAATTAGTCCGTCCTTTCATTATTCTTTATCATCGAATTGGAATTCGGGTGCAGAATTTAGAATTTTAATGATTTTTAGAATCAGTTTAGAATTCCTTTTCCTTGTCGAGATATCCTTTTTGTGGATATCCTATTGTGAAATATCTTGTTTTGTAGCGTATTACTGTTTTCTCTTGCTTGTATCATACGTCGTTTTGAATGTACGTCGGTTGATATTAAACCATAACCTAAACTCTAGAGACGTAAAAATATGACTTACGTACCTCGAACTTTGTAAAATATTTGAATTAGTTGTAATTTCAATGTAAACTAAAAATCCTATTCCAGATATTACTTGAACGACCAAGAGACTCTTATACTACTGAGTACTAACTAAAAGTTGGTTTGTGCAACCCGACTAATTCCTTCTTGTAATGTGTCTCATAAAACCATATTTTGTAGCGTAGCGGAAACCATGATGAAATATGTTTTCTTACCCTACTACATTTAACCGCGAATATTGGTTTGTGCAAAACGATTAAGGCGCACATATTTAAGATTTTTGCACTTATACAAATAACACAAATTTTTAAATAAACTTAACCGCAAATTTTAAAATAGTTTTAATTTTATTTTATTATAGTAATGTTTTCACAATTAATAATTATTTGAATAACAAACCAATTCATTACTACCTTATAATAGTTACGACTAAAGAGGAAGCAACAAACCACGAACACTTAAAGAATAAGTTCAGTTTGCGCAAAGAGTGGAAAGGCATGAGTACACCATTATTCTCACACCATATACTATTCACGTGGTGTGCCAAATCAACCCTCAAGTCACCGTAGAAAATAATGAAAGTCATATTTTATATATAAAAATTCCACGATAATTCTGACGCGGTTTTGGTAATTGAGAGGATTTTCCCAAAAAATGTAGAATTTTTTTTATAAATTTTTGTATTTGAAGTACCCTGTGCCAAGATAAAATAAACAATATGTAGTTTTTGTATTTCAGTTGGAAATATATTTTAATCAGTAAATTTATGATAATCAATGTAATTTATTATAAATATTTTATCTGCACATTAACCACTAAAATAAACAGAAATTTATTTTGTTGTTTTACGCACATACATTAACGATGTTTATCAGTGAAGAGTGCATGTGATTAATGCAGTCAGAGTAAAATATTAGTACTAATTATGTATAATAAATAAAGTTACGATAATTAGTGTGGTCTGTAATTCACTAGCTTTATTAAATAGAATATTTCTAATTTTCTAAGAAATACTTTCTCAATTTCATTCGAATCGTTTATAAATAAATAAGGGTTTCAACGGACTTATAGTAATTTATTTAATATTATAGGTGTGTTTGTTCACCTTGAGTATATATAATTTTTTTATGCAAATTAGACACAATAAATTAATCTTATTTTATATTTTTCTTTTATAATGTAAAAAATATTCTTGCAAAATGTAATTACACCACACATTTGATGAATATTATTACATATATTTAATTTAAATTCAATCAAACTAAAATCATAAATTAATCAACAAAGAATAAGACTAGGAAATATCAAAATTCAATGTAGAAATTTTATTTTAGTAAATAAATCTTATTTATAACAAATAAAAAAATGCAAATATATTTAAAAATAAATAAATATTTTAAACATTTATAAGATCATGACCTGAATTATATTAATAATAATTGTAATATTATTGTCATACCATGTACTATTTTAAAATTTGCATATGATAAAAATAAATATGTTATGTAGCAACCGCACAGCAAAATTTCTTGAGTATAAGAAAGTATGTATGTTGTACCCAAATAACCATAAATACTTCAAATGAGTAAATTTAAATATTTAGACTAAACTAAATATCAAATGATTCATGCCTGTAAAATGGCAAAAAACAAAAACAAAACAAAAAAACCACGAGTATGTTTTTATTCATCTTACTAACAACAGTACATTGGCCACTGATTTTTAAGAAAAACAATTTGTTCATTTCTTAAAAATAAATAAATTATTTGAAATGGTTTGTCAAAGAAAAATGGAATTTTAATTGATTGTTGTAATATTTTTTCGGTACAGAAGATTTGAGTTGTTGATTCTAGACTTATGGTTTTATTTGCGTATATTATTTATATTTGCTCGAATTTGGTATCGTCATATAATTATAATCTTAAAACAATGGATAATTAATAATAATTTTTAAGACCCATATTTAGCGGTTATTAACCAGTACATTCCATTTTAGATTATTGATAATTTCGAAATTTGCTACCTTTGAATAGCCGTTGATATCATATCATCGTGCTGGAATATCACCTTTAAACCAGCCAAATTTATGGTCTAAATTTTGGCATTGAAAATTTACCTGATGGAAATGAAATACATTCAGACATCATCCGTGTTAAATTTATTCATAAAATTGCCAACAGTTAGTGGAACTGAAAACATCGCCCATTAGCACTAATTTTGACCATAAACAAGGTTGACATTTCGTTAAAAAAAAACTTTCATTAAATTTTTATGGTTTTTTAAATTTTTGGCAAAATCGTAAATAATCAAAATCATAAAACAGCACGGTCGTGAATTAAAGTTTAAATTACTTTTTGACATTTTAAAAGGTTATCGTACATCTATAAAATACCCGCAGTTATGATGTTATATAAAAAAATGAACTTTTTTTAAATGAAGACGCTTTTAAAATGATACAATGTTTGGCGTTAAATAATTAGTTTTGAGCAAAAGTTACTAATTCGGCATTTCTAATAAAACTCAAATTTTTCTTAAATGCACTTGCAACTAATGCTGAAGTTGTGCTCCAAATTTCTAATAAAGCACATTTAGAAAAATCTAGGTTGGAATTATTACTTAATTTGTAAACAAAATATCACACAATTTCTAGTTACACAAACTCAATTTTTAAAAAGCATCCAAACTTTTGCTCAAACTCTCGATTGGATCGAAATTGAATTTTTAGTCCAGACTTTTAGTTGTTCAAATCTTGTTTTATTCCGTTCTAAATAAAAATGTTGCTCGAATAATTTTAACTCAATTTTTAAAAATCACTCAAACTGTTATTAAAGTCAGTTCGGATCCCAAACTTAAGTTTTTAGCTATAAGCTCAAATCGTGTTTAGAATTTAAAATCAGTCACATAAAGAGCATTAAATATTTTGCTAAAATTGTTTTCAAAATGTGTTTCCCAAATACAATTATAAAGAAGACAATTTCTTCTTAAAATTTCACTCAAATTCATTATATCTAGTTTAGAATTCAAGATAATTTACTCTCTAGATTTTTGTTCAAAATTTCATTTATCATTTTGTTCAACTTCGAAAATAGTTTGAAACTAAGTTTCTGACTAAAAATCTTAATTTTTTTCGAATCCATTTTGATTTTAAACTAATTTACTAGTCTGAATACCACTCACATATTAAAAGGAAAATTACACTAATCAATTAGTAGAATACCTAAATATTTGTTAAAACTTTAAATTTCACTCAAGTTTTTATTTTAATTTAATTCAATTTGCATGATCAAAATTACAATTAACATATTCAAGTACAGTTTGGAAGTTTAACTCAATTTCAGACTAAAATGTCACTCAAAGTTTATTTAAAACCAGATGGACTTGTAATCTAATTTTATTCTGGATGCATCCAAGGTTTTATTCGAATCCATTAAAACTACTTTCTTTTCCAGTCTAATTTTGTCTAATTGAAAAGCCACTCAGTGCATCTATTGTGCATTGTAAATTTAGATTTCTCTCAAAACTTTGTGAAATCAAAAATTTCACCAAAAATTTTAATTGGTTTGGAATGCCAAAACCATTTTTTAAAATTTAAATTTCTAATTCAAATTTCACTCAAAAGTTCCGGTGCAAATTTCTAAACTAAATTCAAAAGAAATTTTGTTGGTTGTTTGAGACCAAATCTCGTATTGTAATCCAGTTCTTACCTAATTGCAATTAAAATTATGTTAAAATTTAGTTTGGAACACCAAATTTAAACTCAAATTTTTGCTCAAAACCAAGTAGAATATCCTAATCAATTTCTAATCTAAATTTCCGATGCAAAATGTATAATCCAGAAACATTTTCTTAATTTTTATTTTAAATTTCACTCAAAATGTTATTGGCATTGTGGTTCAAATTGTAACTCAACTAAAATTGTATTTGTTTAGTTCAAACTGAAAATTTATGTATTTAACACCGGAAATTTTTTTTAAAACCACTCAATATTTACTCAAGCGCTGGTTTGGTTGGAATTTGAATTCAAAGATTGGAATTCAAATTCTATTTATAACTAAATTTCTGCTGAAAAATACTACTATTAGCTTTTGATTCATATTAGATACAAGATGTTGTTCAAATCTAGTTTGTAACTCTAATCGTTTGTGAAATTTACAAACGTATGTTGGCAAACATTATGTTGACTTTTCTCACGTAAATGTTTAAATTCTGAGTTAATTTAATTTCTAAATTAAATTTAAAATTTTACCTAATAATTCTACTTAAAATTCATTCACAATCATTACGTCCAATTCAGAATTGAAACTAATTTTTTTACCTTTAGATTTCCCTCTAATTTTGGTCAAATCCATCGTGTTTTAATTGTAATTCGAAATAGATTTCTAATCTACAATTTTGGTCAAATAATGCAGTTAGTAATTCACAATTAATAATCAACTTTACTATACATTCAATATTTCCCTCAAACATATAATAACTTGGAAGTTGACAGTTGGAAAGATATTAAATGTTTTGTAAATATTTTGGATGGCTATTTTGGAATATTTATTATTTCCCGGACCACAACCTTCTCCTATATATGGTTTAATGCTTCTAATAATGCGTCTTCACTAATAGTAGGAGTTGTAATTGCGGCGGAGCTTTATAATTTGCTGGCTGTCATATTTTGAAGTCCTGGATATCTTCCGGATCGATTGAATATATTTTGCAAACAAATTGGCTATTTCTTTGAAGACAATTTAGATTCCTGTAGGTTTATTGTTGCAGGATAGCCTTTAACTATACGTTTGGTGGCATGTTTGGTTTTTAATTTTTCGATAAAGCCTTAATCTTTAAATTTTTTAAATTAACTAGGACGTCATTCATAACAAAGACGATTAGTTGGTTCAATCTTTTTTAATGGTACTGTTCGTTTGAAGCCGCTAGTTATGGCAGATCCAGCTATTTCTATGAGATGGGCCATTTTCAAAATTTAAAGGCAGACCATTTTTGAAATGTTGAGCAGTCAGGAGGGATGACGGTGATGGTAAGGAAAACCAAACAAAGAATATATTTGGTCTGGTTAGAACATTATTATCAAGTTCAGAGAGTCTCAAGCCAATTAAAAAAAAAATCATTAATTAAAGTATTTCGTTTAATATTTAATTTATTGCTTAATTTCAAGCATCAACAATCAAATCACAAAAAAAAAAAATTGAGAATAACTTTTCCGTTTCTTTTCATTATTTTTATTGCTGTTATATATGGCAAACTATTTGGTATTTTTTTATGGATTTTTATTTTCGTGGATATGATGGTATCGCTAGCTGGACTCTACATACTAATTACTTAAATTGTGATGTTTTGACGCAGAGAGCGGATTTGGATAACGAACTTATCTAGATTATTTTGAACTATCTAGAAGTCAGTTTATTTGATCTAGATCAGTTTTTTAAACCAAGAAAACGCGACATTAGTACATTATAGGCAAACATGAAATGAGAAACTGAGAAAAACAAAATTGTATATTTTATGTAAAAAGAGTTCCAATAAGAGAGCCGGAATTAGATTTCCCGCCGGTTTTTTTTTGTATAAGGTTGGCAGCTTCAAAAATTTTGTATATTAGGCATTTTTGGAAATACACCAAATTGTGAGAAAAATTCTCGGTCTTTTTTGTTACACAAAATAATGTTGGCAAATTTATCATAAAACTTGTTGAAAATTAGGTATTGAAACATTTTTTTTATAGTTGATATAAGTTCTAAAAAAAAACTTGGATATTTTGCCGAACTTTTTTATTGACAAATTTTTAACCAACATTTGTTGAAATTTTGTTGATATCGTGATTTTTTCGTTAAACGCAGCATTAGTGGCAATTTTTTCCTTTTAAGCAGATAACCCGATAGTTACACCCGGGTCTAATTATGTCCTAAAATTTATTATCGTTCGTGTTGCTATTATCGGTAAATTCGTTCTGTCAATTGAAGATTGATGATTGATGAAATAATTGATAATCTTTAAAATTTTGTGAATATCAAATATAGGATTTTCATACTTTTACCACATCATTAAGACAAAAAGGGTGATTGTGATACACAAAAGATTTTTAACTCATTTTACTCAAAAAAATGACATTTGGTGATTTTTAGTTAAAAAAAATAATAAGAATTTCAATTTCAAGCAATATCTTTATAGGAAGTTACTGTTTAGCAGGTCTCATTCCTCAAACTTCCGCCTGATTCCGGCCAAAAATTGTTGTAGGTCGCTAATCAAATCCTTTTACGTTAGGGGAGTTTCTCTTTGGAATTCAATTCCATTGGAAATTAAGAGTTTAGGATCGGCCAAATTATTTAAGTCAAAATTTTTGGAGTGGCGTGATTGATGGGCAATACGTAGTTTTTTAAATTTATTTTTAATATTATTGTTATTGTTATTATTGTTAATTTTTAATATTATTTCACCTCTTGCTGTACATTTTATTGTAAATGAGCTATTGCTCAAAATAGAATGTGTATGCATGAGGTGGAAATTGTTTGAAAAAATTTAAAAGGTTTTTCTGCCTAATGGAAGCAGCTTCATTATTATTTTTTTCTTTTGTTCCGTTTACTCTGTTTCCATGCGTTTTTTTATTATATCGGAGAGATCAGACAGATAATTTATCGGAGAGAACAGAGCGATTGTCATCTGAAAAGGTCTTTCTCAGATTTAACTACACTGGAAAAAATAAAACGAAACAAAATTGCATGCAAATCTTTCTTCAACTCAAAACACCAAATTTAATTAATACAATTATATTTTATAATTACTTAATTATAAAACAAAAAATTAAATAATTATTTATTTTAATTTATTAGCTTTCTTATTAATTAAAACAAATTATTTTTTGGTATAAACTTATAATTTGCAAATTTATTTATGGAAATATAAGCATACCTAATACAAAAACAAAAAAAAATGTTTTTATAATAATAATTATTATTAAACTTTTAATTAATTAAATTATTTAAAATTATATTTAATTACAATTCCCAATTTCAATTAAAGAATCATTAAACGATTCGGTCAAATTTACGCTGTCAAATTTATATAAATCTGAAATATCTGACAAAAAATTCAGAAAGAAAATTTTGTTTCAGATAATGATCTGAGACAATAAAAAAACGCAACAGATCGCGATCTGAATTATCTGAAAAATTAAAAAAAAAGGCAAAAGGCCTTTTTTCAATCTCTCTGATCTCTCCGATATAATAAAAAAACGCACGGAAAGTACAATAAATAAATAAATAAATAAATAAATAAAATAAATAAAATTATTTTTGTTCGTCTTAACAAAATTTGTTAGTTATATTTTTTAAAATATGGGATGGAATACTGTGAAATTTAGGAAGCAATTTTATTGTTTCTTTTTGTCTAACAGAATAGCTAAATCCCAGGGAATTTTTCCTATGGAATGAGATATCGAATAGCAAATTGTGCTCTTGCATTTTTTCCAGCGGAATCGAGTTACAGAATAGACCAGAATAATCCCATTTTAGAACTACTGCTTACTGTTTGGCCCCAACAAAATTTTTAAGGAAAATAAAAACAAAATTGCTGTGAAATGAAGTGATTTTTTCCCAAAATTGTCAATCACCACTGTATGCATGCTTTAGAAAAAATAATGCCAAAGTGCACTAAAAAAAAAATAAACTCCAGAGTTTCCCCCGGGAAAACCATAATAGGGCCACTGAGGTCAATTACCCGGGAAAATTAGAATATTGCCACTGTCAAAAAGTAGTTAATTCTCATTCTATGAATAAAATGCAACTCTTTTCATTTACATCTAGTCAACCATTTGAATCTTTTAAAGACGATTCTCCATGTACAATCGGCAAATCGACATTTCAAATAGTCAAATCCAGTTTTTCACAAAATTGTTCCATTTGCAATATCAAGATTATGAAAAAATTGTTCAAATCTATAAGAAACACCTTTCTTACAAAATTGTATTTATATTTTGACGATCGAATTTTAGATTGACGGCCGGCAAAATTTAAATTTCGGAGTTTTTCAATGAAATTAAACCAATTTTAAGTAAGAGTAAATTTTCTAAGAGTGAGGTGCATACTTATAGATTTGAACCATTTTTTAATAATTTTAATACTGCAAAGTTTTCCAAAAATTTATTTTGACAAAAATTATATAATTTTCACATTTCTGTGTACAAGTTAAATTCTGGGAGTGTGCTGTTCAAAGAATTTTTTTTTGCTTAGTTTAACTCCCTAACATCTCAACAATTTTTATTTATTTAGGTCATTCATTATTATTACATACTGCGGTTTTTTTTGGTTAAAATCGTTTTTTTTCAAACTGTAAAAAAAAATTAATTTTTTTAATTTTTAAATTTTTGCCCAAAATGTGGTCTTATAGATTACAAAATCATTTAATAAATTCAGATTGGGTCATTTTTGCAACCAGGAATCTGCATTCCGATTTGATTTTTATCTAAAAATCTTTGATTCACCGATTTCTTCACCAAAAAAATGTCTCTGTATTGGCTGAGAGTTACACTATATACCTAGTGCGCAAAAATAGTTTTGGGTTTGTTTGGATTACATGTTTTGAATAAAAATTGATTAAAAAATCACTTTGTTCGTGCTCTTGATCAGGACACCTTCTCAATCATATAGTATTTTGGCTGTGAGAAAATCTATACATCGGTAAATTAATAGTTGTGACCAAAATCGCAAAAGATATCGCGCTTTGAAAATTTTTTAATTCACATTTCGAATTATCTTAAATAAATAAGTTAACTAAATTTCCGAATTCTTAAATTCGATCTAAATTTCTAAAGCAGCCTTTTTCAGTCCTGAGTTCGAAGTTTTTAAAATTCCTAAGCTTCTTTAGAGGACTAAAATTTGAACGATATTCGAATATTCTTCAAATTCTAAAATCAATACTTACAACTTTGAAACTATTGACATTTTGAATTTTATCAAAATTTCTCATAATCGTTTTATTAATGAAAGAGGAACACTTATTTTCACTAAGTGCTGGTCTTTTTAATTAAATTTGTGACATCAAAACGTTCAAACGTGAACAAATACTCTTTTTGTTACTTCATTTCAGTGCATTATGGTAAATTCGCTCGATTTTCTCGCTTTTTACTCCGAGTGGGCTCTTGGTTTACACGCAGTACTTAGCACTTCGTCATTTAATTTTTATCACGGAAATAGAATTCAACCCTGGACAGTAAATCCCAAAGTTCCGTGCTTTTTTGGGATAATACAAGTATATTGCGCAATTTAATTGTAGGGGCCCACGGCTTAAAGGGCCCACGAGAGTTATCAGGCGTTCGATTATTAGTTTAAAGTCAAGATCAGATAGATGGTAGCTTAGATTAAGTTTAAAGTAGATCACGTGTTCAAATTTGCAAAACGGGAAATTTCTAGGAAGTTTTTATCAAAAGACCGTGGTCTAGTTTTTAGAGGTAGAAAATATCGTTCGTGTTGCTATTAAATATTTTCTTAAGAGAAACCCAACAATTTCTTCCCTGTTGCTGAAGATGAATGTATGAGTAATTACACGTAACGTAATATGACTCCATAGAAATTAAAATGGCTTCTGTGAGATATTTAGATTTAGAAGAAAATTTGCCAAACTTGTTGAAAATCAAAGATTTTGACATCAAACGATAACGATTTTAGTTTTTGCTGGGTTGATTTATTTGTAAAATACGTCTTGCACTCCAAATTTACCTCTTTTGCACTTCAACCTTTTACTAATCAAGTTTTGATTAGTAAAAGGTAGTAGTTCCTCGTTTGACGAATCTTTTTTATTTCCGGTAAACGGTAAATAAAAATTTAATTTACCTAAAACCGGTTTAATTTGAAAAACTATTTTAAATCAGGAAATTGGAAATTCTCATGTTTCATATACCCTTGTGTAGGATTTCATCTTTCGATCATTTTTTAAAATTTCTCGAGATTATTGGAGCATAGCATGGAAATGGGATGCGTGATTAGTGCGAGATTAGCCTTATCTTGCTTAGTATAGCATTTTGCTTAGTAGTATTAGTAATATTAAATTACTTGACAAATAATTCAATATTTACACGAATTTTCGGAATTTTTCGAAATTTGCGTGGGTTTTATAAATTTCTACAAGCTCTCTAAAACTATTCATTAATATCTAAATTTTTCGGTATTACTGAAATTATTCGAGATCAATCGAGGTAATATAGAGATTAATCGATTTTTTCTGGGGTAATCGAGATTGTTCCGCGGTTTATTGTAGATTTCTAAAGTTTTTTGAGATTTATAGGATTATTCGAGATTTTCAAAGATTTTCCAATTTATTCGAATTTTGTAAGGCAATGTTCTGCGCTTAGCTTTGAGTTGTGGGAACTTGCAGAATTACACATATAAATCTAAATCATGATATTTGCTTGATTTTTCAAGATTTCGATATTTCTCTAATTTATTTAAAGTTTTTGAAATTATTCAAGATTGTCCAGGTTATTTAATTTTACATGGCTATGATTGTATATGATTTCTTTTGGTTTTACATACTTACGGATAATTCGATATTTGAGAACCTTCTAGAATATTGAAGATACTTTGATACAAAATTTTTGAGATTTTTGATATTCTTCAAATTATACTCGAAATTTGTAATGCTTTATCGATACATAAAGGAATCGTCCTAGCATTGAGTTGATTGCGAGAAATTTCGATTTGTTTGAGACCATTGAACTGATTCACGTGCTGTCTCGAACCTTCGAAATCAGACACTTTTAATTAATGCGAGGCTGGACAATAGGAAAAATTAAGTTTTTGACTAAAACTTTACTTGTTCTTAGGTACAAGAAAATTTGTAGGGGCCCAAGAAAAATTTTGCGTTGGGGGGGGGGGGGGGGGGGAGGGGTAGAAATTTGTAGTTACGCCACTGATTAAAACTATCAAATATTTTGAAAGGGCAACCTATTATGTTACGGTTAAATATTCTCGCCCCGATTAGATATCCGCTCTGGCTTACCGCTGGGATTCGTGTCAATTGAAATATCTGTTTGAAAAAAAATCCCCCCTCGCAAAACTGATTACTAAGCATATTTATAAGCGATCTGCTGGTTTGAGGATTCAGTTGGGCATCTAGTTTAGGGTTTAATTGGATTCAATTTGCGAGTTGAGTTGGTGTTGGGTTAAGGTTCAGTGAGCATTTCAGCTGGGAATTTATGTCAGGGTTGAGTTGGACGTTAGATCAAATTGAGTTCATGTACACTTGCAATTTTCGAGCTGTGTTGATTTAGTGATTGAGTTGAAGATTGATTTAGGGTTGATTTTGTTTTGGGCTGATCACAAATTGATTTCGGGTTGAATTGAACTCAGTTTTAGAATTGATTCTGAAATTGAGTTGAAGATTGAGTTGATTGAGTTGACTTAAGATGAGTTCACGTGGGTCAGTAATTTTCCAGGCCGAAGTTGTGATTTCCTCGTGAGGTTTGAGTCCTTTATATTTTTGTATTACGTTCTGGAAGTTTAGTAAAATAAATTGAAAAATCGCAAAGAAATAGATAAACTGTGCATATTTTTGAGTCAATTAGTTTTTTAATTTGCATATTTCTTGCATACTACGTGATTATTTAAATGGCATAACTATTGTTCTTACTTTGGATTGGCATAGATTCGTTGTAGTTCTTTTTGAATCAAATCCTGGCCTAAAAGTGCCTAAAATAAATATACTTATGCAAATC
Source organism: Tipula helvola (assembly GCA_963556165.1). NCBI lineage: Eukaryota > Metazoa > Arthropoda > Insecta > Diptera > Tipulidae > Tipula > Tipula helvola. The sequence continues at coordinate 301,793,061 of OY744481.1, read as the reverse complement.
TTCTGTCGTAGCTGTCAACTATAAATCCTCCAATGCTAATTCGAAGAATCTAATGAGGGCCATAAAAATGCGAAACCTTTCTAAAAACTAAGAATTGTATAAATATGTAAATTCTTTTTTTTATACTAACTAATGTTATTATTTTAAGTAAATTCATGCGTTAGCGCAATACGGTAGTTTACTTTATGTATATTAACTTAACATTTTTATTTAGTCTTGAAATTTCAAAACGTTTCGTAATATCAATTTCGTTATATTACTCTATCGCATTTAAAACTATTTATTTATTTATTTAAATTAAATAAACAAATATGCACTTTTATGTCCCAACCAAAAATCTACGTGACTTAATAGTTAATGCATATGAACAAGAAATGCATAATTCTTTTGAACTCTCACTATCATTGGTGCAATCGAAAGTCAAGAAAATTTAAATGTAAGTTCAGACTGTTGTTATTACTAAAATCGTAGTAGAAGAATATCCATTTATGTAAACATATTTTCATTAGCATATGCAACTTTATATTCTATTTAATTAAAACCTATAAAGAAAAAATTATCAAATAAATTTATTCGTTTATTTTCTATTAAATACAAAATCAAATATTTAATGAACACATTTGGTATTTTTTTTTTTTGACTGGAACTTTATGCATTTCTTCGATCATTTATTTATATTTTATCTCAAAAACATGCATCCCATATTGTTGTATTTATAACAACTGCAGCATCTCGTTTATTCCATTATGTAAATTTTCATCTTTTATAGTTTATAAACGTACATATGTACAATATGAGTATATTTGAATAATGAATGAATACATCCGTCAACATAAAATGATAATAAATAATATTTATATTACAATAAAAAAATTGGTTCACAGCCTCTATAATATATACATAGACATACATACAAAGAATATTTTGATATTCTTGATAATTGGATGGGAAGGCAAATAAAGAAATTAGTCAAAAATATTGTACTTCAATCTAAATTTTAATATATGCCAAATGGTGTATAAATTACAGATGTTTGTTTAGGTTTGTTATCTGTTTTTTTATTGATACACCGAACAAAGATCTTTGTTCTAACGAAATTCAAATGTTCTGTACCCATATTACATATCCACTCTGCATTTTTAATTATGTGCATTTACATACATATATTGAAAAATCTGAAAACAAATCTTGAACAGGCTATTAAAAATATATCAAGCTAATTTTATGAGGCAATCACATTTAAATAAAATAATTAAAATTTAATAAACATATTTGTTTAATTGTTGAATATTTTTTATTTTATTGGTAAACATACTCACACAGAATTATATTGTACGTTTGTTTCTGCTTTTATTGTGTTTAGATTGAGTAAAAGAGATGAGTGTTCGCGTCACGCTATAGTCTTTAGTTCTATTTTCGCCTTCGATCATAATTTCCATCTAAAATGCACCGGATGTTAATATTGTCCGCCGCGCTTATGTATACTCCCGAGATGCTAAACAGATGTAACAGTTATGTGTAAATTTGGTTGTCATATTTATTTGTGTATGAGGAGCTGTATAATAAATAAACTAATAATTTTTAATATTTGTACACGCTAAAACCTTAGAGGCTAACAAAAAACAATTTTAAAGTCAAAATCTGAAATAAAATTGAGGCAAACCGTTTAGAAATATGTAGATGAGGCACTGGGGGTTAGGATAATCGAATTTACCCTAAGTTTAGAGTTCCATTAATCTTCCAATCAAATTCTTCGGAATCAATTTTGTGTGGCTCTGAATTTTATCTCTTTATTGGAAATTGTTCTTTACTTAAAAGTTAGGCCGGAATAAAGTGTAATTGGAACCTATTAAATATAATATATACTAAATATGTATAATATAGACTAGGTTCTTCCATATTGATAAAATAGGGCTTGGTTACAGTGTACAATAAATGGGGAATAAACCCACTTGAATATCAATTAAACCTATTTTCGCCATCAGCAGATTTAAAAATCGTTTTTCTTATCAACTGCAGCTGCAGGGCACAAGCAAAAGATAACGAAATATTGCTAGTGTAAATTATCGGCTTCTAAGCTCACAAAATAACGAAAGACCAAATTTAACTGCCATCTAGACCGGCGCTAATTGTTTTGTCGCCTTCCTCTAATCACAAGAGAAATTTGATATTAAAGTGATATGAAACATTAAACTATCAAACCTACATATGTAATACTGCCAGTAAGTGAAAGAAAAATTCAAATATTTCTCCTCGCAAATCTGAAATTCATAGCGTACAACTCACAATTATTGAATTAAAAATTTGAAATTTTTTAACAAGCTTCTCAACACACACATTTATAAAGCAATTAAGATAGATCATTATTTGGAATATTCCATAACATTACCAAAATACGAGTTTTTTTCAGAGCCCCCTAAATTTTATAGATCCGTAATGTAAAAAAAAAAAATCTTTTGTTTTGGTCACTAGATCAATAAACATCACATAGATGGCAATACAAATTTAATAAGTCAAGCCAAAAATAATCGGCTGGAAAAATTCAAGTTCAGAAGGATGTGAATAAAATTGTATGACTAAATTATTTCATTTGGTATTTTACTTGCTGTAACAGGTTGTAAAATTATGGTTCAGTAGTAATAACTTTAGTAAATGGTTTTAAGTGCTTTTTTTGCTATTTAATATACAATAATGTGTATCAGTATTAAAGCACTAAAATGTTGAGCAACAGAGGACCAAATTGGGCTTTAAAGTACTTTTTCAGTTTTTTGATGTGTTTGACACATTTCACCGATAGATGTCACTAAAACTAACAAAAAGGTATTCACAATTTTTCCGTTTTCTTAGGGCGATTCAGTTGAAAGGGTAAATGCTGATTTTGTGAAGCATACACAGGTATTTTATTGCTAGAGTATTTGTTTAGAATTAGAGTTAGGACCCCATCAAGCACGAATTGCGAATGTGAGCAAAATTGATTTGCGAGCAAAATAATTAGAATATTTTTAAAATTATTTATATATAAAAATGTTGTCTGTTTTCAATCAAATTAGAAAGAGATAAACGAAATTCGCTCGTAATGTGGCATTTTACATATGAATTTTGTTTTTCTCTAACTTTGAAGCATAATTTTTGGATTTAATTAAATTTTATTTGATTGAAAACATCATATATGTATATATTATAAATTGTCAAAAACTTTATTTATTTTTATATCTTAATATTTGAAGAGGTGCTACGCAAAGGCATCTTTATCACAGTAATCGAAATGTTGGATAAAAAGAAAACTGTTTTTTAAATAAATTTTATCATTGCTGTAATTTTTTTATGTCAGTCAACTGCTTCAGCTCAGATAAATCAAATATTTAAATGTTTTGGATAAAGTTTCAATAAAGTTGGTTTTGGTCATATTTTACTGGATCTTGGTTTTACATCGATTCCCCAGTAAAACGTTGAACGTTGAATTATAAACGTTTAAAGGGGGAAGTAAACTATTGCCACTAAAATGTACCAGAAATTCAATAAGCCTTTACATGAGAGTGTGTAATGCCCAGATTTAGTCTTGATTTTTTTTATTACAACGTATCGCATTGACCTGATATTTTGTAATGATTTAAAAAAATTTGCTGTCATACAAAAACGAAACCAAATCGAGCTTATTAACTACTCCAAATTGTTTCTAGACATTAATGTATTCTTCCTGCGAAAATATAGTCGCCTTTTCTCTAAGATTTTTATCTTTTCATCTCTGAACATACACAAAAATAGGAGTGCTACCTTTTTTGGTCGACGATACACAAGCTGTAAAAATTGAGCTGCTCTGAATAAAAAGCCTCCTGAATAGGCAGTTTTGGCAAGAGTTGTATTTGTAAATGACCGAAAAAGGTCGACTTTTCATCCCTGATGTGTGTACGAATTTTCAAGTCATCTTAAACTTAATACTAAAATAGAGAAAAGTTCTAACCTAGTTTATGTCATCAAAACCAACTTTGATGTATTTAATTTTCAAAATAAAATTTCAGCGATTAATATTTGTGGGCATTAACAATAGTTTACCTTTATGTTTTGTTAAAGATATATACATACATAGAAAACTTTTGTATAATTTAACAACATTCGTGTTTTTTAATTGAACAATTTGAAACTAGCACAATTGTTAATGTAGATTTCTGGGGAAACTGGGTAAACCACTGAAAAGCTCATTAAAATATTATGACGTATCGTTAAGGCTCTATTATCTAGAAGGCTCTGGGTGGTCTCGCCAATTACATAAGTTATGATCTCTCTAGTTTGCTTTTCTATCACTTGGTATTGTGTATCGTTCTAAGATCTGTATACCGTGCTGAATCAATAATTCTTTTTGCCTGCATTTCTTCATGGTTTTTTATCGATTCGAAATACTGTTGCTTAGTTAGAGAAAAATTTGAAGTCTGCTATATTTATTAACAACAATAAAAATTGTTAGCCTTTTTAATCTGAGCTGATTTAGACAAAGTTCCAAACAATAAACGATTACGAGACCGTACGAGCTGCCAAGACGAACAACGTAGTGGTCGATGAAATAAGGTGGCCACACCAGAAATGGTGAAGTAAATTCACAAAATGGTATCGGATAACCGTCAACTTAAAGTCGATGAGGTAGCAGACATGGTAGGCAAAAGTACGGTAAATCGTTTTTGGTCCATTACTTCACATCTGAGACGAAGGAACAATCAAAACAATGGACTGAAAAGGGAGAATCGGTTCCAAAGAAGGCGAATACAGTTTCATCGGTGACAAGGTCATGGCCTCAATTTTTTGAGATGCGCATGGGATAATTATCATTGATTATCTTCATAGAGGAGAAACAGTCTGAGTGATGAAATCAAGAAAAAAACGGCCGACCTTGACAAAAAGGCTGCTTCATCAAGACAATGCATCAGTTAAAGTTCGAATTGCTTCCTCACGCACCCTTTTCGCAAACTTGAGAAAATGGCTTGGTGGTAAACGATTTACCAACTGCAGTTGATGTTTATTTTTAGGAGCTCGATTGTTCTCACTTCTCACCATAAAATGAGTATCGAAGCTATTGAACATCGCTGAGAAAAGTGTATCTAGCTAAAAGGAGGCTATGTCGAGAAATAAAGTTATTTTCCCAAATTTTTTGTATGTTAGGCTTCCTTATAAGGATAAAATGTATACGTGACAAAAAATAAACACAAGAAAATATAATGTATGTTTTGCTTCTGTGTAATTCGAGAAATTCTTAATTAATTACCAAAACTTTTAGCATTTATAAGTCGTTTTAAAATTAAAACATTTTAAAATTGGAATTTTGCAAAATTTTTAACATTTCCTTAACAAAATTTAAAGTTTAATATTTCGTTAATTCTCCAAATCAGTCCAAAGTATTGATGGTTCAATAACATAGGCAAAAAATTAACTTTCATATATTTTGGAGATGTGTTTTCTTGAACCTTTCGATGAGCAGACAATTCACAAACTATTTCAAGCGAATCTGACGTCTTTTACAACTGGATCAACGAGGTAGAAAGTTCACATTATTTCGTAGTAAATGTCTCTAAAATTATAATTAAAAAATTATTAAGAAACCAGTTTTCAAATACGAGGAGTCTAACAAATGTTTGCTTAGGTAATGCCAATTTACAATTTTTTGGAAAAATAAAAATTATTCGTCGATTCATTCAAGTACAACGATATTCTATTTCAGAAAAATCGGCAAGAATGAGAACAACTGCACACACAGCAAGAAATTCGATTTGCTATTCTCCTGAGGTTTCGACGTCATATAAAACCCGTTCAAATTTTGAGCAAATGCCAAAGTGCTTATGGAGTGAATAAGCCATCACTTGTGCCTGTTTCTAAATAGTTTTAAAGATTTCAGACTGGACATTTTTCGTTGGAGGACGAATCTCGAAGATCCAAGAACGGCACGGGAAATGATGAACTGTGCTTGAATGCCCATCTGGCTGTGTCACGAATATTAAGCCACCACCTCAACTAAAAGAAGAATATTGAAGAAATCTGCTCGATGGATTCCACGAATTTTGAATGTTGATCAAAAAAGGCACTTGTAGGTTTTGCTCAATATTTCTTAAAAAAATTTGAGAATCTAGTTGCTTTAATAAAATTGTGACAGACGATGAATCTTGGTTATGTAAGTACAACCCAGAAACTAAACAACAGTCTTTGGTATGGAGCACAGAAGGTATAAATCCACTAGATAAAGCGCGACAACAAAAGTGATGATGTCGATTTACTTCACGACGAAAGTAGTGGCTGCTGTTCCATTGAAAAGTAGTAAAACGGTAACTGCCAATTGGTACACAGACGATAATGCACCTACTCACACTGAAGAACAAACTTGCATCTTTCTAGCGCTGTCAGGGATTAACGAAATTCGACAATTACCTTATTCTCTAGATCTTCTCTGGCAGAGCCTTCGGTTTCAATGAGGAGATTATAAAAGCAGTCAATGTTGAAATTGAAACTATCCAAAAACACGATTTTGTGGAACAAAAGATTTTTTGTTTTTAGCCCATGATTGTGAATAATGACTCTTTCAATAAGTTGGTAGTTCAGACTACACACAAAAAAATAAAAGGTCACCACAACACCGAATCGGTGTTACATAGTGTCCCACCGATCGGATATTTATAATTTCAATCCAATCGGATATTATAATAAAAATGGCATAAAATACATTTGGATAAAAACTTTTACACCGCATAAAATCCAAACAGGAACATTCATCTTTAGGAAAACATCTAGAGGTGCATTTTATTAAATCCAAAAGGAGTTTTTATAAAAATTTATCTTTTCGGATAGATAAAAATATTTATCCGTTGATGCGTATTTAATTTTATAAAATATGTTCAGTTGGAGAAAAATAAAATACTTTTTCGGATAAAAAACCAATTAACACCGCACATTTTTTGAGTGTATGGTTTTTATCCCATTGGTATTTTATTTTAATGTACATATATGATTTTAATATGTTCCGAAGATTGTAAGAGAATTGAATCTTCTCATCAGGCCGCTGCGACTAGACTGATTGTATCACAATTTAAATTCTATTATACAGAAGGAATATGCAGGTTGTTTTAGCGAATTTAACTAATACAGCCAAAATCTCTTACAATTTTACTTTTTCACGAAAACTCCAAACGGTGTAAATATTTACTCCGATAGAATGAAAATAATCTCTGGGAAGTACTTTTTAAAAAAATCCGCTGTTGACAACTTTTGCGTTTACTCCGAACGGTGCAAAAGTATTCTGTTCGATCCTTTTGGATATTTTAAAATTTGTACCCGATCTTGCGGAGTTAATATGGTACTATTGGATAAAAAATAAAGTTTTTTTCGGATAAAATACCATTCACACCGCAATATTTTTTTGTGTGTAGACTGTTTTGTCGTTATCAGACGACTAGTTAAACGTCCGTGAGTTCTAGTGTCATTCATATATAATAGCACTCACTCTTTGTATTTCATAAATTTTTCCGAAACCAAAAATATTAAAAATCTCTTCCAATAAGAGTTGAAATGGCAATTTAAATTTTATGTATATGACTTATATGCTAAACAATTTTAAACGTTACTCGTCCTTTAATGTAGGATCGAACCCAAAATCACCTCGTATTCGATGGTTGGTTATACAAAATTTACCTTCAAAAGTTGAATTAGCTGCCCCCTCCCTCAAATGATTTAAAATTTCAGATTGCTTCATCACCTCAAATTGTTTTGTTCACAAAATTGTCTAAGCGATCAATTTTAAATTGTAAAACAACAATAGAGAGACTAAATCGTGACAGATTTTAGATTGTATACCACTGGAAATCGAAAACATTAGCCCTCCCAAGTAGCCTGACAAGCTTGAACTCTTTGAATTACCATTCGCCAGCTTTATCAAAAACTACAGATTTGCCAAAAGTAAATTCAGGTTTTGAATAACAAAAATCAGTGTTTTTGAGACGAAAATTATAACTAGTGCAAATATTTGCTAATGACCTATTCCAATTGTAAATACATAATTACAAGTTAGTTATTCGATTATCCGGATTATTGAAAATTTTGAAATCATACTCAACTTTTTACACGAAATTTGAAATATCAAATCTCGTTCAATTTTTATCACTTAAAAATAAAACTTAAACCAAATTAAAGGTAATTTTATCAAACTCTTACTCGAAATTTTGATACGTTTTACAGTTTTGGAGAAATTCCCTTGTTAGTTCAAACTTAATAAAAATCTGGTGCTTTAGTGATACGACCGAACTTAGTGACATAACCACTCGATCCTGCTGCTGGTGCATTGTTGGAATCGTATAAATTTTGCATGATTACCAGAATTTGAAACATTTATATCATCATCGTTTCCAGTTTGACGAATATTTGATGTATTCATTGATTTCCGCAGATGCATAGAATTTTGACACTTTACAACAATTGGCTTCCATTTGATTCTATAGACTACAACAGCTGGCTTCCATTTATAATTTGATTTATACGCGACATTATCACCTGGATTTAGGATTAACTTCTTTCCTTCTGGCCAACTTATCAAACTGTATTTTATGATTTATTTGATTTTGGCTCAATCGTTCAGTAGGATTAACCAGTTTAGTCTATAATAGATTATCATGAGCTGGAATTTTAATTATCTGTGGAGTTGTTCGATATTCAACTTATTCAAGTAAGGCATTTAATGCACTATTTTTGAACATACTTTTTGCAACCCCTTCTCAGCTAGGCCGTTTGATCGTGAATAACGAGGACTTGAAAATATAAACTGTAAATTCCACGATTTTTCAAAATCATTCATCTTGCATGAATTAAAAGGATTGTTGTCTGTCGCCATTATTACAAAAAAAAAAATCTTTTTTATTGCCATAATTATACTGCTAGCCATTTTATCAGGTACTTTATGAATTTCTAACCATTTTGAATAATAATCCATGGAATATCACTCCATTAGGTCACCACTTTGAAAAAGAAAATTTGGGGTTGTGTGGCTTATCATCTTTGGTTGAGAATAATTAAATGATTGACACTTTTCACAAATGCGGCAATTCGATATGATTTTTTCAATGTCGGTATTAATGTTAGGCCAATATAGAATTTATTTTGTCCTTGCTTTTGTGGCTTGTGCAAAGTATTTAAGATTTCGCCCCGTAATTTAATTGGAATAAAGACTCGATTTTATTTTTGGCCCACCTTCTTTGCAATACGTACTTCATTAATTAATAAATCCGTGATGTTGTCTTGAATTAGTTATTCGTCGATAATTTTTTGTTTTTCAATATCTGCTGAATCAAATTAGAATTTCTAGATAACAAATCAGCAACATGTAAATATTTATCCGGTATATATACTGAACGTCTAAATTATAAATCAACAAATGGGATTTTCAGATATTGACGTTCTCATAATCGATATTAACGGTTTATGATTTGTTGCCACTTTGACCATTCACCCATAAATAAATTGTGAAAGTTTTTACATTCAAACACTGTAGCAAACATCTTCTTTTTCAATTTGTGCATAATTAAATTCAGCTGAGTTCAAACTTTTTGATGCAAAACAAACCTTGTTGCATCAAACAACTATCTAAGACCATCTTTTGATAAATCAGTTTGTAAAGTAATTAAAAATTTGTAACAGCGTATTTTCAGCTCTCTTGTCTTTAATTTTGTTGAGTGCTTCAGTTTGTTTATCGGTCCATAAGAACAAATTATCCTTTTTTCATAAGACACGTAATGATAGATTTAATTCCGAATTATTTCAACTAAAATTAATTAGGAAGATCATTGACTGTACCTAGAATTTTTTCTAATTCGTTGCGATTTTTTGGTTCCTTGATATCTTGAAAAGGGTTAGCTCCTTAATCTTGCATTACAAAATCTTGCATTTCAAAATCTTGCATTACAAAATCTTGCATTACAAAATTTTGCATTACAAAATCTTGCATAACAATTTCCCGTACATTTATAGAATCGCGCACGCGATTTTATAAATGTACGGGAAATTGTTATGCAAGAGTACAAATCGCATTGACAAAAATTTACTGTATAATGATAATTATACAGTAGAATTTTGCTTGAGATATCAAAAATCAAATGTCCAGGATTAAATATTCTTAACCAGAATATTATGTTGAGATATTCTGGAAAATAGAGATTTCCATTTTAATTTTAATATTAAATCTTCATTAATCAGAAACGAAAATTTAAATTCTGGAAAATGAAGATTAAATCTTCTTTATCCAGAATATTTTGTTGAAATATTTTGAAAAATGGAGATTTCCATTCTAATTCTAATATTAGCCGTATTTCTTGACGCATAGTTATCCGGATCGCTGTCTGCACAATTTTTTTTATTTTATTTTTTTTAATTATATTGAACTTTTATGAATACGCAATAAATATTATGTTAGATACTAAAGACAGGTACAGATACTAAAACTGCAAAATTTTTTAAAATCAAGATATTGTATTTGCAAGATTTTGTATTTGCAAGATTTTGTACTTGCAAGATTTTGTAACTGCAAGATTTTGGGTTGGCAAGATTTTGATTTGCATGATTTTAAAAATGTAAGATTTTGTACTTGCAAGATTTTGTAATGCAAGATTTCGGGGCGCTTCCCTTGAACAGCCCGGATTCGTTTAGGATCTGTTGGCATACCATTCGCTGAAAATATATGTCCCAGATATGTATTTTATATTTTCAACACAATACTTAATTTTGGATTCAATTTTATATTAATTTCATGTACTTTGTTCTGCCACATACTAGGATAATGGATACTCCATACTCAGATAAGCAGATAAGCTGGTTTTTTTTGGAAATTTGCTAGAAATGTTATACACGATAATTTAGCAATCCAATTTGTTTCTGAATTTCAGAAAATAGGATACTTTTTACGAACTTTAACGTTTGTGCTGAATACAAAAATATATTTTACTTTGCTAAAATAATCGAGTAGTTTAGGCAAGCAAATTTTCGATTAGCCAATCCGCTATATTTACAGAGTTGCGAATTGCTAGAGTATCGAGTATCTAGCCCAATATCAATGTATATAAAACATCACGGTAAATTACCGAAGTATTTCGAATTACATTTTTAAAAAACCTTTGATGCTATTTTCAAGCCAAACGGAAGAACATTGAATTAGTAAAACCCAATGGTGCGGAGATTTTTTTAATTTATCGTCTAACCTTTTTTGCCAAAATCCTTCACTTAAATCTAAGACTTTAAAATATTTCATGCCTTGGAAGTGCCATAACAGATCGTCCAAAGATTGTGGTAAATAATGTTCGAATTTTAAATAGTTATTTAATTCAACGTGGATCTAGACAAACTCGAAAAATCTCAAGTTTTGTAAAATATTTTTTATCCTTATACTGAATATAGACAGTAATTTCACCAAATAAATTGAGCTTGAAACCACCAAAAGCTTCCAATGACAATGAAGAAGGTTACTTTAAATGTTAAGACTGTTAGTTTGGTGACTTTCGCATATAAAGAAAAACGCAAATACATTTTTTCCAATTCTCTTGTAGATTACCATCAAGATAAAGTGGATTGGGTGTGTTGAATCGTCTCGTGGGCTGCGACATGTGGTATTATGATCTAACCTGATAATTCAGAATAAATTAATTTTATAATCCTACTGGCTTGCAGCTCTCACGAGATAGATACGAAAATTTACACGCGAATGAAGAATTTACTAAACTTTACTAGCTGCACTAGCTATTCAAACGCATACATCCAGGGGTACTTGTGATTAAGCAAGCGAATGTAGTTTCAAAAAAAAAAATTTATCAAATTTAAACTTGCAAATTTAAATGTTAGTTTCGATAATTTAGAAAATAATCATTCTACTTTCTTTTATTTAATTTCATTAAGCGCTTCTTGGGATATTCAATTAACCCACATTTTTGGTTAAATAAAACTGAATGGTGTGTTGTGTTCAAAATGGAAAAGAGACTAAAGTAAGGTTGATATATAAAATTATAAGTGTGTTTAAAAATAATTACTGACCCATGTAGTGGCAAGCAATTCTAAATTTAGTGTGTTCACTACCCTTAGTAAGCAATACTAAATGTAGAGCGTTATTCAATATACATTGAACATCTTAGATAAAATAACTGTAAATTATTCGAACAAGCCATCGATCTCGTAATGTTTTTTCGTTAGTGTATTGTATTAACAATATATGTGCAAATTTTCAGAAAGTTGTCATGGGGTTCACTACCCTTAGTAGCAATACTAAATGTAGAGCGTTATTCAATATACATTGAACATCTTAGATAAAATAACTGTAAATTATTCGAACAAGCCATCGATCTCGTAATGTTTTTTCGTTAGTGTATTGTATTAACAATATATGTGCAAATTTTCAGAAAGTTGTCATGGGGTTCACTACCCTTAGTAGCAATACTAAATGTAGAGCGTTATTCAATATACATTGAACATCTTAGATAAAATAACTGTAAATTATTCGAACAAGCCATCGATCTCGTAATGTTTTTTCGTTAGTGTATTGTATTAACAATATATGTGCAAATTTTCAGAAAGTTGTCATGGGGTTCACTACCCTTAGTAAGCAATACTAAATGTAGAGCGTTATTCAATATACATTGAACATCTTAGATAAAATAACTGTAAATTATTCGAACAAGCCATCGATCTCGTAATGTTTTTTCGTTAGTGTATTGTATTAACAATATATGTGCAAATTTTCAGAAAGTTGTCATGGGGTTCACTACCCTTAGTAGCAATACTAAATGTAGAGCGTTATTCAATATACATTGAACATCTTAGATAAAATAACTGTAAATTATTCGAACAAGCCATCGATCTCGTAATGTTTTTTCGTTAGTGTATTGTATTAACAATATATGTGCAAATTTTCAGAAAGTTGTCATGGGGTTCACTACCCTTAGTAGCAATACTAAATGTAGAGCGTTATTCAATATACATTGAACATCTTAGATAAAATAACTGTAAATTATCCGAATAAGCCATCGATCTCGTAATGTTTTTTCGTTAGTGTATTGTATTAACAATATATGTGCAAATTTTCAGAAAGTTGTCATGGGGTTCACTACCCTTAGTAAGCAATACTAAATGTAGAGCGTTATTCAATATACATTGAACATCTTAGATAAAATAACTGTAAATTATTCGAACAAGCCATCGATCTCGTAATGTTTTTTCGTTAGTGTATTGTATTAACAATATATGTGCAAATTTTCAGAAAGTTGTCATGGGGTTCACTACCCTTAGTAGCAATACTAAATGTAGAGCGTTATTCAATATACATTGAACATCTTAGATAAAATAACTGTAAATTATTCGAACAAGCCATCGATCTCGTAATGTTTTTTCGTTAGTGTATTGTATTAACAATATATGTGCAAATTTTCAGAAAGTTGTCATGGGGTTCACTACCCTTAGTAAGCAATACTAAATGTAGTGCGTTATTCAATATACATTGAACATCTTAGATAAAATAACTGTAAATTATCCGAATAAGCCATCGATCTCGTAATGTTTTTTCGTTAGTGTATTGTATTAACAATATATGTGCAAATTTTCAGAAAGTTGTCATGGGGTTCACTACCCTTAGTAAGCAATACTAAATGTAGAGCGTTATTCAATATACATTGAACATCTTAGATAAAATAACTGTAAATTATTCGAACAAGCCATCGATCTCGTAATGTTTTTTCGTTAGTGTATTGTATTAACAATATATGTGCAAATTTTCAGAAAGTTGTCATGGGGTTCACTACCCTTAGTAGCAATACTAAATGTAGAGCGTTATTCAATATACATTGAACATCTTAGATAAAATAACTGTAAATTATCCGAATAAGCCATCGATCTCGTAATGTTTTTTCGTTAGTGTATTGTATTAACAATATATGTGCAAATTTTCAGAAAGTTGTCATGGGGTTCACTACCCTTAGTAAGCAATACTAAATGTAGTGCGTTATTCAATATACATTGAACATCTTAGAAAAAATAACTGTAAATCCAGGCGTCCTTAACCACAAATTATGCAAGGCAGCTATACTTTTTTATAATGGAATGGAAGAATTTTGGGGAGAAGCAAAGTCAACATTTCAGTCTCGCGCAAATTATAGCTTTCCGATACAACAGGATTCTTTCAACTGTGGGCCTTTAGTATGCTACGCTGTAGACAATTTATCCAATAATACCATTATTAATGACGTACATTCTACCAAAATAGATGAATATAATAAAGCTATGTCTTCATACCGCATAAATCTGAAAAAAAATATTTTGGAGAGATCTATTAATGAATCCTTTAATTGTATCATATGTTTTTCACCAGTTGATCTAGCAGAGGAACACAATTCGTGCAAAATATGTAAAAGAAATACCCATAATAGTTGTTCTAACACCAGACCAGACATTATTAAAGATAATAAGTGTAAATATTGCTAAATATTTCTTTATAAATTATTATTATTAATTGTTCATTATGAATTGTGAAATTAATTATTAATTTAATAGTTAATTATTAATTATTAATTGTTAATTATTTATTAATAATTATTGATTATTAATTATTAGTTATAATTTTTGTTATATTAATGATTAGTTATTTAATTATGTTTTAATAATTACCAATTGATACTATTTTATTAAAATTAATTTAATGTCATTCAAAAAGCCCTAATTTTATGTTTTGCCGGCCGTCAAGCAAAAATCCATCCGTTAAAATATAAAATTGGAGTTTTTGAATGAAATTAAATTAATTTTAATAAATTTGTTCACGAATAAGGTTGAACTTACAGATTCAAACTATTTTTTTAATAATTTTCATATTGAAAGACAAAGAATTTTCTCAATAATTGGATTTGACGGTTTGAAATACCGGCTTGCCATTTCTGCATGGGGCAATGCCTTTAGGGCGTCGTTACTCACTGTTATTATTAGCGGTGAGTAATCTTTAGATAGATCATGTCAATCGGTTGTTTTCACATACGTACGTAGAACGCCTTTAGTTACAGAGAAGTCAATTAAATCAGGAACTTTCTGTTGATCCGTGGGAGAGTAAGTTAGCTGACCAGCAGATAAATAATCCAGAGACAGCCATATCGATCCCTATTGCACATGTTTAGATTTGTAATCGCTACCCACAAGGAATTTATTGGCCAGCTGGTTAAGTCGATTAATTGTTGCTTTTTAATTGCATGTTTTGGAGGGCAATAAACGGTCGATATTACACATTTTTCAAACCATTCTTCTAGGCAAATATTAGTTGTTTTGATGTTCTCTTTTTCATACTTGCTGTCTTCCTAATGCTTTCTCTTTTTGATTAAGATGGTAGTGCCATCGTGTGCTTTTCCGTCCGGGTGTTAGGAGTCGCGTACTGAATGAATATCCCTTAATTTTAAAAATGGTTTTATTCGTGAAGTGTGTTTCTGATACTGGATTGGCAACTATATTGTGTGCGATAAGAAAGGCTTGTAACTCAGATTTGTACTGCGAAAGCCAATTCGCATTCCAAATAGATATTTTTAGGACAATCATTGTTGGTGTTTGACGATAATATGGATTATTATGTTGATATTTTGCGTCATCATGTTCATTTGTTTCTCCATCAACATCATGGCACTTTTTATCGTTTCGGTTAGTTTGTTTACAGTTGCATGAATTGATACTGCTTCTTCAATAAAATTAACTTTTGCTTTCTGAGCGGCACATTCCAGGAAGAGAACCCAGGTTGCGCTAAACTGCTGGCATTTGTCCCCAAATTTCCAGTTTGTTAAACAATTGAAGTTCTTGGCGTCCAAGTTCTTTGGTTGTAATTTTTTCTTGACCACTCTTTGCTTATATCGCAATTTTGGATTAATTTTACTCTTTAAATCCAAGTATACGGGGCAACCTCTGTAATTTACGGGGTGATTTTCACCACAGTTACTACAGCGTTTTACTGTAGGATCGTTTTTCACCATTTTGCACTGTCGCAATCGTAAAATTTACCACATATAACACAAACTTGCCATTTCTCTTTTCCCGCATCTGACTCTAGTTCCAGGCGAAGAACAGGTTGAGTTTTTATTCGTTGGTTAGAATATTCGTAAGAGATTTGGCATGAAAGCTTTTTTCACTAAGAGCAGACTGCATCTCGCTTACATCTATAGTTCTCAATTCCTCTTATATTAACATGATTAGCTAAGGCTCTGAACCCATTAATCTGAATGGCTGTGTCTTCACTTCGTTTAAGTTATCCCTTTTGAGAAAGGTAATATGCAATTTTAAATCGGCTAACGACTTGAATTTTCCACAAGTTTATTATTTAAGGCCTCTCTTAAGTAAATTGACGGCGGCTCTCGTTCTTAATATTAGCTGCTGTAGCTTCTGGAGCTGCTACTTTTACCTGGAGCACCTCTTACTGAGAGGTATTTGGTCCGCCTTTGTTCCATTCTTGTCGCTTTGCTTCTGTTCTGTTGTTTGCTTAAGCTTCATTTTCGCTTGGTATGAATAGAAAAACACCCATCCAACCCCTTTTACACTAATTGTTGTATATTACCCTGACCTAGGTCACTATCAGAATTTATATTGTTGGTCGACGATGAGTTCGGTGCACTGAGCTCAATATTTTTGTTTTCATTCACATAAATCATCTTTTCTTCAGTTATAAATAATTAAAAAGAACAAATACCGCACCTTTTGATTATTTTAATTTAATTTTATTAAGCGCATATCGATTTTGCGTCTATTCTTCACGAAGGAGGTAATCAATACTGACCTATCTATTTGTTAAAATAAATTCAATCATAGATACAATATAAGTCAGACACCAGCCGAAATCTCTTGCATTTATTCGTTTTTGTATTGTAAATTCAA
The DNA here is from genome assembly GCA_963556165.1 of Tipula helvola. Taxonomy (NCBI): domain Eukaryota; kingdom Metazoa; phylum Arthropoda; class Insecta; order Diptera; family Tipulidae; genus Tipula; species Tipula helvola. The sequence goes on along the minus strand of OY744481.1, from coordinate 301,776,174 downwards.
TTGTAAGTGTTCCGTTGGTCCAACGGTAAACTATCTACAATTGAATTTACTAAATTGAAAGAATAAATTCAAAGAGATTTGCGAGTCGATGGTAAACTATATTATGTGTACTAACAATTAAATTTACAATACAAAAACGAATAAATGCAAAAAAAATTTAACTGGTGACTGACTTATATTGATCTATGATTGAATTTATTTTAACAAATAGATAGATTAGTATCGATTTCATATCGATTTTTTTTTAAAATAATCAAAAGGTGCAGTTATTATTTATTATTTTCTACTAAGTGCCGTGTGTCTGTTTTTTAATTGAAAAAAAAACAACACCGAAAATAAACTTACAGTTAAATGAACTTATATTGAAGAAATTTAGGCCCCTATTCACAAAATGTAAATTCGCCCTATAACCGTAAAATTTCCGATTAGTACTAAATTGGTATTTATGAAATGTACCTAGACTCTATAAATGAAAATTATGCTCTGTAAGTTTGCAGTGACAAATTTGTTGACGTAAAGCTACATATCTTGATTTTATTGACCCATAACTCTGTAGAGTAACAATTTTTCAACATTATTTTTTCAGGAAGTACTACTCTCGATAGCATCTATTTACTTGCAAGAAATTAAAATGATTTTATTTGTAGTTTTTGAGATTTTCACTAAACAATTTTCAATTACAATTTCTTTGTGTTCTTAACGAATCAATATACGTATCCTTGATAGGGTCTGTAATTCTTATCAAAATAACTTTTTTCTTCAGACTTTTGAACATCTGAACTCATATAACTACTAATTTGAGAAAGTATTCTGATTCTTGTGAGATTTCTTAGCCCCCATGACAATGCTCTATGTGATGCCATAATGCCAAATAATGGGGATGAAATTGGAACGAAATGAAAATACACGGCATTGTTGCTATAAAATTCCCAAAGTAACACTACACATATTTGAAATCGTCGTGCGTTTTGTACGAATTTTGATATCCATAGCGATAGGACTGATCAACGATTTTACTATTATGCTTTCTTATAAATGGGTCCTGGTAGTGAGGAATTAACTAGATTATTTATTAAACGATATTAAATACGAATATTTGGTAAAAATACATTATCCACTTTAATAATACTGTGAAACACATTACCCCTAAATGTCATTAATTGAGTAGCAAAGTTTTCTTGTTTAGGATATTTTAGTAAAATTTTCATTGATCTATATACTTCAATGAAGAATTTACTAAAATAGAACTAAAACAAATTTAGTAAAATATAGTAAGAAATTCATTACCATAAATTTACACAGTAAATTCTAAGTTTAGCATCCCTTGGTATACCTGAATAAATGTAATTATGTGTACTTAACTGCATTCATACCCTGTAATATACTTTCATAAATATAAAGGAGCTATGCTATTATACTAATATGCATATATACCTCAGGCATCAGATAGCTTATCTGGAATTTATTATTAAACACTTTGAGAATTAATTTGTAAAATCGCAGGCACTCACATGCCACTTCACAAACACCAATAAATTACTTTTTCAAAAAAATAACAATAATATGTTAACGTCTTTTGCTTAAAAATATAACTCTAAATTTATTTTGACTAAAATAGAAAAAAATATTTATCTATTCAAGTGAAAATAAATTTGTTCATGCTTTATAAACTTTTAATAAATTAATTAAAGTCATTGATCATTTTAAATTTATTATGTCTTGTTTTTCATAGAATTCCAATAAAAATGTTTGACTTTTAACGTTTTTTCATTTAATGGAACACTATGCGGTAGCCACTTAAAATACAAAATCGCTTTGTATTTAGTTTATCGCTTTGTATTTAGTTTATAGTACCTGAAGACTGAGTAAATTTAAACCATCAAATAAATTAAAATATAATTACAAAAAATTTGCTAAAATTACAAAAACAACAAATACTAGTGAAATTCGTTCTTAGTTTTCTTATGCCCGGTTTCACAAAAAAAGAGGTAGCCTCTAGTTAATAATTTTTCCTCTCTTTATTCTTTTATGCAAATGCGTTTTTTTAAATGCAATTTCATAAAAGAAGGGAGAGGGGAAATATGTTTTAGTTGGAGTTTCGCTATTTTTTTTTTTTTTTTGTGAAACCGGGCCAACTTTTAGAGAAATATCGATATGAATTGTTGCAAAAATGTTTCGGTTTGCAAACACTAATCACGATTTTTTTTTATTGGTATTAAAGTTCACAAATTTTATTTACACTCAAACTTATTATCGAAATTTTTGGTGCGATAATTTAAGAATCGAAAATTTGGAATTTTTTTACAGTAAATATTAGAACGCTGAGTTCTCCAAGATTTAATATATTCAAATATGTATGTAGTTTCATGCGTAAATAATACTCTTGGAACGTATTGATTCAATAATAATTAATGATGACATCAAAAATAACAACACTGTCAATTAGATAAATTTAAATTATGTGAAAATCATCTAAAAGAAAAAGTGTCAAATTCTCAATTAATAAATTAATCTCAAATTATGTAAAATTTTTTTTTTGTTTTCTTATTTTATTTATAAATACTTTTATGTTTTATTTTTATTTCTTGAAATGTTTGGTAAAGAATTTTTTGACATTTTAAACATTTCGTCTATTTACGGCATAACATTTTTTTTTTTTTTTTGTAGAAATAATTTTAGAAAATTCTATAAATACAAAATAGTATATATAATTGGTATTTAAGTTTAAGATAATGTTCAAAAAGGGTTCTTCAAAAATAAATCATTAATGTATCAGTTTTCTTATAAAACTTAGTGTGTTGTACAATGACTCTTTGGTTTAATGACTTTTGTGAATGCTACCAGTGTAAAATAAACACTGAAATCAAATTTTGAGCTAAACGTGTATAAATCTCTTAGATAACAATTTCTGACAAATTTTATGTTATTTCTAAATAATTTATTGCATTTGAAAGGGAAGCGATCAAGCTAGATTAGAAGAATTAAGAAAATATAGTTTGATGTACCACTTAAAATTATCTATGCACGTTTTTCCACTTATCCAAAATACTTAAAATAAATTTTAGAAATTATCGTATATCGAGTGGTTTTTGAATTTTCAGATTATAAACATTTTGATTTATTTTTGGTACAAATGTTGTTTTTATTTTTTTACACATCAAAGTGATACTTACATACATTTCGAGACGAGATAGTTTAAAGATAAAACGTGTTGTACAATATAATGCAACAATTTATAAAATTCGCTGATTACATGTACCTTGTAAAAAAAATACATGTTTTAATTCATACTAGATGACACTTGTGCATGTGTGTATATTGTCTCTTGCTAATTGGGTATTTTTGTTTAGTCGGTTAGGCGGGAGGTTGTTTTACTTGAATACATTTGTATTCCTTCCACGTATCAATTGGTCAGTTTGGCGTTCTAACGATTATATCTGTAATACGGAAAGTATAAAAAAAATATAAACCTAACGTATTTTTTTTTTTGTAGTAGGCGAATTACAAAATAAATAGTTTTCTCACTTCTAATCATTTCCGTTTTCTTATCTTTCAATTCAATTGACTCATGTTTTATTTCTTTTGTTTTCTTTCATTTTATAATATGTAAATATAAATCAAAAATTAGACGACATAATAGAAATAGAAAATAAAATTTCCATTTTTCATCGTACCCGCGCTAAATGTTTATGATTTAAAAAATAAATAAAAATACAAATGTCATTTAACTTCTGAAAGCAAGCGCAACAACAACAAAAACAAAATCTCATGGTTAGAATTTTATGTTATTTATAGTATCCCATGCTGTCTATCCATTGGGTTTGTATATAATATAGTTATATATAACATATGAAGTTCAATGTATCGTTTGTTTTTGATATCGCGAGCTTTAACGCGATAGCAGCATATATCAACACATGGCGTATTTATTACTGTCTTTAATTAACAGCATGCGACTTGTGTATGCTAATCTAAACAAAAAACGAAAGAAAAGCGAGTTGATTTTTTATTTCCATTTTTTTTTTTTGCAGTTTAATTTTTTAATTATAAAACACACATCATAAAATTTTTTTTATGACTAACTAAATCGCGGAATTTTTATGAAATGTGAAGAGATATACGTATTCGCGATATATGTATGAATGAATGAATGTTTCAGACTTATTAAAAAAAATTGTAATAAATCGTTTGGTTTTATTTAAATTTTACTTATGTCTAGATGAAAAATTTAATTTGTTTATATAGTGACATCATATGGTATGTGATTTTTCTGCATAATTAGCAGGGCCCAACTTATGTACCGTTTGATTTATTTCTCGAAAATTAAATCTCAAAAACAAGAAACTCGAGATTTATGTAAATCCGGTAATTTTTTACTGTTTATTTAAACAGATGCATTAATAAAATTCGCCATATATCCGTCTTATAGGAATTGAGAAACAGCCTCAAGAGAGAATGCAAAGCAGAAAATATTCAACAGGTAGAAGGATAGAGAAATGGTAGAGAATACTGGGAGCTTTCTTAAAAAAAAGTCACATCGGTCTAACCATTAATTGGCCAACGAATGGTGGATTCACGCGGTTGGTTTTTTACCCTAGAGTATCTATTTCCGAGCTACTTAACTAATCAATCATTTAGGAAATAAATACAAATAGAAAATTTAGTCTGATTAAGAACTTAAAAAATTCTTCTTCTGATTAAGAACTTATAAAATATTTCATTATTTTACATTATTTTTAAATCATTAAAACCAAAGATCCTTAACATCTTTTAAGTATATTTTTCTTGCTCACCAAACCTTTCCGGTAACGTTACTAATTTGTAAACCTGATATGACAATTGGCACATTATTAATCAATTATCTCTCGGTGGCAACTAACGAAGAAAATCAACAATTTGCAATTAATGAGCGTTGAGGCGTATATTTGATATTGCGTCAAAATTTAATGAAGCATATCTGAGTGTGGAATAATTTACATTTTATAATTAATTATTTGGATTGAAACTATTAGACTGCCGTATCAATCAATTACGATACCATTGACGTGAAACATCGATATGCATACTATGCTATGTCAATATTGGCGCATATAGTAAACTAGATTATGCTTGCTCTACGATTCATTATAATATACTTCACACATTAAACGCATCAGCAACAGCTCATCTTAACATCCTGCTCCCATTTATAATTTTTCTCATCAACTTCAAAATCTTAATAAACTAGAAATAACTTTGAAGATCCAGTTAAACTGTTCCTAATCTCAAGACTACAAATTCAAAAAATTACATGAAAAAAAAATTAAATTCCACAAGAGCTAAACTTTAAACCTCAAAAGATGTTAGGAATGCCTTTAAATTCATATTTCAGAAGTTCGAAAAATGTCAAAATGCTGAATTTCAAACTATATAAGTTTTACAGCTAGTTCGATAAACTGAAATTTATTGGGATCACCACGTTTTCTAGAAAGAACTTAATCTGGATTGGGGGAAAACCTGGAAATCTTGTGTTTTAAAAAACTTGAAAGTAAAAAATTCTCGAAAATTAAAGATCTCGAAAAAACATATGGAGCAAGAAATAAAAAGAGGAAACCATCGTATTCCCAAAAATTAAAATCACAAATACAAAAATCCCCAAAAAATACAAAATAACCCCATTAAAAAGAAAGGCCTCATTAAATTATTGTCAACTACAATATAAAACAAAATGGTGCTATGATTTCTTGTTATCCTTGCGCAAATTATTAAAAAACGTTTCTTTTTCTATGAATGTTAAAATTTCAAAAAATTGTCAAAGCAGGGGTTTGGGACGGCAGCCCATCCTCTAAGGAATTCTTAAAATTGTAGCAGTTATTTAAAATTTTTAAATTATCAGAACCCTTAAACCCATGAAATTCATAACTTCTGTATTCTGAAAATTTTAATTTTTTTAATGTTGTAAATTTTTTCAATTCTGTAATTTTTTTCAATTCTTTGAATTCATGAAATTTTTATATTTTAGAAACCATTTAAATTATTTTTAATATACTGACATTTATAAATTTCATTAAAAAAAAATTAAGAAACAATTGAGAATTTATTTAATTCTTAAAATTTTTGCAATTTTTTCATATAAGAAATTTTTAAAATTCTTTACAATTTTTAATTCTTAGATTATTTATATTCAATTATATTCATGAAAGTTTTGATGTTCTTGCAATTTTCGTGTTTTTGAAACTTTCAATTCTATAAATTCTTAAAATTAAAGAAATTTTGGAACTTCGTGCGATTTTTGTATTATGAAAATTCTTAAAATTCTTGCAATTTTTGTATTTTGGAAATGGTTTAATTCTACAAATTTTATAAATTTCGTAAATTCTTTTAATACTGTTAACTCTTTCAATTCTGTAAATTATGAAAATCATGAAATTTTTTATCTAGTTATTTTTATATTTTATAAAATATTGTAATTTTTATGTTTTGAAAATTCGTTAAATTTTTAAAATTTTGTAAATCATTTATATTTTTTAGACTAATAAAATTCTTGAGAATAATACATTCTTTTCAATAATAAATTCTTTCATAAAATTGATCAAATTTTGCAATTTTTGCAGCTAAAAAATTCTTTAAATTTTTGAAATTCTAAACACTTCCAAAAATTAAAAACAATTAACAAACAATATTGTGTTCTGGAAATTTGTTAATTTTTTTAATTCTGAAAATTATTTAAATTCTACAGAATAATAAATTCTTTCATTCAAATTATTGGAATTCTTACAATTTTTTTATTTTGAAAATTCTTTAATTTTTTGCAATTTTTGCATTTTAGAAATTCTTTCAGTTCTGAAAACTTCCAAACAAATAAAAAAAATTTAATTAATTTAATGAATTTCATGAAAAAATTTATAGAACTTTAATTTACAGAATTATATTCAATTTGCAATTATTGCATTTTGAAAATTCCTTAAATTCTATAAATTTTGTACATCCTTTCAATCCTGTAAATTCTTGAAATTCATGAAATTTATTTGTATTTTAAAATTTTTGCTATTTTTGTTTTTTTTGAAGTTCTTTAAATTGCAATTTTTAAATTTTTTATGCTTCAAAAAACTAAAAAAATTAATTTAATTTAAAGAAATTTGTAAATGAAAATAAAATAATTTTATGAATTTAAAGCATTGAATAGTTTGGGGATATTTATGAATACGAATATGAATATATATGTATTTGATTTAAAAAAAAGAGTGAAACTCTTTAAATTCTATAAATTTTTAAAATTAAAGAAATTTTGAAACTTCGTGCAATTTTTGTATTTTCGAAATTCTTAAAATTCTTGCAATTTTTTTATTTTGGAAATGGTTTAAATTCTACAAATTTTGTAAATTCCGTAAATTTCTTTAATTCAGTAAACTGTAAATTTTGAAAAAGAAAAAATTCTGAAAATTCCGTAAATTTTGAAAATCATGAAATTTTTGATCTGGGTATTTTTGTATTTTAGAAAATCTTGCAATTTGTATGTTTTGAAAATTCGTCAAAATTTTTAAAATTTTCTAAAGCATTTAAATTTTGTAGACTAATAAATTCAATAATAAATTGTTGAGAATAATAAATTCTTCTCAATAATAAATTATCCATAAAATTGTTGAAATTTTTGCAATTTTTGCAGCTAAGAAAATCTTTAAATTTTTTAAATTCTAAACACTTCAAAAAATTAAAAAAAAAATTAATTAATTTACTGAATTTACAGAACTTTAATTTACATAATTTAAAGATGCAACTTTTGCATTTTGGATATTCTTGTAATTTTTGTATTCTGGAAATATTTCAATTTTTTTAATTCTGAAAATTATTTAAATTCTACAGAATAATTAATTAAAGAGAATAATAAAAATAGAAATTCTTACAATTGTTTATTTTGAAAATTCTTTAATTTTTTGCAATTTTTGCATTTTTGAAATTCTTTAAGTTCTGAAAACTACAAACAAATTTAAATTTTTTTAATTAATTTAATGAATTTCATGAAAGGACTTTTCGAATTTACAGAACTATATTAAATTTTTGCAATTATTGCATTTTGAAAATTCCTTGAATTTTATAAATTTTGTAAAATATTTAATTTTTTTACATCCTTTCAATCCTGTATATTCTTGAAATTTACGAAATTTATTTGTATTTTAAATTTCTTGCAATTTTTAAATTTTTTATGCTTCAAAAAATTAAAAAATTAATTTAATTTAAGGAAATTTGTAAATGAAAATAAAATAATTTTATGAATTTAAAGCATTGAATAGTTTGGGGATATTTATGAATACGATACGAAATCAAATGTATAAGATTTGTATTTGATTTAAAAAAAACGAGTGAAACTCTTTAAATTCTATAAATTCTTTAAATTAAAGAAATTTGGAAATGGTTTAAATTCTAGAAAATCTTGTAATTTTTATGTTTTGAAAATTCGTCAAAATTTTTAAAATGTTCTAAATCATTTAAATTTTTTAGACTAATAAATTCAATAATAAATTGTTGAGAATAATAAATTCTTCTCAATAATAAATTATCCATAAAATTGTTGAAATTTTTGCAATTTTTGCAGCTAAGAAATTCTCTAAATTTTTTAAATTCTAAACACTGCAAAAAATAAAAAAAAAATTAATTACTTTAAAGAATTTACAGAACTTTAATTTACATAATTTAAAGATGCAACTTTTGCATTTTGGATATTCTTGTAATTTTTGTGTTCTGGAAATTTGTCAATTTTTTTAATTCTGAAAATTATTTAAATTCTACAGAATAATAAATTCTTTCATAAAATTGGAATTCTTACAATTTTTTTATTTTGAAAATTTTTTAATTTCTGTTTTGGAAACTTCAAACAAATTTTAATTAATTTAATGAATTTCATGAAAGAACTTTTCGAATTCACAGAACTATATTCAATTTTTGCAATTATTTCATTTTAAAAATTCCTTAAATTTTATAAATTTTGTAAAATATTACATCAAATTTATTTGGGTTTTAGAATTCGTGCAATTTTTGTTTTTTAATGAAATAATTTAAAGAAATTTGTAATTGAAAATACAATAATTTTATGAATTGAAAGCATTGAATTGGGGGGGGGGGGGGGGGGGGGGAAGGGCTATTTCTGAATACGATACGAAGTCAAATGTATAAGATTCGTATTTGATTAAAAAAACCAGTGAAAGTGATTCAAATCTGATTCAATTCCAATAAGTATCACGAATTTGTATGTTGCGTAGCTTCATGGGTCACTGAAAGGACTTTTACACGGGAACAGAAAGTAGAACATATTTCACTGTTGATCTTCAAAGTATGATTCATCCGGGATGTTTATACAAAGTGTAAAATTTTCAAGAATTTAAATCTGTAAAATTTTTAATTTCTTGAGACTAAAAGTTCTTGCAAATTCTTTATTTTGAAAAAATATCTGTAATTTATTTCATGAAATTTTTGATCTTTGGAATTGATTTTTGTTTCTTGGAAATTCTTGAAATCCTATAATATCTTTAAAATTTTTTAAAATTCTTTCAATTCTTTAAATTAATAAAATTCTTTTGGTGAAAATTTTCTAAATTCTATAAATTTTGATAATTATTTTAAATTCTTTAAAATCTTTAAATTCTGTAAATTTTGAAAGCTTTGTAAATTCTTTAATTTAATATAATTTTTTTAAATTAATTAAATTTTGAATTTTGCAATATTTACATTTTTTAAATTCTTAAAATGCATCGCAATTCTAGCACTTTGGGAATTCTTAAAATTTATTAAAATTTAGATCTTTCATATTCTGTAAATTAGATATATTTAACTTCCGTTTGAAATTTTTGCAATTTCTCTATTTAGAAAATTTTTTAAATTCAATAAATTTTCAACTTCTCGCAATTAATTTATTTTATAAATTTTTGAAATTCTGGCAATTTATAATTAAAAGAATTTCTTGAATGAATTTACAGAACTTATTTATACAATTCATAGAATTTAAATAAAATTTTCAAAAAAATAATTTACAGATTTCATAGAATATCCAAAATACAAGAATTTTCGTGAATTTAAATTTTGAATGCTCTAATTGAAAAAAATTTAAAGATATTATAGAATTTCAAGAATTTTCAAGATACAAAAATTCCATAAAAGATCGTGAATTCACAAAATTTAGAGATATTCTTTCCAAAATAAAAAAAATTGCCAGAATTTCAAGAAGCTACAAAATTTTAAAAAAATGCTCAGAATCTAAAACTGGAAATTTTTGAATTTTTTGAAATTTTTCAAATTCACTACAGCGCAAATATGGCATTTTGGAAATTTTTTAACGAACAATTTATATGAGCAACCAAGAACAATTTTGTGGCGACAAACATTAGCATAAAAAATAATAAATTGGCACTGAATATAATATTTTGGAACAAACAAATAACTTAACTAGTAATAAAGTAAAAAAAATTCTGGACGAATTTAATAATTTTTATTCTCTAATTTGTACCCGACTGATAAACTAAAATTGAAATTAAATAGTTAAAACAGGAAGAATTGTATAAATACTCGGAAAGTGGGGGTTTTGGGGTGGCCCGGTTTGGGTCATAACGGATACATGATGATTTTTATATCAGTGATTAGGGGAATAAAACAAAGTCCTTGTGGGGAAGAAAAGGTCTTATTATACTTGAGCTTCTGGCTATACTTCAGAATTTTCTAATACCACAAATATGTCTTCGGCTGACTCTGTAGGAGTTTGCACGTCTTCTTGCAGGTATCGCACATATGTCATGCAATGCATACAACACCCAACGGTAAAGTACCATACCGTTATTATGGAATACGGTCCGTCCCCAACTAATAGTCTGGGTGATATATCTGTTTGCTTCTCAAGATATGATTTCTAGGCATATAAGAGAATCTAAGGCGCTGAGGCGTAAAGTCACTTGCTACTTATTCTGGTCGCTCGGCGGTGCTTAGTTTACCATTACAAGGATTGATTATTTACCCCAGGCCACTGCTACACAACAGCCTTTCCATCTCCTCGAAATAATCCAAGTTAACATTTGAGTTTGTTTGACAATTTGGTTACGCAGTATGTCGTGCTTATCAAACACTTAGCTCGTGATGGAGGTATTTTTCATAAGAATCTGGGAATAGTTTTTCATAACGTAATAATTACACTGGAATTCAACGTTTTCAGATTTTGAAAATCAGATTTTGAGCGTTCTTGAAATTTGGTACAAATTCTTAAATCTTAAAATCAATTAATTTTCTTGTGTTCGATCTGATTTCCGAAATTGTAAGATTTATAAATTTTTTAATTTAAATATTGCTAAATTATTAAAAACTTAAAATTAAATTTGAAATTAATTTCAATTCTTAAATTTCATGTCATGGAATTTGAACTAAAAATTCGAGTTCATTTGATCTTTTAAAACCGGACATTTCATACAGGACGACATTAGAATTCTAAATTTAAGAATTTGAAGAAATTTTGATAAATATTGGATATTGAATTTGAAATTTTTAACATTCTTAAATCTTCTTTAATTTATTCGTCTGGTTTGGCTGAAACTGAATAATTTTACTTTTTTATCATTTGGCTTGAATATCGTACACACAAATGTTTTATTCATAATCCACAAGCTCATATTTCAAAATATCGTATTATTTATAGATGCAAGCCCGATTTTTTAAACATTAATTACTCAATTGCAACGTCAATCTTAATTTTTTAAAGCCAAACATAAATTCATATGTGTAACTTCTTTAAAATGATTGAATGATGTATGTATGTAGTATGTATTTCAATCAACAAAATGAATTTCATTAAATTGTAACAATAAAAACATTTAACGCATCTTCCCACTAATAAAAACCAACAATTTTACTGTCAACAAAATATTTAATTCATTTAGTAAGTACAATTCAAATCACGTATATTTACTTTTGAGTCATCGTGCTTCGTTTTTGTAACCGTTTTCCTTCACTGAGCACTATACAATTTAATTAGAATAAACTTAATTAATCTGATATTCTGGGTCACAAAAACACAATTTAGACCGTGTACGGCCTGGAATATTCAAAGTTTTTATTTTATTTAACCCTATGGTTTCTAAATCGTGGCATGATTAATGATCACATTTCATCTAATTTGTTTTTTATGCAAGCGGTGTTTAGTTTTTTTTTGATTTATTTTTCAAATCACGGTACAGATGGTAAACTAGGTAATATAAGATACGATTTCTGTAATTGATATTCAAATTAAATCAATCAATATTTTTTTTTTGTTTTAGGGATCATTACTGAAATTAAATCAGATATACTATACAAACTTACATTTTGAATTTCAAAATAGTTTTTGTTTATTGTTTATCGACATTTTATGATTCATAAACAAAATGAATAAAAATTTCAGTATGTGCGATTAACTAATGAGTTAATTACTGTTATCCCCCCTAAAAAAAAACTATTAAGTCATAATCGAGTAAAATTTCGTAATATTATTTTAATAAGTGCTGTAACTTAAAATTATGTTGTAGAGTAACACCTAAGCGCCGCCTAATGAGTTATAAAATCGAGACGTCACTAAGACCATAAATTAATTTTTAAGAGCATTTATTTCATTTTGTTTTTCTCAAGCAATTTAGAAGACTTATGTTAGCCTTAGACAATATAATAAAAAAAAAAACAGTTTCACATTTGTATTGTAAATGCGATACGCCACTAAATACGATCATTTATCATTAAGCAATTAATTATTAATTTGTAATTAATTTAAAATAGTTGGTTGTACGTTTTATTGAATTGAAGTCGAAATTTAATAAAACTTTATAAAGTACAAAGACAAACTTACGAAATGTAAAATTAATTTAGTTATTGATCGTAACACTTTCATGCATAATGGATAAAGTTTAGGACCTACATTTTATACTGTATACTTTTTGTGTTTTAAACGTTCTGAAATATTAAAAAGACTAATATTCTATTCGGAATTTAAAAATACTCAATGTGTTAAAAGTATTTGTCAATAAAACAATATTATCACACGCACTATAACCATATTCACAAGAGGAAATGATTATTGACCTATATTTAACAAACAAAAATAATAAAACGACGTACTTTGAAATCTATTAAAATTAAATTATCCACAGTTAAAGTGTATGTAAGTTTAACAATAAATGTGTGTATTACAGAAGGGTGTGATTTTGAAAAATTTAACTCAATGACACAGAAGAAAGAACAATCTTGAAAAATTTAATTTTAAAAAGCGTGAATTGAAATTAAATCTACACGATCATTTATTACGTCTATTTAGCATTTATCTAAATCTCAGTATACGATCAGCGGATCAGGAATGGGCAACCCAAATAAGCGCGGGAACTAAAACGAAATTAAAAAAACAGAAATGTGACAGATTAAAACCAATTAATTTTTAAATTGTTATTTCAAAATTAAACAAATGCTTAAAATGAATGAAGTTGTATTCGAAATTTACTCATCTCAACTTAAAGAATTTATAGGAAACGAAAACTAAATTAAGCTGTATCGAATTAGTGGTCACAACATGAATTATGTTCGTTTAACACCATTGTGAGCCATTCTAGGTCACCAGATGACACCTACTCTTCTGGAATCTAACTTTAATGCATCGCAGTTTGTCCACTACTGTTATTCTCAATTACACACCGAATAATATAATTAAACTAAATTTGTACACATGTTAAATGCATACTCTCATTATATATAAAAAGGTAATAAACAGCTTGAAAAACAAAATTGTTTTTCATTTAAACGAAAACTATTAACTATAAAGTTTAAATGAATTACCATATCACGATTAAGTTGTTATTTTTTAGTATTATTTTATCTTATGTATAAGACAAAAGAATTTTTTCTTCATATTGTCTTGTATCATTAACATATCAACAATAAGAATTGAAAACAAAATACAAATTACAACCAAGTATTTTATCTTTTATGCAATTTAAAGTTTTTAATTTTTTTATCGTGATTTTATATAAAATAAACCGTTTAAATGAGCATCTTATTTAAATGATTTTTTTTTTATTTTTACAAGAATTTATATGGACAAATTATGTTGGAGATACATAAGAGTGAATTAATTAAATACCACGAAGTTATTACGATCGCGATGTTATATAGACGTGTTAATAAAATTGAGTTATCAACAAGAGTTGATTATACTTATTCGCTTAAATCTTTATGTTGTTTGATTACTGATTTTATTGGCTGCCCCATCCCCCCAACACTGCCAACACTGACACTTTTTCGTGATAATGAAGTTGAGGCATTGAAATACCTGAACCAAACATTTGTTTTGATTAAAAAAGCATCTCAGACGTATAAACAGATCAACATCAAAATACGCACAGACGACCGATAGGCAGATGGACCTAGATACCGATAATAGGCAGATTCAATAACCAGTTCTGGCGGCAAAATTAATTTAAGTTGGTTAGAATTACCACTGTAAGCTGGGTATCAAAATTAATCGAATTTTCACTAATCGATAAGTCGATAAATTATATAACACGATAACACTGATTTGTTGTTAACAAATAATTTTTAAATTCGACTTGTTTTATGTTGATTTCTATTAAATCGGGATTACTTCAATAAATGTATTTCAATTACCATACAATGTTATGTTATTTGGGTACTGCGTCTTGAAATCAATATTAATCTGAAAGGTGTAACAAAATCCCCCAAAAGGGATTTTGTTAAACAGAACATAGCAATAGAGGTCTGGTTGCGGTATTGCACTGGCTGAAGCTCGCCGCTAGGCGTGGGGGTTACCAGACATATTACTATGCTTGAAAACCGCATAGAGATAAAACGAAGGGGACAAGAAAATTATCCTACCGTGCCACGACCACAGTGGTAGATAATCATAAATGGGAGCGTTCGACAAGGACGCCGGTGCCACTCCGGCGACCCTGCTCAAGGCCTAGGTCAGCATAAGGCCGCCCATCCTCACGCGATCACACAGAACTATTTACACACACATCACTTTTAAATCAAATGTAACCATAAACTCATAAAAAAAATCTGTAATTACCGGATGAAGATCAAATCAGACAAAAGAAAAAAAAAAATGAAATGAAAAGAAATTTAAAAGGAAAATGAACCGTTAACAAAAATTACAAAAAAAACGTGGTGCGAATCGATTATGGGGTGTCGTATGCGACGCCACCCGGAACCTGTAAACCCTCAAAAATTTATGAAATTTATAAAAAAAAAAAAAAAAATATAATAAAAAAACAACACAAAACCAAGTTTGGTTTACAATATTAAAAAGGAAAAACTCACACGGTGTTGACGGCGTTCTTTATGTATTTTGGCCGTCACACCTTACCTGAACAAACACCCAAAATTTAGGCCCGACCGACCTACAATAACAGCGCCGACGCAGGAACACAGTAGCCCCCTCTGGCTTCTCGAACCCCACTCCTTTAGGAGGAGTTGCTGCCACAAACCCAAATTCTTTCAGCAATACAATAATAATGGCTTTAGGCCACCACAAGCACTATAAAATCAACAAATGCTTTGATCTCGCACGGTTCGAACTGAGAACGTAACTTTTCTGCTCAATAATTAACTATGATGGTTCACCGAATATGGAATTTAGTTTTAATATTATTATCGATACAATTTCCACCACTTCGTCAGTATATACTGTTTCCCATTTTATACGTATCTGTATATTCACTATATTCTATTCACTAATTGGATAGTTTCGCCAAAGACCCCAATACTCATACGTATCCCCGAAAATTAAGCAAAACTACATTGGTGTGTATTCATTATTTTTTTTTTTGTTTCCTTTTTATATTTTTATTCACAACTTAATTTTTCAACAAAAGTTTATAATTATTTATTTTAGGTTTTTTTTTTTTTTATTGATCCAACACTGGATTTTTAATTTATCCTCCTTATCCAATTATTTAAACAAAAAAAATTTAAATTTACAAATGGAGGGTTTGATCACGCAATTTCTCAATACCCCGTCCACTATTACACCAAAACTTGATTTATTTTTCTTTTATTTTTTAAATTAACAAAAAAAAAAAACATTTATTACTTTATAAAATTCCAAACGAGACTCTATTATTGTTCCAAATTCAAAACTCGACTATCCAAAAAAAAATACCGACGCGTACAAAATAAAAATTTATTCCCCCACCAAAAAATTATTTACTAAAGAAAACATTAACCAATTACCCGACCGATAGATTTCGGATGGCGTATATACATACAACCGCACCCAAAAATCGACTCGCACACACCAATACTATTTAATTTAATCACTGGAACATTCCATTTACATGGAAAATCCACGCGCTAACCAAAACAAAACAGATGAAGCAACACACCAACCACTACACGTCATTACATACCATCAAAACAAAAAATGATAAAACGAATCGAGTAACCGACCAAAATACGGAGAAGTATAAAATGCTAAATGGTACACTCTACCAAAAAAAAAAATATTTTCTATTACAAATTAAGCCAAAGAAAGAATGACGTGTAGTGGAAGAGATTTTATGCAGCGCAGTGGATAAACATGCAACCTTGTTGGGATTTTCAACCGTAATTACAGATTTAAATTAAACAGATCATAACAACCACAAGCGGTTGTTACAGCGTGGGGACGACTCACACCCGAGAAAAGATCTCAAAGCCAGGCATGAAAGTAAGAGGGAAGGAGAAAAAAAATTTCACTAATAATTTGTCACAATCGTATATCCTTGGCATGATAAACTCCCAAAGGTTTTCCATCAAGATTTCTGATATTATAAGAGACTGTTCCGATTTTATCAGTGATAAAAGCAGGAATAAACTTAGCAGCTAACTTTGCAGAAAATCTATCAGGAGCACTACTTTGTGCGAAGGATCGGACAAACACAGGTTGATCAGGCAGGAAATTCCTATTGGTACTTCGTAAATTATAACGAGCAGCGGATTTCTCATGTGCAACTTTCAGGTAATGAGTTATTTGATCACGAATAAGATTTAATCTATTAGACTTGGACAACACATGTATTTCGTTATCATCCTGAGGAGATAAAAGTTTACGTAAAGCATAATCTGAACCGTTTAAGGACATGTGTTGACCAAAGACCAAATAGTGAGGAGAAAAATTCGTGACGTCGTGTTTAACATTTCGCAATGCCGCAGTGATTTCAGACAGATGGCAATCCCATTCATTATGTGCATGATCATCAAGATAAGACCGAATACTAGACAGTAACGTCCGATTAACTCTCTCAGAAGCGTTGCTTTGAGGAGAGTAAATAGGAGTACGTATATGATCAACATTATATTTTTTCAAGAGATCTTTAAATAAGTTAGATATGAATTGTTTACCATTATCAGAAGTAATCACTGCAGGCACAGAGAAAAGTAAAAACACCTCATTTTCCAAAAAGCTACACAGAGAAGAGGCGGAAGCTTCACGCAATGGTTTGACTAGAACAAACTTTGAATAATGATCCAACACGATAGCGATACAGGTATTACCTTGTTTGGAGCGAGGATAAGGTCCAAGGAAATCAACGAACAATTTTTCAAAAGGTCTGGTAGACTCAGTTTGAGAACCCATCAAAGGTTGAGTGCTAAAATTTACAGGCTTATTCATCTTGCATTGTAAACAATTAGAGATGAAAAGTTTGATTTGTTTAGTCATACCAAACCAGAAAAATTGCCGTTGAAGTCGTTCTACAGTTTTTTTAATACCCATATGAGCAGAAGTAGGAGAAGAATGAGCCAGTTCAATTAAGTTTGCAGTCAAGGACAACGGAACTACTAACTTCCATTCAGACAAATCAGTGGACGTATAACGAGAAGCGTAGGAAGGTAAGATCAAGAGTTTATTATCACGGATTTTGAAGTTGTGATCACAATCTTTTAATTGTTGTACTCGATTGATCTGTTGTACATATTCATCGTCCTGAAAAGCTGAAGAGTTAAGATCAATATGTAGAACCGAATTGTCACTTGAAGAATTTAAACTAGACACATTTTCTTGTATAACAGGAGAATCACAAAGTAAGGAGGAATCATCATTCAAAGTAGTTTCAACAGGAGGAAAAGGTTGATCGTTACTTACATCGTCTGTGGGCTCACTATAAAAAGCTCTAGAAAGGGCATCAGGTACAACATTCACCGTTCCTTTACGATATCCGATATCAAATTTGTACGCTTGCAGCTTTAAACTCCAGCGGGCGAGTCTACCAGATAGATCTTTTTGGGACATCAACCAGCGGAGACTAGCGTGATCAGTATAAATCGTGAACGGGTATCCCTCGATATAGGGCCGAAATTTTTGGACGCTAAGTACTGCTGCGTAGCACTCCAACTCAGTTACAGAATAATTCCTCTGAGCGGCATTAAGTTTGTGCGAAAAGAATTCAATGGGATGTTCAGCGCCATCAGGATCAAGCTGAAAAAGTACACTACCCACGCCAACAGCACTTGCGTCGCATTGGATGAAGTTTGGGCGCCACTGTAACAAAATCCCCCAAAAGGGATTTTGTTAAACAGAACATAGCAATAGAGGTCTGGTTGCGGTATTGCACTGGCTGAAGCTCGCCGCTAGGCGTGGGGGTTACCAGACATATTACTATGCTTGAAAACCGCATAGAGATAAAACGAAGGGGACAAGAAAATTATCCTACCGTGCCACGACCACAGTGGTAGATAATCATAAATGGGAGCGTTCGACAAGGACGCCGGTGCCACTCCGGCGACCCTGCTCAAGGCCTAGGTCAGCATAAGGCCGCCCATCCTCACGCGATCACACAGAACTATTTACACACACATCACTTTTAAATCAAATGTAACCATAAACTCATAAAAAAAATCTGTAATTACCGGATGAAGATCAAATCAGACAAAAGAAAAAAAAAAATGAAATGAAAAGAAATTTAAAAGGAAAATGAACCGTTAACAAAAATTACAAAAAAAACGTGGTGCGAATCGATTATGGGGTGTCGTATGCGACGCCACCCGGAACCTGTAAACCCTCAAAAATTTATGAAATTTATAAAAAAAAAAAAAAAAATATAATAAAAAAACAACACAAAACCAAGTTTGGTTTACAATATTAAAAAGGAAAAACTCACACGGTGTTGACGGCGTTCTTTATGTATTTTGGCCGTCACACCTTACCTGAACAAACACCCAAAATTTAGGCCCGACCGACCTACAATAACAGCGCCGACGCAGGAACACAGTAGCCCCCTCTGGCTTCTCGAACCCCACTCCTTTAGGAGGAGTTGCTGCCACAAACCCAAATTCTTTCAGCAATACAATAATAATGGCTTTAGGCCACCACAAGCACTATAAAATCAACAAATGCTTTGATCTCGCACGGTTCGAACTGAGAACGTAACTTTTCTGCTCAATAATTAACTATGATGGTTCACCGAATATGGAAT
The DNA here is from genome assembly GCA_963556165.1 of Tipula helvola. Lineage (NCBI taxonomy): Eukaryota > Metazoa > Arthropoda > Insecta > Diptera > Tipulidae > Tipula > Tipula helvola. The sequence continues at coordinate 301,756,732 of OY744481.1, read as the reverse complement.
TTAGTTTTAATATTATTATCGATACAATTTCCACCACTTCGTCAGTATATACTGTTTCCCATTTTATACGTATCTGTATATTCACTATATTCTATTCACTAATTGGATAGTTTCGCCAAAGACCCCAATACTCATACGTATCCCCGAAAATTAAGCAAAACTACATTGGTGTGTATTCATTATTTTTTTTTTTGTTTCCTTTTTATATTTTTATTCACAACTTAATTTTTCAACAAAAGTTTATAATTATTTATTTTAGGTTTTTTTTTTTTTTATTGATCCAACACTGGATTTTTAATTTATCCTCCTTATCCAATTATTTAAACAAAAAAAATTTAAATTTACAAATGGAGGGTTTGATCACGCAATTTCTCAATACCCCGTCCACTATTACACCAAAACTTGATTTATTTTTCTTTTATTTTTTAAATTAACAAAAAAAAAAAACATTTATTACTTTATAAAATTCCAAACGAGACTCTATTATTGTTCCAAATTCAAAACTCGACTATCCAAAAAAAAATACCGACGCGTACAAAATAAAAATTTATTCCCCCACCAAAAAATTATTTACTAAAGAAAACATTAACCAATTACCCGACCGATAGATTTCGGATGGCGTATATACATACAACCGCACCCAAAAATCGACTCGCACACACCAATACTATTTAATTTAATCACTGGAACATTCCATTTACATGGAAAATCCACGCGCTAACCAAAACAAAACAGATGAAGCAACACACCAACCACTACACGTCATTACATACCATCAAAACAAAAAATGATAAAACGAATCGAGTAACCGACCAAAATACGGAGAAGTATAAAATGCTAAATGGTACACTCTACCAAAAAAAAAAATATTTTCTATTACAAATTAAGCCAAAGAAAGAATGACGTGTAGTGGAAGAGATTTTATGCAGCGCAGTGGATAAACATGCAACCTTGTTGGGATTTTCAACCGTAATTACAGATTTAAATTAAACAGATCATAACAACCACAAGCGGTTGTTACAAAGGATAAGATAAGCATTAAACAATATAAGAGGAAATATATATTATATGTTTATATATCATGAAAACCTACAAATTCTGGACCAAATACATTTTATACAATGTTCATTCCTCTAATATCTTACAGCATCTGAATTACTTAACATTTGATTCACTCTTGCCATTGTTGTTTGCTGCCATTTCTGCAAAACCAACCCTGTTGTGCTTCTGAGGTGCTGAAGTTTGGCTTTAATTTCCATAAAAGATTTCGAGTGAATATTTTTATCTGTGGGACAAAAAAAAACACTCAAATTTTTACTTAAATCTAGCTTATTGGAGTGATTGTGTTTACTATCTGTTATTAAATCTGATGAAACCTGAGTTTTTTCTAAAACTTTTTTCGTTGGTTTACGAATTTTTTTTTTAAATCTTGTTTGCTAACATTGGAAGCGGTTATATATGTAGCTTTCCGGTCGGATGCAAACGTCATCTTCGTAGAAAATATGTGTCCTTAAAATCAAAGGTCCAGTAAATTAATCGTAATAATCATATTTTTGTAGAATTTTCGTTAACTCAATAATATCATCTAGTAATTGCTTTATCTTTGATGTGTTGATTTTGACGGCCTTCACCAAAAAAAAATTTTCCACGAGGAGAGTGCAAATTATATCTCGATGTTTGTGTTCTAAATAGAAATTTTTTAAAAAAAGCAATTGCAATTGGGCCACACTTCTGTTCCTTTATTATATTTTCAACCACCTATGTATAACAAAAAGGCAAAGATTTATTAATTAATTTATATAACAAATAGCTTTGTAAGTAAATTATAGACATACCAAATTCTTCATTTGTTGCAATATTTTCCGGAATGGCATCCGAGTTAATAGATATATTGGGAACCTGGTAATAAAATAGTCAATTTTAATGTGTATGCCCTTATATAAAACCTTTGAGTAAAATTTTAGATTTTGAATGTTAAATTCGGAAGAATCGAAAACGTGTGGCGAAAATTGATTTGAAACAAGATTGGCTTCACTTATAATTTCAAGCTATTTTCAGTTGAAGGTAAAAGTAAAGCGGCAAATTTTAATTGTGCTTTTATAGCCATACTCAAACTAATATTTCTGCGTCTCGAAATGACCTTTGCGTAAGGCTTCAATTCAAAATGCTTAGCTTCATATCTAAAACACTGTATGCTTTTTAGTGGACCCAAATATCTAATAATAGTAGTTCGCATATAATTTCGTCTTGTTAATTCGTAGAAAGTAGCATGTCTATTAATTCGATAAATTCACAGAGATAAATTCAAGTTTCATCTTCCACGGGGATCAGATCATGAATTATTATTGAAAGGAAATGTATGAAAGACCACATTTCTCTAGCTGAAAATTGGAACTTTTTGCTTTTAATATGACTGAGTTTAATATTCTTTGAGATATTCCCAATTTCGTATTCTCCATAAGGAAATATGGATTTCAATTTATTAAGTAAATCTAAATCACTATACTTCTTAACCATTAAGTCGGATAGTATGTGTGACAAATTATAATGACAAACACCCTCACATATATCATAATATCTGCGGCCATACTACTAGTGACATGAAAAGAAGGAATTAAATTGAAAATGCAAGTGCTGTGAATATCGGTTTCCTTATAGTTATTTAAAATAACATCATGATTATAATTTTCAATGGTGCGGATTATGTCACAATTTTCAGGATTAATCCAAGTATAAAACGGATTTGAAATGTGTTGTTATCAGATCAAATGATTAATCCATTAACTTCTAACATTTTTAATTCTTCTACAGGTGTATAAAGCGTTGCATCATTTTCAAATTCTTTGATAAAACAACTTCTTATCAAACCCGCAACATAAATATCTTTGATTTTGGAGATTGAATTTAAAACTGGGAAATTGTAATATATTCCAGTTAGGGAATGAGTGACAGCGTGCGAACCAAGTGCATTATTGACTTCGAAGTCATTTCCGAACAAAAAAAAAAAAGGTATCAACATTTTATTTTGATACTTACGACGTTTTTCTTTCTATAGTTTTCCCTGTACAAAATGAGTTAAACATGCTTCATCATTTTCTAATCTAGTAATATTTTTCAATGCGCAAGCAAGAACTCCGTTCAATTCAAAAATATTTCTAAATTGAAAATAAGGAAAAATTATTCCTTTGCAATTGTTCTCTTCCAAAATCTGTATTCCTTTTTGATATATTTCCGTAATCTGTCTAGTGAAAACAGTATACGGCTTTGAATTAAATCGCTTTCTTTTAAATATTAAAAAAATTAATATTTATTATCTAGTGTATTCTCTTTACTCGATAAGCGAAGCTGCGCTTTTATGCTGACGAGACAAATGCTATAGTCAAAAAGTGTACTCATAATCGAAAATTGTTAATACAACTGATCTTTACTAAAGTTTACTTATGAAATCCTTACTGGGCATAAGTAAAAAGTAGCAAAAATTAAGTTAATTTTACAATTTTGGAGTTAGGTACTTAACAGGTTATGTAGAAAAAAGCATAATGTTTTTATGTTTGGTAAAACATTTAGGGTATAGTTAAATAATATCTCGCTGAAAATTCCTATTCTTTCATTCTCGAGTAAATACAACAAATTCATTTTTTCTTGTTGTTTTACTCGAGAATGAAGGAATAGGAATTTTCAACGAGATATTATTTTAACTACTAGTTTTGGGTTCATGTTACAAGCTGCGTTAGAATGTTATGTTAAATAAATGTTGCGTTAAAATGTTACGTGTCATGTAAAATGTTATATTAAATAAAAATAATATTTCGTCTCTTTTTATTTACAACATTAAAATAGAAACAAAAAATACAAAAAACATAGGGAGAGTACTTTCAGTGTTCACGTTACATGTATGCTGTGTCATATAGCAAAAATATTGTTACGAACTGGGCTACTGAGTTCGTTCGGATCTTGAAATTAAAAACACTGTGTACTTTTTATTTCACTCTACTTTTATACACTTTGATATTTGTTTTGACATTACTATTTAATTCTGTCCGCTTACTGTTCTCTGCTTGCCATCGGTCGTGTTTATAACACTTAACCATCTAAGCTATTGCTGTTCATAACGTGAGCTTGTTGTATGATGACCAAAATCGTCACAATATTTATCTCTATTTTTGATTTTATGTTTTACCAAACATTTGCGGTTCAGGTGGAGCTTGAACCCCATTCGTTTTTTTTTTTTTTTTGGAGTGGTGTTGCCCCGATTTTCGCATAATTGCATTCTTTCCGTCAATTTGGTTGCATATGCCAGAACATCTGTTTTTGCACCGAATGTAAAATTGTTATTTGATTTCGGGATTTTGCCAGATTTAAAAAAAAAGTGATTAAGTTTTAATTTCTCCGTTCGTTCATTCTGATTTTTAATGCGTCTACCACCTCACAAACTTAAATTTGTGTTAGTAGCTCTTAAACTATGTATCTAGCATACATTTTTATACGTTAAATAATCGCAAGTTAAATGCCTTTTGCGTTATGGATCAAATATAATAATTATTCCATTCTTACTTTACCATTTCAAGGAAATATATTTTAACAAAATGCCACCAAAAAGAACGTTTAGCAAAAGATAATGCTGAAAGAAAACTCAGACGAGCAGAATATATGCGAAATTATCGTGCAAATATGAGTAAAGAGCAGAGATCTAAAATTCGTGAAAATTATTCTCAAAGGCATAGAACTGCTCGAGAAAATATGAACGAATAACGAAAAAATCAGTTACGAGAAACAGATACGCAAAGGCATAGAATAATTGAGGAAATATGACAGATGAGCAAATATTTCAAGAAAGAACTAAGTAGTGATTTACAAAGGATAAGAGATTTAAGATTACGTTATCGAAACTTAAGAGATGCAGTTGAGGTAATTATTACCGAAAACGAAGTAGACTCACATAACTGCGGACCATTGAGCTTAATTTACGAATATTGCCAAGCAAAACACTTTAAAGCAGAACAGACGTCTGACAAAAAAATCACACAGTGTTGTCAAAAAGGGAAAGTTATATGAGACCCAATTCTTACATCTCCTTTGTTGCAACAATTAATGATATTTCAACATCATTATTCAAATAATTTTTATGAGAATATATACGATCCATTTATAGTTCACTTGAATTTGAGTCAATGGGAGCCAATATTCCTCCTCCCGGTTATGAACCTTACTGTTTTAGAATCAACGGTCAAATATATCATAGAGCAGGTACACTTGATGAATCATATGCACAGCGAATGACGCTGCATGACAAGTGCAATCCTCATTTGATGGTAGAATTAAGTCAGTATATAGTAGCTGACAATTACCCATTTGCTGAAAGCTGAAGCATGTAAGATGGTTTTTGAAGTTGAACAAGAATGTATTAGACATGCGGCATTGAATAGTACTGAACCAACAATAGTAGCAATGGCAATAGTGCAAGATCGTAATTTATATCAAGGACGTTATAATGCTCCAAGAGCTAATGAAGTAGCTATTGTTTTCTAAAATGCGGATGGTGAACCTCCGCTTGAAAGAGACTTGATTATCCACTATAAAAACACCGATCCAAATTCACGCCAAACAGAGAGAATCAGTGTTTTAGATCCTAATTTGGAACCAATGGTAATTTAAACATCATAATTGGAGCATTGACCTTCTAGGACCCGTGTAACCCAAATGTAACACTTTGAATTCGTGATTTTGCCTTCATCATTTTAAGGTAGTTAGAAATTATTGATAACTATGACATGCAATCCTAAATGGCCAGAAATTGTTGAGAATCTCGAAGAAGGTCAATCTTCTGAGTTCAGACCAGATTTAGTTGCTCGAGTTTTCAAATTGAAACTTAAAGCAGAAAAAACATATTTTGGGTACACCAGTTGCGAAAATTCATGTTATTGAATTTCAGAAGCGTGGACTATCACATGCTCATATTTTAATTATTCTTAAAACAGAGAATACACCAAACTTTAATGAAGACATCGGTCGATAAATTCATTTGTCACCAACTCCAATTCATGATGCAGCGTAAATCCTCACAATTTAATGCAATTATTCAAATAGATAAATCGTTTTAGCATATAATTAGCGAATTCCATCTCGGCTTACAATTCAACAATATTCTTAATTTTATTTTCTCCTGGTCGAAAATAGTATTTTGCAATATGTACCTATCTTGTTTTAACTCCAGATTTTTTGAAGTTTCTAATAATACTTTGGGTTTCAATTAAAACTTTATTAATAGTTGTTTGCGCTTCCGCACAAAGTAAAATTAATTAAAGGTAACGAAAATAAAACACCGCCTGCTTGTACAAAGGTTCTATTGCGATTGATCGTTTTTTATTTCAGCTTCTTATTTGACAACGATTAATGCGTTCGGTTTCTTATTAATAGGAATGTCCGTCCCTAGATGGCATTAGTTAAAGGAAAGGGAAATAATATATTTAGTAATACTATCGAACTACAGGTGGCATTAATTTAATAATTATATAATTCAAATAATATCCGTTAATTCAAATAGTCCTTTGGTTTATCTCCATTACAGTGGCCGTAACATCCTGGCCGGCTAAACGAACAAGATGACCCCCGGTGGTTCCCGTTGCCATGTCGAATAATTCCCTTAGCCAATTCTAATACAACTAGGCGGTACAAACATGCTCTTCCCGTATACAAAATTTCATAATCAACATCCAGCATTTGCTCTAGGACACTGGGAAAACCCTAGGGAAAACTTCCATTAAAAACCCTAAGGAAACCCAGCATCAGATGTGACTGCTTCTTTCTCCATCGGTAGTAAACATAATAGATTGATCGGTCGTACTAATTTGCCTTTCCCCGTCTTTACCTTGCATATTCTTGCTTTGTCATCTCGTCCTATAACACTTCGATAATTCTGGACATCATCCATTGACTAGGTGGCGTTATTTTACTTTTACAACATTGCCCTTCGCATGACCATTCAAGTCATTTCTCTTCAAATTCCCATCGCCCCTTTGATTTGACATCCAAAAGCTTCCCGAGTTGGTCTAGTGTTGGCAGGCGGCCTTCACCATCCTGATTACGATATTGCTCCCATGCATCCAATGTGTACTTAGGTAACCGTTGTTTTGCGTAATGAATCCAAATTTGATCCCACAATTGCTCCGGCTTTGCAATAGTCTCCAGTTGTCTGATTCCACCATTTAAGGATACTAGTATCACCCGCAAAGAATCATGAGTTTCACGATCCTGGTTTTTAACAGCATACATTCTTCCTAAGATGCTATGGACGACATGATAATTGTCATTATATGCTTTCATCATAATTTCCCATGCTGCTTCATAATTGTCACGCGTAAGTTATTCTGGACCCAATGTCAACGCAGCCCTTCCCACACAGGCGTCCTGTAAATAAAGCAACTTGTAGAGCTACTACCACCTTGCTCAATACCAACTTGCTTCCCGATCCTATTCTGAATTTTACCCATTGCAGACATAAATCTTCCTTCTAAATCAATGTAAACGCCGCTCGTGACCAAGATGTTTCGTTGCCGATACCGCAAGTCTGCTTTCTCGAATAATTCGAAATGCCGCCTCAGTCTTTCTTGACGTATATTCAATTCGGTAACCGTCAATAGTTGAAAAACTTCCTCATTCGGTATTTCAGAAAAGAAACGTTCCAGTGACTCAATATGTTGCTCTCTTAAAATATATAATCGATCTTGATTCGACTGCTTGGAATCCTTTTCCTCATCAAACATTTCGCAATCTTCCGCGTACACTTCTGGAGATGCTTCATCGTCCATTCTGCTACTGTATAAAATTAAAATCAATAAAAGATTAGTGTTAGCCAGTCCTTTTACTGGACTTCTTTACTCATAAAAAACAAATGTTTAACCATATAACTCAAATCATCGTATGGAACATACAACACGAGAACAAATCTTCAACCGTTAAAACCAAATCATCGTGCAAAACATACAACACGAGAACAATATTCAACTTTTAAAATCTCTAAACATCGTGCGCCTCCATACGACACGAGAACAAATTCAATTTTTAAAACTCAAAATATCGTGCGCCTCCATATGACACGACTCATCGTGCGCCTTCATATGACACGAGAACAACCCTTACAACTTATCCCCCCAAACCGCACGTGGAGTCAGTCCGGCAGAGCGATGAAGCATGTTTGGCCACACAATAGTGCACAATTACAATTAAGGGGTTTGAAATAAATGACTAGAATAGTTACTTTACTAAGACCACTCAACCTTCATGGACCCCCGATTGAAAACGGTACGAATTTCTTCAGGCTTACAACCTTGCACCTAGACGATACCTATTTTTTCGTCTCATTTTTATCTTTTTCCACATTTCTCCTTTTTTTTAAATTTATTTACAGCCTTATTTGCTTCACCGTTACCCACGTTTACATTTTTCACTTTTTATCGCATTATTTCCTTTACCGTTACCCAAGTTTCAATTTTTCATTTTTTACCGCATTATTTTCTTACACTGTAATCCACGTTTCCATTTTTATCCTTTACCGCAATATTACGTTTACCGTTATACCACGTTTCAATTTTTTATCCATTCTAGAAACTTTTCTAAATAATAATTCTATTTACCGCAGTACTTTCTTTACCGTTATACCACGTTTTAATTTTTCATTTTTTACCGCAATATTTTCTTACACTGTAACGCATCAAACTCGACCGTTTCCACAAAAAATCGCCAAAATAACTCGCAATAATATCCCTTTTTCCATACAATTAAAAAATCATCTTACCGTTTTCCTTTCTGATATCACTCTTAAAATTCTACAACAGCGCTTGCGTTGCCGCCGTGCCGGGATACTCTTTTTTTCTTTTTTATATATCGCTACACGCGAATATACCGCGCCTTTTTCGTTTACAACTTTGCTTCGTACTTTAATTTATAACTTTGCTTCGTACAAAATACATAATACCAATTTTATTATTTATTAGACTGAATAATTATACTTTATTAAACTAAATATCACCGCTCACCAATCGTTTCTCGGGTTTCTGGCACCATTGTTTGCGCTTCCGCACAAAGTAAAATTAATTAAAGTACTTTTTATACCAAGCGCCTCGGCTTTGAGCTTCAAAAATAAAAATTCTTTATTTCATTTTTGAATTATTCAAATTAGTTTTATTTGATTGATATCGTTTATTTTTATAGAAATAAATTCAATTTGTTGAGAAATAATTTATTTTTAATTGATAATTTTAAAAATTCAAAATATATTGCAATACAGTTATCTACAAGGCCAAGGCAATGCGTTCCACACTCGACTGCGACATTTTAAAGTAGTTCAAAGCGAAGAGCATTGTCACATAACCTACAAATCACATTTTTGTAACAACTGTTTTTTATTTACCGAAAAATCTAGCTCATCTGTAGGTTACAAATTCATAATATCTCATTTCTTGCTATAATACACGTATAAAATGGACCTAAATAAAATATTTGATATCAACCGAATGTTCAAAGCCGACGCCACCGGTATGAAAGGATCTCAGCTTCACATGTGTGGTAACTAAAAATTTCGAGGAGAGGCGCCTGGTATGAAAAGTACTTAAAGGTAACGAAAATAAAACACCGCCTGCTTGTACAATGTACAAAGGTTCTTTTGCAATTGATCGTTTTTTATTTCATCTTTTTATTTGACAGCGATTAATGCGTTCGGTTTCTTATTAATACGAATGTCCATCCCTCGATGGCATTAGTTAAAGGAAAGGGAAATAATATACATATTTAATAATACTATCGAACTACAGATGGCATTAATTTAATGATTATATAATTCAAATAATATCCGTTAATTCAAATAATGGCCTTTTGTTTATCTCCATTACGGTGGCCGTAACAATAGTCGTACTTTGATAATCGTATAGTTCTCAAAAATATTATCATCTGTAAGTTACAATTCCGTTAAATTATTTAATTCAATATTATCTGGAACAAATTCGTCATCAATATCTACATCTTCATAGGTTTCGTTGTCATCATTCTCGTTAGCATACCCGAATTCTACGCCAACGCTAGTTTAAAATAAATCTTTAACTGCTAAATGTATTCCATGATTATGCCAGAGATGGTTCTCTGCGTTTCTGTAAGTCCCAAAACATGATGTGACTCATTTATTATATTTGGGCCCTTATTCCCTTAGTCGTGTCACTTATCGTTTGTACCGACAACCAATTTTTGGTATTCCCTTAGTCGATTGGAGTGACAGTCGTCATTTGAAGTGACAAACGTCTCTTGAATTGGTATTCCCTTAGTCATTTCAAAAGTTTCATGTCACTTGAAATGACAATTTCATCGCCTGAAATTTTCAAGCGACACAAAATGGATGAAGGCAAAAAATGATAGGTTTTCAATTTTAAATTATATTTTGACTATTTTTAGCGAGTTATTAATATATTACACATTTATAATTTATAAATATTGTAATTATTAATAATTTTATAGTATGTGAAAAATAAAATTTATATTTCTGACAAAATGGGCATTATGTCATACACATATTCAAATAAGTAAGGAATTAAAAAGAATTCCCCATTTTTTATTATGTCAATAATATCACAAAAAAATTAAGAAATACAAATTTCTAACATATTTCAATTTTTTAACAATACAATTGACATTTCCTTGATTTTTAAATGTCAAAATTCCGTCAAATAATAGTAAATTATTAGTGTTGCCTAATGGATTCTGGTTTATGACATTTGCCGTGTCACGTCACTTCGATCGACTTGAAGAATACCAATTTTTAGCTGAAGTGACACGACAATTGTCACGTCGAATGAAGTGAGACGACTAATGGAATAAGGGTATGATATCATCCCATTCATCCACCGTAATACTAAAAATTCACTCACTAATTTTTTAATTCAAACTGAAGTTTCAAGTTTAGGCATTACATAACCTTGACTTGATTACAACACACGATATTATTTCATGGATAGAAATTCCGTTTTTAGCTGCACATTTCGCTATTATTTGTCAAAATGAATTTTTTTTTTATGTAATTCTGCATACTTGTTTGGCTACTTTCAGTTGACTTGACTTGTTTCTTAGGGTTTAAATTATCTGATTCAGGTCCGTTGATTATTTTTTCAAAAATATTATTGTATAGTTTCACGTATGATCTCATCTCTCTAAGACATTATTAAAAGTTGAGCTGGAAGAAATTTGTTTGGTTTAAAGATGTACGAGAAAAATAGAAAATAATTGTCATTATCTTAAACGAAAATTCCACAATAATTGTTTAGTTTTCTTGTAACAGACAAATTCCACTTGCAGCTTTTCAATTATTATTAATAATGATGTACGAACGACATTCAGAAACAAACAGTCACAAACTCACAATTCAAAACGTGTTTAGTTTGTATTTTAAATTTGTTTCTATTTATTTTGAAGTTTCTTCTTTTCTTGCATCATAAAAAAAAAAACGAAAATTAAGGATAGTTGCCTGGTGCCTCTTTCCTTTCCTAATTTGACTATACGCGATATGAAATACAACAAAAGTAGATGTCTCTACTGGGCTTCTTGGACTAAAATGTTAAAATTTGAAAAAAATTGTATGGAAAATATTGAACTTGTGAATTGTTCAATATTTTCCATACAATTTTTTCAAATTTTGACATTTTAGTCCAAGGTGGAAATTGGTGAAATTTTATGTTATCACCCGCAACTTTTTTCGATTTACATTGCGGAACAAATGTAAATCGAAAAAAGTTGCGGGTGATAACATAAAATTTCACTAATTTCCAGCTAATAAGCAAATAGTGACGAGATGGTTACGGGCACTTAAAAATAGTCAAGAAACCAAACAAGCATGCCAAAGTTTGTATAGCTTGCTTTTTATAGAATCGGATTATAAACCAAATGAATTTGGTATGCTTGGTTATTTTGAAAAATTTATAAATTAGTTGAAGTTTTAACACATTTGATTGTAATTTTAGGCAGTACAAAGCGTCATTTAAAATCTATTGTCGAGATGTATTAGGCCCAGAACTCGTAGTATTGTAAATGATGCCAATGTAAAATCAGATGCCACTGAACAAAATGATGATGATGTTAAAGTTGCTGGGATTAACCAAAATTCGGGGGTTTCTATGCCAGAAATTAATAATATAGAGAGCAATCGAACTCAATTTACCCAGACCTTCCGAATAGTGGCAATATCGCTTTATTTTGACCGTTTGTCGGAGGAGCAATTTAAGCGATATACCGGGCTGATCTCTGGCAGATTCGAAATTTCAAACTGAATCGTCTCCTTTTGATAAATATTTATCAAAAAGGGACCAACTAATACTGTGCCTGATGAAATATAGACGTAATATAATTTTCTTCATAATCGTTATACATATGTACGGGTGGTCTTTAATTATCACCCGGAAAATATTTGTTCACCGGACGCATACTAAGAATGCCGCATTTAAAACAGTTAAAAATCCAAATTCCTACACAATAAAATACACTAAAATATTTGATTGGGATAGATGAGAAAGGAAATGTAATTTTCTGTTCCGATGTACCTATTTTTGCAGATCTAATAGCAGGTGTATTAATAATTCTACCGTTTATTATTCTTTTGGCCACTGCTTCACTGAACCTTTTACTTCGGATAGTAGTTATGATAGCATTAGAGGCTGGTATACGAGACTCCCGCAAATCAAACCAAACTTTTGATGACTATTGAATGGATGTTTATAGTCTCTCTTTGCTCATCGGTCATGTTCTTTACAGCATCCACAACCGTTTTCTCGGTATGGGCCCATGATGCATACCAGTGATTCTATCCTAATTCGCGAACACGTGCTGCAGCCTTAATAAACTGAAGTAGTTTAGGCCAAGGCAAGGAATACAGCTGATTATCAGCAATGGGTCTAGAGTCAAATACTTGCAACCTAACTCTGTTGAAAGCAGGACAACTGCACACGAAGTGAATGCAATCATCATCGTCTTCAGGGCAATCCTCGCATACAGCGTCAGGAGATAGCCTCACGCGCTGAAGGTGTACCTTAAAATGACAGTGCCCAGTAAGAGTCGCGATCAAGACTCGCAGCTGTTTCTTACTGAGAGATAAAGCAAATTTAGTGGCCCTCAAATTAGGTCCACTAACAAAAAGTTTGGCAATGCGACAGCTACAAGTAGCAAGCCATTGCTGTTTTAATTTACTTACAGCGCAGTTTTTTATCGCCTTCTTAACATAACTAAATGGTAAAGAAGCAACTGGTTCGGGACCGATGAATTTAAACTCAGCCGCAGCTTTCGCTAGGGAATCAGCGACATAATTGCCCTCAATACCACAATGGGCAGGAACCCACATAATCGTCACTCTATTGCTAGAACAGAGAATATGTAAAAAGTGTTTACAGTCCTTAACAAATTTTGACGAAGTCAAGGGATTATCCAAAGAATTCAGCACAGATAAGCTTTCTGTGCAAAAAACAAAATTTTTGTTTGTAACAGCGAGATTCAATGCCTCAATTACGCAGAGCGTTAAAGCAATTAGTTCCGCTTGAAAAACTGTGCAGTACCGGCCCAGGCAGCCTGAAAAATGTAAATCAAACGTAGGGCAGTACACTCCATAACCCGAACTATTATCAGAGCTAGAGCCATCAGAAAAGAAGACTATCGACTCATACAAGTTCTCAAGAATCCAGTGATCCCACTGGTCTCTCGAAGGTCGCACCACTGAATATAATTTAGAGAAATTGAATTCAGACATCAGTCTATCATTAACCATATCAATTCCTGGTACTAATGATACGAAATCATTTAAGATTGTTCTATGGCCCACTACTGAACCAAGAGAGTTCCACATTCCTATGCTCTTTAGCCGAAACGCAGCAGAACATGCTGTGCTAAGAATGAAAGAATGTAGCTGTGGAAAGAATAGTATTGTTTCCATGGCAAGAAGGGGGGTCGAGGCCATGGCTCCTGTAATGGCCCTACAAGCAATAATTTGTAGACCATTAAGTTTAATGATTGAAGCCTTTAATTTAACTACTGGCCACCATACCATGGAGGTATAACATAATATTGGTAAAACCAAAGATTTATAGATGAAAGCCAGCATTTTGGGAGTTAAACCCCAGGTTTTCCCAAAATCTCGTCTACACTGCCAAAAAATGGTAGTCGATTTTTGAAGTTTATACTCCAGGTGAAATTCCCAGGAAAGTTTACTGTCCAAGAAGACACCTAAATGCTTAACATGGTCGGATCTGTTAATCGGCCTCCCGAAAAGTAAAGGCACAGTTAGTCCACCAATATTACGATTTCTGGTAAATATAACCATATCAGTTTTAGAAGGATTAACGTGTAGATCCTTTCCACCACACCACGACTCCACAATACGTAAGACATTCTGCGTTAAGTCTGATAACACATTCAGGTGCTTCCCAGCAACTGTAATAACAAGATCGTCAGCGTAGCTTTGAGCAACAAAGCCTGACTGCTGAAATTTCACAAGTAGATCGTCAATCACCAAAAGCCATAACAGGGGTGAGAGCACACCTCCCTGAGGACAACCTTTGGCAACTTTGACCGAGATTGAAGCATTGTCCATGCAAACCTCAACGATGCAGGATTTGAGCATACAATCAATCCATTTTACAATGGTGGGATCAATACCGAAATTGGTACAGGCGTTAATAATCGACGAGAACGATGTACTGTCAAAGGCTCCCGCAATGTCCAAGAAAGTACCTACAAGAAACTCTTTATTATTGAGGGATCTTTCGATCCTAGTGACAAGTTCATGTAAAACCGTTTCACAGGACTTATCTACCCTATAAGCAAGTTGCATGTTACTGAGTGGGGAATTAGATAAATATTTATCTCTAATAATAAATCTGTCGACAATCCTCTCTAATGTTTTAAGAAATGTTGAGGACAGACTGATAGGCCGAAATGCTTTGGGATCAGTGTAATCTGATTTGTCAGCCTTCGGTAAGAAAACAACGTTACTCTTGCACCAAACCTGAGGAACAATACTAAAAGCAACGCACGCTTTGAAAAGGTGGACCAGGTGGTCCCTAATAATAGAAAAACCATGCTGTAATACAGCCGGAAAAATCCCATCAGGACCACCTGATTTGTATGGTTTAAAGGAGAAAATACTCCGTAATTATAGAAACCGAAATAAAATTAAACAGCTTGTGGTCGAAATAACACAAAGGTTTTAATTCGGTGCTTAACACAGTTTCATGTGTGAAGTTTCGCTCTATCTACGTTTTGCCCCGAATATTAGAATCTTTATTTTCCATATCCGAATCATTTATTAATTTATTTAATTTGTCATCAAATTACCTTTCAATAAGAGCTGCTTTAATCCAATGTGTTTTGCCAAGAAAATCATTCATAATTATATTAATATTCATTTAATGTAATTCCTTATTTATTCTGCAATGTACATTACTTACTTGTTGGCAAATTATTCATTTTAAAATAATTTTAATTTTCTTTTTTATTAATTTTACGTTGAAACAAAGCTATATAGCATTTTGTTTGTTTTGACATTTCTTGATCCAAGAAGTACACATGCGCCGTCATTTTAGTACCTTTTTTAATATCGCGTAATAATTTTAGATTTACCATGTGAAATATTTTTAATTGAATTCCCGAACAAATTGTAGAATAGCGTTTGCGTATTTTGTTTGGGGAATTAAGCCAATTAATTTCTTTTATTTTTACGTTGGATTTTAATTGAATGAAAAATTTATTTTACTAATAAACCATAAATGTTTTATCGATTAACGATAAAAATAATTTTATCGATTAATCGGTTAATCTTTCTCGATAATGGATAACCTAACTGAATCATAGATCAGAATTTTTGTTAGAATAAGGAAATATTGGTGCAAGAATTTTTTAATATGGAATTTCTAAATTTTTAAATAAAATTTGATATCACAAATCTAATCTATGAAATCTTCGAATTAAAATTGTTAACGTATCGTGAATTTGGGACCGCCAACTAAAAGAAGTCGGACAATTTTTAAATTTTTCTGAAACCAAACCTAATATTTAACCTAATATCAAACCTGACATTAAATGAGTGATTTAATGACGTTAAATTCTTCTACAGATTTTTGTGGATGAAGAAATCATGATAAAAAAATTTAGGCGGGTCAAAAAGAGTGAATCAAAATATTGTATGGCTTGCCACGAAGTAGGGGACAGGTTTTAGTATCGTAAAATGTAAATTTTGTAATCTGAAAATATTTAAGATAAATTTTCAGAATTAGAAACTGAAAATTAAATTTTTTTATTAAAATGTTGAATATACTCGGGCATACATTGTATAGAAACTAAAGTTCATTATTTTGAGAAAATCATTTTTAAATTTATGAAATTTTGATGCGAACATTTTTTAAACTTCAAAAATCCATCAAATTTTCGAATTAAAATTATCAACTTTAAATTTTTTTAAAATCATTTTGAAAGTATGATCTTAGAATACTGAATATTTAGATTTCTGGTTTTAGTATTGCAAACTTAAATTTTGTGACCAATTCTTTTCCAATTAGCAGCCTAGTTAAGTTTAATTGCTAGTAAAAACAAAAAACTATATTTGGTGGTGCTCTATGTGATTTTTATTTGGTTTCGAAACTCTTCCTATTCTATTTTAGTTTAATGTAGCTCATACTGTAGTATACCTCCCATGCACCGAATTTAAAATTTTAGAATTCATTAAAGTTTTCTACAATTTTAAATTTAAATTTAACACACTCTAAAAAAAAATTAAAGGCTTCGAATTAATTTATAGTTAATAACCAATAATCGCATTTCGTTGCATCTAACGTCTTACATTAAAACAAACAGCTTTTCGTTGACCACGGGGCCCCTTATTATGTTTTATATGACTAGTTCAATGATAAATTACCAAAAAAATTCAGTGACCTTCATAAATTTATAAACAATAATTCATCTGCGAGTTATACGAAAATAAAAATATTTTAAGTCTTTTAGTTCCGGTTCGTGATTAAAAAATAATCGGAAGGACGAATGCAAGACCATTAATGATTCACAGTCACACCTCAAAAGTGTACCTACGGCGATAGTTGTAATTTAATCCACTTCTATATTCACTCATTGGATAAATATAGTCTAATATTTAGTTTTATTCTCGTACATCTACAGTCGGCTAACATTAAGTATTACTCATTAAGATATTAAGCAATCAATTCACGACTTATAATTTTATATTTATTTATTTTGTGAATGAATGAATCAAGAAAACTTAAATAAAACCAAAGAAAATAATATTGTATTACAACAACATCAACAATGAACAAACTAATAAAATTTAATTAATTTATTTTGAATGGATGATTAAAGTTTTAATGTTTTGCCTTAGATGGTTTAATAAGACGATCGATCATCGATGTATGTGTTCGTTTTGAGATGAACAAATTATAGTGTGTGTATAACTTATATTTATATCCTATCCATTTAGATATATACAATTACTTAATAAATGTAGTTTGTCACCTTGTAGTGTTTGCGGAAAGATATTCAAAATTATTGATTTTATTGCCGATGAAAACGATGTTTCATCGATAGAATTCACGAATTTCGATTTTACGAATTTTTTAACTTAAAGAAATGTGTATATGTAAAGAGGATTCCTCGCAACATAATTCTTTAAAAATTGACAAAACGCCTTATACATATTAGTATTATTTAAGCCAAATTCAACTAAATCAGCAATTCGTTGCTTCAAATGAAATTGATATTCCGCTTCATCCGAATCGCTAACAAAATACTACTTAATCGAATCCCAGGAATACGTCGACCTTCAAGAACAATCTTTAATAAAAAAAAAAAAAAAAAAAAAAATCGTGGGAATGAGCGTTAAAATATCTGCCAGAGTATAATATTTTGGCCATAAAATGAAACTTAAAAGTTGTTTGAGTATTTGATGTCGCTTGTTCTATTGCGATCTCAGCCAGTCATATTAAATATGAACACTCTCACAAAGGTTTTTGATTCTAGCTGATTCAAAATTACACCAAAACATATTTTTACACTGTGTAAATTACACTGGACAATAAAAAAAATCGTAAAATCACAATAAAAAAATTCGTAAACTGAAAATTGCAATTTTTAAGCCTCATATCCTTGCTCAGGTGGTATTTTGGCATATTAGCGGCGCGGTGGTAATCGACATAGGTTCCATATATGTACCGATATGATCATAGAGTAATTATTAGCAAACAAAAAAATTTCAAGATATTTATCTACCATAAATATTAAGCATTTTTTTAATAAAATAGTGATGAGTTTTGGTAATTCTGTCATGCTGCTTTTGATAAAGAATATGTTAGTTTTCTTATTTCAAGATTGAGAATGCGTTATTGCTGGAACACTACACCGATGTTAATCGAGACTGATGTGCAGGTCCTGACTACTTTGCCAGTTATTTTATGGAGTTCTGAAATTGTTTATTCAACGATAATAAAAAGATCGCTAAACATTCGAAAGTGTGCCAAAGTGCTATAACTACAAGACATAATAATATTCCATACTCTTGCTCTCGAATAATGTTGAAACCAAAATACATAACACAAATCTTTATGTATCTACTATTTTGTAACACACAAAACAAAACAAAAAATCATCATTATTTATTCGCATGAAAGAAATGTGTTCACATGAAATTTGTTGTACCGGAAAAACACCTCTTGTAGGTAATGTGTACTTTCTTTTCAACATAACGCAAAAAACAATAAAACATTTTTTTTTATTTTCATTAAAATTAATTATTAATTATAAAGCTTTTTCGGCAGTTTTAATTTGTGTTGCACAAAAGGCTAATTGAATCAAAAGTATTTTATTACTTTAAATTTTTTGTTTTTTTCGTTTTTATTCGAATGTGAAATGTAAATTGAAATTAAAAGTGATTCTCTTACATCTTTAGTGAAAACAGAAGCATATTTCGATATAGCTAATGGAAATATATATTCATCTGTCATAACGTCAAATATTTATGCGGAATTAATACATAGTTTTTAATTCAAAATTTTTTTTTTTTGGGAGCACAAAACCCTTACATAATGTGGCGAAATGGCAAGAAATAAAAAAATTTTATTTTATTTTTTACAATAAAACTATTATAAGTATTACTTATATATTCAATCTGTTGTTGCTAAATTCTATTATGATTATTTACAAAAAAAAAAAAAAAAAAATAAGAAACTTCTTATGCAATAAAATTTATAAAGAAGAAAAGTTTTGATTGTTTTGCTTTAACGATTCTTTTTTTTTATTTTATTTCTTTTTAGCACGCAAATAATGTACGACAGGCAGCGGAAGAATATATTGTAAGACGTCAAGCACGAAATAAATGTATGACACGTTCAATGACTTCCGGATTAGCAGGTCCTATATTGGCTTTAGGTACCGTACATTATTTATCGGTTGCAAAAAGTGGAACATTTTTTGCACGTGATAATGTATCAAATTTTATAACATGGTGTCGGTAAGTGTGAATTAATCGTATTATTTATAAAATGTATTGTGATGAAGTAACTTTTTATCTTAAAAATATTTGCACGTCAAAATAACGATTTTAAGGTTAAAGTTATCAAAGAACTTTTAGTTTGTTAAGTGTATCCTAAAAAACAAAACTCTCTTTGTTTGTTGATTAAGTGGTAAACTTGGAATAACAAAAAAAAAATATTTCAACAACGATTATTATGTTTAAAACACGAAACTTTACAAAAAAAGTGAAAGGGAAGGAATTGGGAAGCACTAAGAAGATAAGATTGTGATACACTGGCGTAATAGCGGACGGTAAAGATTAGTATGGTATAGGTAAATTCAGATATTTCGGGCACTTTCCTCGAGCTAGGCGCAAAACTTGTAAAACCTAAAAATTTCAGTCACTGTGAACCCGCAACGATGCCTTTGCAAATAGTGACGAAGGAAAAAAGAAGGTGCAGGAGATTAGCTTTCCTGCTGTTGCCAATGTTGCTGTTCAAAAATTCTTTAATATCAAATATGTCATTATGATTGAAACCAACAAATAACAATATCTAGATTTCTTTTTGAATAACGAGAAGTTGTGCAATGCTGGGTCTACCAGAAAAACGCTTGCACTGAATAATAATCTTTGATGTAGAATCAGATGAAACGTTTGAAAATGTGAGTAGTGATATTAACAATGAGTAGAAGTGTTATTAAATACAAGAAGTGCTCTTATAAGAAACCGTATAATTTACTTCAAGTGATTTAAGCGTAATGCCTTTGTATGGAAAGGTTTTGTTTTTTCGCGGAGAAAATATTATTTTCAAAAAAAAAATTTAAATTCTATTTGAATTATAATTATAAAAGTTTTTATCGATAATCTTTATATTATCTACTATCGGATTTTATCTACAGATAATAAACAAGATGGTGATAGAGTAAGGTTCAATATTTGGTGGAGCTGAACAAAATTTAATATTAAAAAAGAGGGGCGAGCAAGCGGGCCCCACATTGCCGTCATCCAGCGACCGCAGTGACTTAGAGGTGGTCCACGTCACAAGTGTTGAGAACGAGGTGGAAATAAGCGAGGATTTAACGTCGCAGCAGAAGGTCGATGACCTCATACGGAAGTATAGAAATGAAGAGGAAGATAGATTCCGGAAAGAGAGAGGCATCAGAGACCATATTGGTCTGATGAAAGAGGAGGAGGAGAAGACACTGCACAAAGGACTGGCACTTCTGAAAAGAATCCAAGTGGAGGCAAAGATGCAGCCAACTATAAAAAGGACTGTGATGAATGGCCTAATAGAAATGGAAGAGTTGCTGGATGCGATAGTCTCATGTCGCACAAACTGGAAGAAGGAAGAGGCGCAGCTCCAAGAATTAGGTCGGGGAGCGAGACCCAACCTTAACCAAGAGAGGTTGAAGTACAGTCGATCAAACTGAAGAGCAGGAGGGGTACGGCCTCTAGCTCGGAGGAGCCTGCTCGTGGTACCAGATCCCAAAGAGGGACCGAGGGAGAAATGGCCGCAATACCCCCTTGGAAAACGGGGAATAAACAACTGGAAACGGATCCACGAGGCGATGCTAAAAGCACCACTTTACCACCCCGAGGGGGCTAGTAATTTGGGCCATAAGAAAGGCCAACGATGGAGGAGTGCTCCTCGAGCTAGATCGTGGTGTAAATCTCGAGAAGCTGAAGGACACTGTACAAGCGGCGGTAGGAAACGATGGAGTGGTACGCGACCTGATACCTGGGCTGAAAATTGAAGTCCTTGACTTGGATAGCCTTACCACCGAACAAGAGGTGATGACCGCAGTTAAGCGAGATTCTGGTGATGTTGCTACAGGTGACGTCAAAGTATGACTATTCAAAGCTGATAAGCGGGAGCAAAGGAAAGTGGTCATTGAACTAGATGATCTAGCCACTAAAAAACTGCTTGCTCGAGGGCATAATAAGATTGGCTGGGTCTTTGGACGCATTAGGATGAGAGCCGAGGTACAGAAATGCTACAAGTGCCAAGGATATGGGCATATCAGGAATAGCTGCGCAGGTCCTGACCGCAGCAATAAGTGATGGAAGTGTGGCGAAAGTGGGCATAAGCCCGCGGTGTACGAATCGCAATCAATATGCTATACATGCACTGGGAAACCTGGTGGTAACAACCATGTACAAGGATCAGGCAGCTGTGAGACCTTCCAAAGGTTCCTGCGGCGAGCGAAGGGGGTAAAAATCGCACATGAAGATCCTTCAAGGAAACTTGATCGGATGTAGAGCTGCGCAAGACTTATTGACGCAGCTTGCCTGCGATGCAGAAGTCCAGTTAGCAGTCGTTTGCGAGCAATACCAGAACAGAGTTCGTACAAACTGTTTCTCAGATCCTTCGGGAACTGCAGCAATATGGGTGGTCGATAACCATAAAGCGCGCATCGATGCCCATGGCTCTGGAAATGGCTACGTCTGGATAAGAAGTCGAAATGTTACGTTCTTTAGTGTGTATCTTTCACCGAACGATACGATCTCGGAGTTTCAATCCAAATTGAATGAACTAGAGGACTCTGCTCGTGATGTATCAGGAGAATACACGTGCATTAGAATGGGGCATGCCACACCAAGATACCAGAGGGAGACATATATTTGGGATGGCCTCAAGACTGGATCTATGCATGCTAAACGAGGGATCTACGCCAACATACCGAAGGTCAGGTTTCGACAACTCTATACCGGACATAACGTTGGTATCCGCACGGCTAGCATCATTGGCGAAAGACTGGAGGGTGATGGATGATTATACCGCTAGCGATCATAATTACATCAGCTTCAAATTGCACGACGACGAGCGAGAAGTACAGCGAGCAATGTATCGAAACCCATTGAGCTGGGACGCTACCAAGTTAGACGGCGAAAAGCTCGGTGCGTTTGTTGAAGTTAGTCTTGCGAGCAATCCACTGCCTTTGCAAGATATTACGAATAGAGTCGAGATTGAGGCGGCTGTTGACAACATTACACGGCTAGTTCAACAAGCCTGCGGTTCTTCTATGCCACAAAGAAAACAGTGGAACGGCAGGAAGCAGGCTTACTGGTGGACAAACGAGATCGCAGAGTTGAGAAGGAAAGCTCTGCAGCTTAAGAAGGCAAAGAGAGAGTTAGGCATGGCTATCCGTGCGAGCAAAGCGCAATGCTGGAGAAACATGTGCAACGACGTGGGTAGCGATCCATGGAGTAGAGGATATAAGCTTGCTACTCGAACGCTGCGTCTATTGAGCACGCACGTCGCGTTGAATGCAGAAACAATGTCAAACATTGTTAATGCCCTCTTCCCAACATACTCGTTGAGAGTAGAAGACGATAGTGAAAATGAAGTCGGAGAAATTCCCACATTTATCGAAGGAGAGTTGGCATATGCGGTGACCAGCCTGAAAAATAATAAGATACCTGGGCATGACGGCATCCCAACGGAGGTGTTGAAAGTGGTTGCTGGTAGATATCCGCAATTTCTACTCAAATTGTACAATGGATGTTTAGCAGCAGGAGTATTTCCTTCACGGTGGAAGATGGTCCGTCTGGTGCTGATAAACAAAGGAAAAGGTGGGGACCCCGACTGCCCGTCATCATACAGACCTCTCTGTATGCTGGACACAATGGGGAAGTTGTTGGAAAAGCTATTAATGCCTAGGCTAGAAGATTCCATATCGGTTGCCGGTGGCTTGTCTCCGAGGCAATATAGTTTTCGGAAGGGACGATCAACTATAAACGCAATAGAGGAAGTAATTAACGCAGTTAAAAGAACCGAAAGTGCTTGTCACGCAGTGAGGCCTGTGGTGCTTCTAGCGACATTGGATGTGCGAAATGCTTTCAACTCGGCGAGATGGGAAGATATGATCGAGGCGCTGCAATGATCTTTCGCTATCCCGAATTATATTCTGCTAGTGTTTAGGACTATTTGAGGAATCGAAGATTGGTATATGAGACGTCTGACGGCAAAAAAGTGAAGGAAATTACTGCTGGAATGGCCCAGGGCTCGATTCTTGGTCCCGACCTATGGAACGCTATGTAAGACAGCCTGTTGGGACTAGAGATGCCTAACGAAGTATTCCTGGTTGGGTATGCAGACGATGTGGATATTGTGATAACATTTAGAAGCGCAGTCTTCAGCACGGTCTCAACCTTCGTTGAGTAATCAAAAACACTCGCTCGGGACAGTGTATGGTCACTAAAAGCTTTTTCTAACATTTCCAAATTTTGGAAGCCGAAATTTCATTTTTGAAGCAACATTTGATGTAATTTCTTTGCTTAAATTTTTTAATAATCAAAAAATTCAATTTTGTAGATTAAGGTAAAACAACAAGCGCGTCTCATTACCTACAAAAGATATTGACACGAAATTTGGCACAGTTGTCTGTTAGAATGCTAACAATCTAAGGAAATAAAACTACTCGTTTAACTAGTCTTCCACCGTAAATAACGCCTAGGCGTTTTAAACGAATAGTTCACTTACTGGGCGCTTTATTGAAGTAAAGCGCCCCAGGCGTTATATTTGTTAAAAATCTCTAAACTTCTTGTCAAATCATCAATTGATTGTTTGAAAGCAGTGAAGACTCCAATTTGTTTTGTTGGCTTTAAAATTATAAAATCGATTTCTACATCATTTGATAATTGATCAAAAATTACTGCGCAACAAATAGCTACCTTTGAAACCTTTTAATTAGTCATTGTTTACGGTCTTAACAACCAAGGCGTTAAACCATATTCACGTTTCCAAATCATGCGCAATCGTAAGTAATTCCTGACCTCTGAACATCGAGGCTGGTAAATTTCTCATCTAAATTGCAAATTGTATGGTTGTATTGAAATTTTATGGTTGTATGCAAATTGATTATTAGCATAATTATCGGCAAAATGTATGTGCCTCAATAATTTCATGACTTACCATTACATCCTTAGCAACAGCAACAACACTCTCGTAACTAGGGTCACTTAATAACCGTTACAAAATTAGCGTTTATGTTAAGAACTCAAAGATCCATTCTACTCTCGATATTTTCAACCAAAATATAATAGACTATAAACTTTAAATTTTAAGTGCGATCTAAAAAGGTGAGGAGATATTCCTGAAGGTGATACGAACTCCAATGTATACGATTCGTATTTGATTTAAATAAGCTTCTAGCGAATTTACTTCAATTCAAAAATGAATCTTATACATATGAATTCGAAGTTCGAACCGTATTCTGGAATGGTGCTCTGTTTATTTTGATTGTATCCCGGCGTTTACAGTCATTTTTCGTTTATCGAATATAACAATTCTGGCTATTCTGATTAAAATATTATTCGAAAATAAACTTAATTGTCCTTGTAGAGTCCACAGCCTCCACCTCCATACTACTTCTCAAGTAAATACCAACATTTCATGCATACAAACCCTTCAAAAACTGAAGTAAAAGAAAGCATTTACTTGTTGTGATTCACTCCAAGGTTTCAATGCCTATATACAAATTTTTGCTTGCAATAGGTACATTGATTTAATTTGTGATAGACCGTTTTAATTTTAAATATGAAAATTTTAATTACAACGACTAGGCGTTTTATTCGAATAGCCGCTTTAAACGATTTTTTTTCGAAATTGTTAAAATGTGAAATTTTTTGTCACATTCGAATAAAATGCTCAGGCGTTATTTACGAGGGGAGACTGTAGGAAATTGTTGTCTAGTCCGTATATACTTTCAATATTCTGATGAACCAGTGGACTATAATCATTAATAAAATAAAATGGCCTAAAACCCATCAAATATTGAGGAGCGTGTTAAATTGGTTACTAAAAGAAAATTGAGCTAGCATTGATCACAGAGGAAAAGCTTCTCAAAAGAGAAGTGAATCCTCATACAGATATCTCATTATGCGATTAAACAAGCAAACAAAGAAAACTTAGCACTCTATTGGGCGTAAATTGGAAAGGATTGGGTGGCAGCCTGACTAAAGATCTAATCACCCAAAATAAACAAGTTTATCGGCTAAGAAAATTACATCAAAGAGAAGTGGACCCAGACATAAAAGTAAGTAAGAAACTATGTGATGTACCTGATCTCGTCCTGTGTGATTTCTTATACGAGTTCTATGCATACTATATACATAATACTTGTTGTGAGGACACCCCTCGGTACTTTCTTTACACCCTGTTACCTGATAATATTGGGGAAAAATATACAGGTGCGTAAGGACTTGTTTTATACGAAACTATTTAATAGTGACGAATCAGTTATTTCAAAGAAAAGAGGAAAGCGCCAGTTCTTGATATTATCGATGACGGAGTGACTCAAGAAGCGTCGAGAATAATAGGGTCCTGTGTCGCGGTGGTCGGTTATGCATTAGTAGTGGTGAATATTGTAAGAAACAGTTTGGTTATTAGTTGCTTCAGTTGATATTAGAAGAAAGGTTGGCGGCTTATAAAATTAGGAAGAGGCAGTATATAACATATGGAGGTATCGGATTTACTTATGCCATTGGGACCTCCTAATAGAACTTTATGTAAAGTGTCATCAGAAAACTGACGAAATATGTAGATCCAGCAACTATTTAGATAGGATTACAACTTTTAATTTGTTGCAAAATAACATGGACAGACTAGCGAGAAAACTAGTTTAGCCGCCTTACGCAAATATTAACAGGAGAAGCTTACTAGTAGAAATCTGATTGGTCGGCTAGCAAACTGACCCTAATGATGTACCGAAACTTAAGCGCTCATCAATTTTAAAGTACATATTTTCTTAATGTTTGAAAATTATTACTCGACTTACCAACACTTTTACTTTCTCTAATTTAAAGCTTCCTAAAATTAATTATTTAAAACCATTGAAAATTTGTAAATTTTAAAAATTTTTGAATATATTGTCAATTCGTTAATTGTATAAATCAGAAACCCAAATTTTGAAGTGAATTAATCAAGTTCTCAATTTTAGAATTTCAAATTTGAGCTTTGATAAAAATTCTTTATTGCTGGAAACAGCGATATGTCAATTTGTGAGTCAATTTTGTTAAATACACGAACTAAGTTATTTCAACTTCATAAAGTTATTTTGTTAAAAATTGGAAGATTTGTTGGTAAAACCGACACAATTTCGGATAAAATAATTCCGCATTCGATAGGGGACACCAGATACACCCTAAAATACGCAAATTGTAGCCCTTTCACGTCATTTTAACAAAAACCTCTTATCTGGTTAAAACTTTTAGATTCAATCGGTTATTTTTTAAAAATATACGATATGCGCACAATAAGGGAGATTACCTAAATATATTTAGGAATAGAAAAGTGAAAAGCACGTGAACATTACAAAGCGGCTTTTTAGTACACAAGTGGTTTTTTAAAGGAAATACAGTAGATCAAAATCGTTCTTATAGTTTTACATTTGTTACGCCATTTTTACAAAGATTTTCAGCTGATTCAGTAATTTCCTTCTTTGTTCAGCCCTTCAGGCAGGTTAAATAACCTCGGAAATTGGCTTGCATTTTAATTTTAAATTTCAGGGATCTGAATGTAAAATTTCTGCCAGACAAATGCGACCAAGAGAAGCATCTTGCATTGCCATGTTCTTAAGTTTCACCAAAATATCTTCCAATTCTCAAAAAAAATAACCTTGTGAAAATGACGTAACTATTGGCTAATTTGACATGTTCGAATTAACATATCTGTCAAAATGACTGCCAGTAAATAACAAGAAATACATAAGCAAATAGCCTGCTATCTCCTTGGGAAGTATCTCCTAAGCGTAGTTTAAATAATTGGACAAGGTTTAATTCCAACATTCAAAATAACGAAGTATTTTTTAAATTTTGAGGATTTTAAAATAAATTTAAGAAAAACAACCAAGAATTTTTTACATTTTCAAAAAGTTTTTAATTTGGATTTTTTTAACCCGATCAATCTCTAAAATTTAATATATTTTTTAATTAAAATTAAAAAGTGTTTTAAATTTTGTTGAAAATAAACCAAATATGTTTAATCCTACTAAAAAAATGCTACACGATAGCAGGTGATCGAAAATTATTTAAAAATGGTCTTTTTTACATAAAAAATTAGGACCAATCTTAATTCATTTAGAAAAAAAACAATAAAAATTAAAATGTTTTACAAAAAAATTATAAAAATTATAAAATCGAAATTAAAAAACATTTTATTTGATTTATTCTTAATTCATTTTCAAAGTGAATTAAGAAACCTTTTTAAATTAATTTTAACTTCATTTTTATAATGATTTAAGAGAGGTAGATTTTTAATTCAGACAAATATCTTCTTAATTAAATAATGTTTTGAATTTTATTTAAAAATTTCGTCAATTTCGATTTGCAAAATAAAGTGATTTTTGTTTAAATAATCAATAGAAAATAGTCTTAAGATCTGAGTATAATGTTGTATTTAAATTAAAAATGGATGTCCAATTCTAATTGCAAAAGTCAGCGATTTTTTTGTTAGAAAAAGTCTAAAATGTTGAAATCCAATTGCATTTAAAAATTTCGATCAATTCTATTTAAAAAACGCGGCAAAATCTAATTAAGTAACGTTGAATATGTTTTATGTAACGTTAATCGTTTCAATGATTTGAAAATTATTACAAACTTTAAGCTAAACACAAATTCCTAGTTTTAAGATAAACTGGACGCGTGACAAAAAAATTTTAAGCTTCACCAATTCTGTGATTTTTTGAGAAACTAGTTGCTGCAAAAAGTAAATTGTTTGCCTATATTGTTTGTTACTGGGATGAATTGTAGCGGTTATTAGGCCCAGCTACGCAGAATGAAGTATGGGGGGAATGGGTAATAAAATACGAGGCCCAGAAGGATGTCCAACAACTCGGAAAAATACTTCAGAGAAGTTAAAATAGAAATTTAATTTCGTCTTATTTTGGGAAGCTTTTGCGAATTTTTCAAAGTGTTAAATTTTTGTAATTCCAAAAAACTAAACATATATTTTATACAACGCCTGTTTCTAGGTACCTAAACGCCTTAACTTAATATTACTCTAATAACTACTCTAATATTTTAAATTCAAGTACACTTTTTTCAATTTCTTAGTTTATTTTAAAACAGATTTAAGTTCAACAACAATTTTAAATACCAAATCTCCAAATGCATTAAATCCTAATTCATTGATATCTATTTAAAATTTGTAGAAGTTTTTAAATTTTTAAGTTTTTGTTCCTAATTATGTATTTCTAAGTTTTTAAACCGGAACTCCTTTTTAATTCCTAATATCTGTACATATTACTAAATACTAAAATGATTTAGTTCCTAAATTTGATATTTTCGAATTCTTAAGTATTTGATTTCTTAAATTTTCTAAATACAATATTCACAATTAGAAGGTTATTCCCGGGAATTCCCAGGACAAATTTCCCGGGAAAATAGGTACATTTATATAAACCCGAATTCCGGAATTTTTATCATAAATCCCGGGATTTTTAATTAATATTTTTCAAAATTTATTATTTAATCTGAAAATTTCTGCGAAGGTTTTTATTTTTATTTTTATGGGACTCATACAATTTCCAAATACATCTATAGAGGATACAGACCTCATTTAAAGGCTATCGAATAATTTTACTAAACTCTGCAAGATAGAAAATGAGGAAAGCTGTAATCGTTACATTGTAAAAAAACATAAAATTTGATAAGAAGTTGGAGCAGTCGAATGGTTGGCGTTGCTGGAATTGGCATATCTACATTCTCTAGATTGTTCCATTGGTACAAAGGCGCTTCTACCGGAAGAGCCAAGTAGTTGGCATCATATTTGCTGTTGGGTGTTTTTCTGGGAAGAAGGGTCCAACAATTTCTTTTCGACTGGGAACAGTTTCTTGTTTCCCTTATTGGTGGAGTCACTGTGTCTATAGAAACCTGACCTCACCAGATAATGAGATTAAAAGTTCTTCTGAGTGTCCTCAGTCTTCGTTCGATTGCAGTGGATAGGACGCGTATTCACTTTACGTTTAGTAAAAAATGCCTCGCTGGTCAACGGAATAGGTAAACTATTAAGCCTTATATTAATTTTAAGGCCTTTCTGATCTCTTAGAAATACATTTCTTGCGTCTTTCCCTTTTCTATGGCAGAAAAGTTTGCTGAAATTTCACACTTTCAATATTTTTGACGCCATTGTACACTTCCTTCCAATGATCAGAACTTCAGACTATTCTGCATAACTATGCAGAAATATAAGTGAAGCAAGTTTAAATGGCTACATCTAAAGGACAGTGTTGCGTTTTTGGGGCCATCCTATGAAAAACTAACTTCACCTATTGTGACTTTAAAAATTCTATCGAAATTAGCAAAAAAAAAAATGTTACGTCTCTTTGAAATGGATATTGTCTAGACTACTTCCACGACTCGAAATTTGAAGACGAATTGCGGGATTTAGATTCTGATCCAGAACAATGTCGGATCAGAAAACAAATTAAAGGGTAATTTAACATCGTGAGTAATTATAAACAATAAGAGTCATTAGAAAAATGAATTTTAATTTCCGAAAGAAGGTAAACATTATTATATTATAAATATATATCTGGTTTATTGCTCCCGACTCCCGGGATTATAAAAGCAGTCGGCAATGTAACCCTCTATTCACAATAATATATTTTTATGTTGTTTAAATTCTTCTTTCTGGGCCCATCGTGCACCTTTTTATAACAAAACCGAAGGACTGGTTAGCTTAGTTACTAATGCCCTGATGATTTAGTTACTAAAATAGTCCCGGTTACAGACACCTCTTCGATAGTTAGTAAATTCCAATGAATGTAATAATTTTATTGTTATTTTAATAAATTCATGTAAATTCGGTTTTAAATTTATTCATTTGAAAGTAATTTAATGTAATTTATCATTTTTGTTATTTCACGACTTCACGAATTTAAGATTCGACACACACGCACACATGCATACGACATAAAATATAAAATTATTTCCAAGTAGCAGTTGTATGTACACATATAAAAAAAATTATTAACTTTGTGTCTTAATTTCCAAGTGATTGCAATAATTTTATTACTATAATTTAATATATTCGCATAAATTCAATTTTAATTCGCATAAAAAATTCAATCGCTTGAAAATAATTTAATATAAATCCTTAAACTTATAGCTTAGCTATGTGCTATATATTCCTAAATGTTATAAAATTGTTTAATTTCAAAATATATACCTCTCTGTTCTCGTTTTTTAAACTTTAAAATTTCGCAATACGATTTCCAATTAAAAAATTTTCAATTTTTTTTTTTTTTTTTTTTAAATAGGCAAATTCCTAAAAATCTGAATTCTTAATTTTTTTAAAATATGAATTTTCTAAATTTTCCAATCTTTCTGAACTTTCTGTGAGTTTTAATTAAATTTTTTAGGTTTCATACTTTTTACTTCAGCTACGATTTCCTAAATTTTAATAAATCTCTTTGTGTTATACTGGGTGGTTCATTTAGTTTCGGGGGTTCCCTAGAAAATGTCTAATATTTTTTTCACTTTGAGAAATTTCCAATCTCTGAAACTTGGCTTTAACCGATATGTACGTTACTGAATTTGAAGATATTTGCGAATACTAAAAATTTAAAATTTTACAAGTTTTGAGTTTTTCAAGACCTACCAAATTTAAAACATTTTCTAATGTTTTAAACTTCTTCAAGAATTTTTATGTATATGGTTTTAATATGTTACTGTGCAGGTTGTATTAGCGAATTTTACTAATACAGCCAAATACTCTTATAAATTTTCTTCTTCACGACATTCACATAGCTCTATTTCCATGTAAGCTAATTTTACTTTAATTTTGAATGTTAATTATTTATTTCGTGTAGATATGTAATTCAAGAATTTTTAGAAATTAGCGATCTCAGAAATTTTAAAAAATTAGAATTTTAATTTTTTTATGTAGGTACCAAAAGTTTCTTAATTCAAACAAGTTTCAACTCTTGAATCATAAAGTATTCAAGAAATTTAATTTTTGTAAGTGTCATGATCTTATTGAATTTTAAAAATTTTAAGAGCTAAGAACGTTAACGACTATAATATTTAAATAAATTTAAAAACTTTGAGCCTTCTAAGAATTGAGCACTCACAAATGACTGAATTTTAAAAAATTTACAAACCTATGAAGTTTAAAAATTTCAAAAGATTTAAAAGGGTTAAGAATTTTGTGATTCTAGTAATTTTACAAAAAACATTTTTTTTTTGTGAAGAATTAAACGTTCGATGTGGGAGAGATTCGTTTGGCCAAATTTTGTTTACCCAAAACATAAAAAAAAATCTTTCCCAAAAATCGTTTCAACCCCAAACGTTGAATACCCAAAATTATAATTTATTTATGTACATATTTAGATGTCTATAACATAAAATAACATAATAAACATAAATTAACAAAATTAGACGGTCAAATTATACGTGATTGAACGCAAGTGTTCAATCGTAGAATAATTCTGTTTTTTTTTTTTAAATGATTGACTTTGTGTTTTTCTCCCGTTTAAGCAGAATATTGTTTGTTGGCCTAGTATGACCAGCTGCATGCTTGTCCACCTGATATGCAGTGTATATATAATTTTTACGCAGATGATCAATTAGGCAATACGTATTTGAAGCCATCTATGCCAAGCATCGGCGTTGTCTGTGATTCGCGATAAACTTTCGAAATTTTGCTCATAAACAGGCCAAACATGTGTATGGAGTTTGTTGTGTGTCATTTACAACGTAATTTCCGCTAAACCAAACAGAATCTTTCGTGACCGCGGATCGACGTGCT
The DNA here is from genome assembly GCA_963556165.1 of Tipula helvola. NCBI lineage: Eukaryota > Metazoa > Arthropoda > Insecta > Diptera > Tipulidae > Tipula > Tipula helvola. The sequence goes on along the minus strand of OY744481.1, from coordinate 301,724,450 downwards.
TCAATAATTCTTTAAACAAATTTTGAATTTTGATGGATGAACGCTGCGCCAGATGACTCAAACCCAATACAAAATTTGGCTTCAATTTTATGAAATGAATCCCGGCCAACTTTTGATACTTCGTAATTCATTTCGTCATTACATTTCCGTGACTTTGACGTCATCAATCAAAAAAGCGCCGGTACGGTAACGCCATCAATTTTTGCAAAAATTGTAAATATTTGACGAAATATGCATGGAACAACGTCAAATGTTCCATCAATCAGCCAACAGTCTGCTTTTTCGAGTATTCGCAATGACTTAATTGTGCCCATAAGTAAGTTATACTCACTGTCAAACTGTTTTTCAGATAAAATAAATATTTCGCTGTCTACTGATATTAGATTTTCAGGAATATTTATATCACGGACTGCAGTTGGCTCTTTAACTAAAGGTTGTCGAGCTTGCTTTATCTTGGATTTTTGCGCTTCTTTCTTAGGTAAATACATCCTAGATATTGTTGGACATTTGGTAATACTGTCCCTTATTATCGCAGAGGGATGTTTGTAGTGCTGGTGGTCTCTTTTATTTCATTATTGGCGTAGCGTACTGGCAAGTCGCTCGCTGTCGTACCATGCACATGTGTTAAATGGGGCCTTAACGATAAGATGTTGTCCATTTTCAATGTTTGTTGTTATCCGTGCCTTACATTGAATTCACACAATCCCAATAAAAACGGTTGCTATCCAACATCAATGTAGTAACAGTATCCTACATGGCACAGCAAATCTTTGCCTCTGTTAGACTTCATAACAGTTAAAGCCATTTTACTTTAAATCTTTTGTAATATGTAAATGGAAAGTTTTTTAATTGTCACACATTCAGGAATCGACGCATTCTATTAACATTTTGTATTTTATTATTATAACAATACTAAACACTTCAATGGTATCTCCCGACTTCACAAAATTTGAACAGCACAAAATCCCGACTCTAAAAAATCTCAAGCTAATCAAATTGCTTATAAAAGCAGCGAGTTTTCAAAATATTTTTATAAAATTTTCTTCCGTTTTTCCAGAATATGTTTCGGCTATTTTCCAGAATATTAGGATTTTATTGAGTCAGGATATTTCTTAGACGAGTATTTATTGGATCGAGATATCATTAAGTCGGGATTTTGTGAAATGAGATTTTATTATTCCGGATTTTCTGAATCGGGATTAACTACCATACCTCACTTTCATACTTGTTACATCATCAAAAAGATCACCAAAAATCCCAAAATTTTGAATTGGATGTTTCGCGCGAAACTATATTTGACGAAACGATGTTTGAGAAAAGAATAATTGGGGAAATTTTTTTTTGGGAAAAACATTTTGGGCAAAGTTTTTGGGGATTTTTTTTTTTGGGACAAACAAACCCAACTCGTTCGATGTGTTTTTAAAGCTACAAAAATTTCAATAATTTTAAAATTAGAAGTACGTATTGTATTAATGTTCTACAAATTTTTAAAATTTGTCTCAATTTTTGAATTTTACTAATTTTTAATTTTACCAACCGCTTTAATAGTCAATAGCTCGGTTTAAAATAGGTGATGGGGTTAGTTTTGAAAATTCACTTATGCTGTTGATTAAGACGCTCTAGTTATAATAATATCCGTTCTGCGTCAAGACGTGAAGTGATAAAACTCGTTAGAATGATATTCAATGTATGTAGATATGTATATTCAAGGTTTCCGTACTTATTTTAATCGACCTTGACAGTGTTCACAAATCAATTTCTCTGCTATATTAAATATTTAACATTCAATTATTTATAATATGGTGCTACCGCAGTAATAAAATTAAATTAATTCAATAAAAATTTTATAAGCTGTCTAAAATCTCTAAAATTTCCCATTACTTTATCGTAAAGCTATGTGGTTTCTATAAATTCTCGAAATACTTCTTTTAACCATATGTATAATAATAATTATAGTGATCCGCGGGAAGTGATTAAAACCACATAATATTTTACAAAGTGTATAATAAAATTGCGCGTTTATGCTTCATCACGATCGTAATTAATTGTATTTTTTAATTTATTTATTAATGTGTATTCCGTTTTTTTTTTTTTTTTTTGTCTTTATAGAAAAAGTTTACAAATTTTTGAGTGTCTTCTATTTGAAACTGATGATTTGATAATGAGAAAAAATGAGAAGCATGTAATTTTGTGTTTACTTGAGGTAGCAAGACGTGGTGCTAAATTTGGTAAGTAATGAATTTTTCGTATATTTAGGTATTTCAGTTTAATTGTTTTGTTTTTTTTTGTGATCGTATAGGTATGTTGGCACCGATGCTGGTACAAATGGAACGCCAAATTGATCGTGAAATTGCTGCGGATAATAAAGCAATGGGAATTTCGATTGGTTGTGGTACTGAAAATGATAATGTAAATAATACTGTTGCAAGTGGAACGGAAGGTAATGATATATTTGATTCGGATACAGACGATGAAGAAGAGGATAATGGTCCAATGATGATTTACGGACCAAAACCACAAATTATTACAAATGATTTGAAGAGTTTAGATGAAATGGTAAGCACTGTATATTATTATTACATTTATATTATTCATTTTCAACATGTTTTTTTAATTAAAATTTTCATATATGGAAATTTTTGTTGCCTAATCGGTGCTGCGCAAAGAGATAACTTCCCTTTTTTGATTGGAATTTACTTATTTAATTAATTTAATTAAAATATTTTGCGTAGTATGTGTAATTTACCTGCTGTGTGATTACATTCCATTTTATTTTTTGTATAATGCACAAGAAGCATGTCTGTGACGACTATTACCATTTTAATCGTGTATGTGTGTTTTGTGATACAGGCTTGCCTACCAGCTGAAATCTACAATTTTTTTTTTATCCATATTTTTAATTATACAATATTTCATACGTTGTGAATATTAATTGACAATTTTAAAATAATGTCATGTTCTAGAATTCTACTTTGCGTTTGGTTTAAAATTAATTTGTTTATTGAAGAATTTAAGCGGGATTAAAATCGATTGTCTTAGTTTATATGATGACGTAATTCAATTGTATATGAACGAACGAATTAATTAGTTTTTGTTTTGCATTGTACATGATTTACTTTTATGGCAATGAATTTGTTGTTTTTATGCTTAAAACCAACAAATTTAATCTATGATATTACACTAATTATTTACATAAGCGCATTAAAAAAAATCAAAATTAAATTAATAAGTAAAATTGACCATAAAAAATATGAGAAATAGCAATCGTAATTAGATAACCCTCAATTATACCTACACATATACATACACTAAATTATGGTAATATGATTCAACCTGAAGTAATAAGTAAAAGAAATATAAGTAGGTAATCGGAGATAAGTGGACAATTTTCGACCAAAAATTTTGCGAATATTGAAGGTTTATTGAATAATTTTAAAACAGTCACTGGTTCGTATGTGTAGGCGTTATAACGTGAAGGAGTATCTCTAGTCTAGAGTATTGACAAACTTTTAGCAGGGCATTCACGATACATAAGTAGACCAATGTTAAAATACTTCTGAAATTAAATATTTCAAGCTTCAAGTGTTTAGAGACCTTGCCCCTCAAAATGTTTAACTACTTATGTGGTTTAAACGAAAAAAAAACGTTGATTGTGATCAAAATGTCAAAATTTTATAAGTTTTTTTCATACAGAGTGGGTGGCTATTTCAAGTTATATACATTTACATACATAAAGAAATATTTTAATTGATATTTAAAAATAAAAAAAAATTGTTGCTACAATTTATTGTTTTTGTAATTTTGCTTTAGCTTTAATCCAACACCTTCAGATATACGAGTATTTATTTATTTCTTATGGATAAAACATAAATGTTTGCGATCACAAAAAAAAAAAAAAATAAAAAAATGTTTGTCCGATTTATATAAGAGATGAAGAAAAGGTTATTTATTTTTGCAAGAAATTATTATTACTTAATACAATATTATTTCTGGTTTCGGATTATGGAATTGTTCACAAAATAAATGACAAAGCAGGTATTTAAGGTCGTTCTCAATTTGATAAAATCGTAGTAATGTCTGAATTCTACTTTAATTTGTCAAATTTCAAATGTGTGCGGCAATTTGTAATGAGACAAATTTTGTTAACACATTTTTTGATACCTACTTAAATATAGACAAAAAACACAAAAAAAAAATTCAATGACCTTAACTAAATTTAACCGCCATAAATATGCATGCGCGTCTATATAATCAACCGCAAATCTAAGTATTTATTATACAGAAGTGTTTGGAACGATATACATAATATATCTCAATAATATAATTTTATTCAGTTTTTGACCAAATTTAGCTTAATTTATTTTATATAATCAATCGCAAATCTGACACATTTGCATACCATAAAAAGATAATCTTTCTATATAGTGCCATTCGATTTATGAAATTTTTATTCTAAAACTGTAATCAAAGAATTTTATTTATGATGATTGATGATTAGTTTTATGATAATTGCGTCATTTTATGAAATACGTCATAAAAATATTAATTTCAATATTTTGATTTATACTGAATAGCAAGAATATGAGTTTCGATATCTATATCCAGCATTTGTTGAGATTTTTGCTACAGATTAAACAACTTTGATTGGAAAAATCTAATTTCGGTAAATTGGTTTGGAGTGCTAGTGTGCAAATAATCGATGTAGTCCGACAGTTTTATAGAACTGAAAAATTTACACAAAACGAAGCTGGCAACACGATCGTCAGACGATTGATTCAATGAAACTTAAGGTTTCTTGCTCAATTAAAGTGGCCTAGTTGTCATCGTTAAAGTTATATCTCAACGGTCAACATTTTTTTATATACATATTAATTTGTTAGATCTTGAGACATAATGCCTTGGATAATATTTCACAGATAATAAACAAATTCTTAAAGTTAAATAAATTTAGGTAAATCTATTGTGAAAAAATGTTGATGAATTCTTTGAAATAATATTTCTTGCGTCGTCTTGACGCGTTCAGAGTTAAGAATTAAGAAAAAAAAAATTCATTCCATTTCTATTACGTAATACATATTTTATATTTATACATTAATTATCTCAAGCAAATTTCGCTTAGACAATAAAATTAAAGATTTGTAAGTTTTATACATAAATAACTGAATGAAAACAGAATATCCATATATTTTAAGAAGACACTGCAGTTGACCTTTTCTAATGAAGGTTGACTAATTCTCGATTTCTGTATATTAACTTTTTAATCCAATCATCAAAATCTTTTATTCTGACGTTATACTTCTGTATATACTCTGTTTCACTAAAAACATGGTTCTGAATTGTTCTTGGTTTATCGGTTGTTACAAATTTAACATATCCCCTCAGGGCCGGCTTTACCCACTAAGCAGATTATGCTTCGCATAGATGCGCCTACCAATTAGGGGCGCTGACAATTCTTCTCACGCTTTCCAACAAATTCTATTACTAAAAAAATATTTTTTATTAGAACTTTTGAATTTTAACTCATCTCGATTACACTAGTTTCATCGAGTTTAAAACAGCTCAACGAAAACCTAACTCAACTCTGTTTCTATGAACTCCAACTTGTTTTCAAACTACATCGAAACATGATAATAGTAATAGTTTCACTACTCGTCGTGCGAGAACAATAAACACACCAAAAAATTACAAAAAAGCTCACCTCTCAAAACGTCGATATTGGTGGTTATAATACTAATAATTTTTCAAAATCCCAACCGAAATTTAAATGAGGAAATCAAGGTCTTAAATAAGTTAATACCGTACATTAAACAAATGCGAACGAATGAACGTTTCAATCGTGTTCCAGAAACTGCAAAAGAATTAGCAACTGATTTAGAAATTAATCCTCAGCTTAAAGATAATGCTCTGCGAAGACGTAGAAAAAAGCTTTTTGATTACGAAAGCTACGACGAAACTGCCACTGATCCACAATATAAATTTAAAATTTCGTTTTGTTTCCTATACTGGATACTGTACTTAATTCGTTAGATGAAAGATTTGAGGTCATAAATGCTCATATCAATAATTTTCAGTTTTTAACCGATGTTGAAGGAGTTTGTAAATCGAATGATGAGGAACTAAAAGCACATTTTGACGCGTTAGATAATATGTTATCCGATAGCGATGACAAAGATATTTTTGCGGTAGACACAATGAAAAATTGTACTAATACTAATACTAAGATCCATTGTTTATATTACAATACATTTACTCGAATGCACTAGAGCAGTACTTCTCAAACTTTTTAATACCGTGGCCCCCGAAATCGAAAAAATAAAATCCAGGACTCCCAAAAATTTTATTCAATAATAATGAATTTACAGTTAAGCATTTTGGGCATTCTTGTTCAAGGACCTCGGATGTCTCATATCCGTGTCTCGCCAATTTAAAAAAATAAAAAAATGTTCTCCCAACTCAAAATATTCTTTCAGCTTTATCCGATTTACAGTTAAAAATATTCATATACGCAAAAATTGTAGAATTCCAGAAAATTAAGCTTGATTTTAAAAAACATGAAAGAATTTTACATAAGGAACTATTAAAAATTAGATGTAGCTGTGAAAACTCAGGAACTAAATATTTTAGCTGTACATATTAGTGGAGCAGAACAGTTTCCGAAATGACTAAACTAAAGTTAAAGCTAAACACTTTTGATTTTACGACTATTCTAAATTTGTCAAAATTAATTTTTGCGAGTTTTTCTAATTTGACCGCCAACCCGACCCGAATTTGGTTCGTTTTTAATTTTTGTGTCAAATTATTTTTACTAATTAAAACCAAACTTGGATTTAATATATCCTTCTGAAAATTCGGAGTTATCCAAAATTTTTTTTAGGTTGTTTCAACTACCAATTTTCAACGTAATCAACCAATTTGAAAGCTTTGGCCCTCTCTTAGCAATTTTATATCCAAAATTTGAAATTTTATTTATGACGAGTTTTTCAAAAAAAAAAAAACGGAACGCACCATAGTATCGAGAAAGATAACTCATTCCAAAAAATTACCAACATTTCGGTAATCAACCGTTTTACCGAAAATCGATATCGGATTCCCTACAAAAAACTCGGCATTAGAATTTTGAAATTTTTGATTTGGAATTCTTAACACTAACCTGATATACAATTTAACCAAATTGAAATTGTTGAAGCCAAATTTGACGAGCTGACATTTGAAATTTCAAATTAAATTAAAGTACGAGTAACTTTTTAAAATTATATACTTTCAATATCCAATTTCTCAAATTTTCATAGACGTAAGTTCCAATAGTTTTAGTTCAAATTTAGCTCCAAAATTTCCGAGAATTTTCTTCGGATATCGACCTCTGATTTAAAAATGTGGTTACTTCATAAAAGGACTCAATTTTAATCATGATGTTTTGTCCCGCAGATCAAGGTTTGCGATCTGAAATTTCTGTTCATGTTCATTGTAGAATAAGAACTTACCTATCAAAATCGCCGTGATTGTGGAATATATATTAATTTACAAAAGCCATTAACAGCCCAGAAAACAGCAGCGGTCATTGAGAATAGGCAGATTCAGAAATATGTGTGCGATGCGTACGATTGTGCGGTTTATTATAGATATTAAGGCGATGTTTTAAAGCTCCCTGGCAACAGCTCCTCGGTTCGCTATGGGGCTGCGGCCCGCAGTTTGAGAAGTACTGCACTAGAGAATACATTTGAGAACGTAACGATTGCTTTACGGATACTTGTAAGTCTTCCAGTTTCCGTAGCAAGTGGTGAATGATTACATTCAAAACTGAAAATAATCAAAAACTACTTGAGATCAAATATATCTCAGGAAAGGTTGGTTGGATTATCGAGTATAACAATTGAAAAAGAAATTGGTTACAAACTCGATTTAAGTCAAATGATTGATAAATTTGCTGTTTAAAGGCAAGAAAAGATAAATTTTTGTATCTGAATTATAAAAAGAGCGCCTAAGAAGGACTTGCCTACTTAGGGCGCAAAGCGTTCTAGAGCCGGCACTGTATCTCCTTAACATTTCTGTTCTCTTTGAGCTGTTAGAATATACAAATTTCACGGCCTTCAATTTTCAGGGATTCAATTCTGATTAAAAATTTTAAACTTAAATTTTGTACAATCCTTGTTTAAAAATCGGTTTTAATCTTAATTTATTAAATTCTTAAATTATTGAAATTCATCTAATAAATACTTAAACCCTTTAAAATCTAAAAATCCTTTTGTATATTTCTTCAAAATAACAGCGGACGCCACTTAAGACGGAATCTGTTGCAAGTGAAATATTTTTTCCCCCAATTATATTTTATCAAACACAACCTACGATTAGTATAGCTCGATTTCGTGATTCATTCGGACGCTGAACTGAGCTTTCGAAACTCTGACCGGGTCTTAGGTACCAACTAGACACTTACGCAGGATTCTACGGTTGGGCGTGATTAGCGTTCAACTTTAGGAAACTGAAAACTAGTCCGGATCTAACTTATTATGTCGGATGAAAGCTTATAAAATAATAATTAAAAAGTGTGTTGTTTTAAAACAAAATCACATGTATCAAATGAATCTTAGCGAGAGCTTAGATTTAATCTTTCAATTGTAGAAATAAATAGTAAATAGTCAATTTTCATTTTGTGTAATTTACTTTATTAAATTTCAGTGGCTCGTCATTTTTAAAGCCATTTCGATATTTAAAACGATTTGATCGATTGTTGTGGACTGGTTTAATGTAACGTCCAATTTTGATTTTTGTATTCTGTTAGTGGATCAAATTTGGTTTTTCTAACTTTGTTCTTTAATTAAACTAACTGATCTTTAGATAACAGTTTTTCTTTCGTCAATATAACCTTTGTAATTATACGTAGACTCATTAAATTGAAAAATTGAATTTGGAATTCTAGGTTTAGGACTAAACAATAGTAGGTATGGCATAAAATTTGTCGATGAGTGTGGCGAACAATTATATGAAAGCATTGCATACGGTACCCATTTATAACAATTCAAAGGAAGTTTTTCAATAAATTTTAGATATTCAACGAGCGTTCGTTGACTTCTTTCAAGCGCTCCATTAGATTCAGAGTGGTATGCTGTTGTATGCAATTTTTGTATTTTTAGTATCCTACACATATGTACAAAAAGCTTGCTCATAAAATTTGATCCCATGCCAGTGAGGATTGATTCGGGACATCCGAATAAACATACTAAATTGTCGATTACCACGTGAGTTAGGGTCTCTACTGCTTCCTGATTAGGAAGAGGTACTGCCATTGAAAATTTAGTTAAATTGCATTTTGTTGTAAGAATTTTTTTATTATTTTGGTATGTTGACACCGTAGTTCCAACTATATCCAAAAATATTTTCTGAAATGGCTCAATAAACTCATAAAAGTTACGATCTTAGTTACTCTTACTGTAGGGCCATGTGGGCGTTCAGCCACCTCGAACTGCGTCCTAAAAGATCTTTTGTGCTTAAACTCTGCTTAATTATTCGTCCAGTCACGCGATACATACTATCTAGTCTTATTGCTTTCCCTCCTAGATGTTTACTATAGCATGTACTTCTGCTAGAAAGGCGGTAACATTGATACTCAAGAACTTCGAGAGGGCAACCCCACTCTCGTTTATTCCTACCCATGCTCAGTCTACCGTTTTTATTTTACTCTTACGAGTTGCTGGGAATAGTAAGTCGCATGTAGATAACCCAGCTGTACTACAGGAAGGCTAAATACAACTGGAGGGTGCCTATTATTCAGAGTCCGCATAATTGTCCGTTGTGTCCAGACTGACTCCATGCTGTTTCACCTTAGATTAGGGTTTTTTGTCAAGGGTTTCTTCTTTAGCGCCGTACTGTAGCTTTTCAAACTCACGATAAAATCACACTAAACCCAGAAAAAAACGAACGAACTTTATTGTTTTTGGAGTATGATAAGACATAATTGCGACAATGTTCGATGGATCGGGCTTGATGCCTTCATGAGAAATTGGCACTTTTCTGGATTATGTTTTAAATTGAATTTTCGCAGGGTAGATAGAATATCACTAAGCTTATTATTATATGATCTGTGCAACTTCTCCCATCCATGACAGCGCCGTCCAGATAAATAAGGCACTTTAAACCAGTAAGCCCCGTTAATACACTTCATGAGTCACAAGCTCTATCTTTTTAATTGACAGTGCCCGGAATTGGAACTAAAATCGGTTTTTTGAGTAGTTGCCATATGCAACTATGCTGCTCTAAAATATCGGTGATTGATGCCATCTGGAAAGGTTCACTAATGGTAATCTCATTTAATTTACCATAGTCAACAATATCCTCCATTTCCTTTCCTCTGTGGTTGATTTTTTTGGTACATATAAAATAGGAGAATTCCACAGCGAAGTGGAATGTTCATTAATATCATATTCCGTAAATTACATCTGATTGATTTGACGGTCAACCGGGTGTTTGGTTCGACATTTATTTTGTGCGTAACTACATCGGTAACCGTGAGCTTATCTTCTTCTAGGTAGATGTAGTCATTGTAATCGCGTATAATTTTTAATACACTTTGGTTTTCTTCGAGGTTTAAATGATCGGTATCAATTTTTGATTCGAGTATTCTTAACCTATTTCGTTTATTATTTGATGTTAAATGGAAAAATTGAATTCATAACCCTCTACTGACTTGGTTGGAATTTCAAAATTACAATCTGTTAGAATTTCTTTATCATTTGAATTTAGTATTGAAATATGAGCTATACTGAATTAAATTTGGAATATAAACTCTAGATAAGATTTCTTTAGATATACGTACATATACGATCACCATCAGGCGAAGTTACTCTAATAGTAGTCATTATTTCGCTTCTTGGCGGAAGTATAATGTAGTTGAGGTTAGTATTCAAATTATATACTATATACTTTCTCAAATCTAAACCCAAGATACCGTCATATTTTATTGGAAATGTATCGGGAATTATTTGAAAATCATCATGAGTTACAGATTTGCAACCTGGAAAATTGCTGCTAGTGTTAATGCAACCATAATTTTCTTTTCTAATTTAACTTGAATTAATTATTTAATTCGTGTAATCACCAAATATGCAACCGATCTTAAAGATCATTTAATGTATTTACAGATTAAAAAGTAGAATATATTAGTATTATTTACACGAAAATAATTATTCAATTAACCCATAGATAGCCGGCAGGTTTCAATGTTTTTAATTTTTAATTTATTTGGAGTTAATATTTCCGAAAAATAAATAATTAATTCAAGTAAAAGTAGAAAAGAAAATAATTAAATTGGCTTACACTGGAATAGCGAGCGCTCTGCGAATGTGACGAAGAAAAAATTATAAGAGAATTTGGCTGTGTTAGTATAATTCGCTAATACAACCTGCACAGTTCATTCTGTATATATAGAATGGAAATTGTAGTACAATTAGTAGTCGCCGCGGCCTGATGAGAAGATTGATTTTTTCATAATCATAAGCTCATCAGTTCGAAACTGGATTATGTAAATTCTCTTACAATTTTCGGAAATACAGTGTCAATAAGGAAATACAAGTAAAGTAGTCTAAATTGTGTCTATCTTTTTAAATCTGTTGCTAAGATAAAAAACATTAGTAAAAAATTTAATGGTTTACTTTAATAAAATTGAAAAAATTAAATTTCAGGTAGGCCTACGTATAAGTGCACTTCTGAAATATTATTTTATTTAATATTTGGTGTGGCCCGAACCTTTTTGAATAACTTCGAAAATTCGAGTAGGCGTTGAAATTGTTAAATTTTTACGAGTTTCCGGATCAATTATGGCCCAACATTCACGGATAGCAATTTTCAAATCATTAATTGAATTATATTGCTGTTCAGTGTCCATTTCCATAAACTTTTCGGGCAAGGCCCTCTAAAGGTTTTCGATAAACCTTTGAGAGTTTACCTGTCAAACCTTTCAATAAATTTCTCCGAGAGTTTGCTCTGAGGTTTGGCCATTTTATTTTCCGTGAACTATTTAAAATGTGGACTATTTAAAATTTATTATTATTAACGTGCGTCTTTCGTTTTACTTCTATGTCTCTATATGCCTTTGGACTCTGTTTCACTAACAACACGAGTGATAATATCCATATATGGTTCTAAATTTTTCTTGGTTAATCAGCAAATACAAATTTATCGTAATCTCTTCTCCTTAAGGTGTTAGAATACAAAAATTTCACGGGATTTAATTCTCAACTAGGAGAACAATTTTAAATTTCATAAAGCCGTAAAATTTTAGAAAAGTGTGAATAACTCATCGTTTAATATTTTCATTAATAATTAAATTACAATTCTTGAAATTAAATTTCTTAAACTAAAAATTTTCTAAAATCATTGTTAGAAAGGATTTTAATTTTAATTTATTAAATTCATAAATTATTGAAATTCTTCTAATAAATACTTAAACCCTTTTAAATCTAAAAATCCTTCCGATATGCCTTCTAATAAATACTTTTTTTTTTTTTTTTTTTCGCTGGCGCTACATCCCATGGAGGGATTTGGCCGCTTCATTTTTGAAGTTTCGTAATCATTTTTACAACGGATAATGAGTGATTAGTTCATTGATCCTTACATTAAACCAGCCGTGATTTTTTCATCACCCGCCGGGAATCGAACCCGGGACCTCCGGAGCTTAAAGCAAGCATGCTAACAACTGTGCCACCGGGGCGACTAATAAATACTTGAACCCTTTAAATTCTGAAAATCTTTCCGATAGTAAATTTCTTCGAAATAATAGGGAAATTCCTCTAATTCTAAAAGTATTGCTTTGTTTTTGTTAAAATCTTCTAGTTATTGACCGAATATACCAGACAATACTATTTTCAATTTCAGAAATTCAAAAAAAAATTTTAATTGGCTGAGAAAATGAAAATTAAATTGTTTCGGTTCTAAATAATTTTTTCGGACGAAAAAAATTAAATTTTCATTTTCTCAGCCAATTAAAAGTTTTTATGAATTTTTTAAATTGAAAATAGTATTGCCTGGTATATTCGGTCAAGAATCAGAAGATTTTAACGAAATTAAAGCTATAATTTTAGAATTATATCGAAAAACTAAATCCGATTTTTCTTTTCGTTTTTCAGTGGGTAAAGCGCTTAAGACGGAATCTTACGAAACCGAAATATTTCTTCGACCTAACAAATAATTTCGTTGAACGATTTTTTATGATTCATATTGGTCTCTTTGAACGTAATTCGGTGATATTTTATGAAACCGAAATTTTGCAGATATTTTGATCGTACTACGCTCAAAAATGTTTAGAAAATGGGTCAAGCTTTTATATCTGCCGACAGTCTTGAATGTAGTTGAAAATAAGGTCTTCATCTCCGGATGATCTTCGTTTTTTTCTCATGTTTGGATTTTACTAAATTTGATTTCACATTTGAAGGCAGTGCCAGTGAGGGAACAAGGCGCTATCCTGAAAAGTACCAGTGTATACTGATATTAAATTATCAACAATTCCCCACCTCTTGAAGTGAAAAAATTAGAATTAAATGTTTATATCTTATAAGTGAATGTTGAGCATCTCGTGGCGATTTAATCAGCAATCACTTTGTATGCCTTCTCCCAAAATTGAGTTATGAGCTATTTCCATTTGAAAATAGTTTGGAATCATGACTGACCTGACTTACCTTTGTTCTCAATTCTTCATTCCTGTCATTGATGGTATTCGGACCCTGTTTTGAGCAAGTCTTGTTTGTTTAATTCCGTGTTTCAGTCCTTTTCCATTTTACAAAAATTACCGATTGTAAATCACTGTAGATAGTTTTAATGAATATACATAAACATCTTTTGAGTTCTCCTTAACTGCAAGAAGACTCAAATTTTCGACATAACTATTTACTCATATGTTCATATTTTTGGCGTTTGTTAGATTACACCGATTCCTTCCTACCACAAATAGGGATATATTAAGGTTGTTTCTGACATTTTAGCGATGCGCTTCGTCTTTTCCCCTCCTGCTGGATATTAGTTACGTTTTAACGTTTATCTGGTCGTCGTTGTGCTGATATATATGTATGTTCTTTGAGGCAGTCGACTGATATTTTAGCAGGTACAGTGGTTTTTCGGTATATCGACGTGTTAGTTCACAGTAACATAGATGGTAATTTGCACTTAAATTCAAATAAATGATAAACCTACCCTCGCAGTCACTATGTGGTGCGTTTTAGATAGCATCCGATCTGTATTTTACTAATTTATTTTTGAAGTTAATATTTCTGAAAAATTGTAAGAGAAATTAATCCTGTTTCGAACTGGTCGCGGCGCGGCGACTGAACTGATTGTACCACAATTTTATTTCTATACAAAATGTACTGCGCAGGTTGTATTAGCGAATTATACTAATACAATCAAATTCACCTCGGAATTCCACCTCGGAAAATTTATGTTCTGTGCGGTTCCTTGCAAATGTAATATTGCCCGGCCATGTTTATAATAATGGTGTAATTCCCTATTATATATTTATCATTGCTAAATTGCACAAATTCACTCAATTGGACGTTTGAAGTAAAACACCGGATTAATTAGATTTTTATAACCATTTATTTGGTAACTATTTGGCAACGAGATACCGGCTATAATCGTTGTTTATCTTTTTAATCAATCTTTACACTACGTAGTGCGACGACCTTGAATGCCAAAACAAGATTGAGAAGATCTTTTTTTTTTTCTTGTCAACAGATATTGAACTCGTTATTGTGTAAACAGATGACCTGATGACCTCCGATTGGTGTATTATGAAATTCTTCCATAATTTCTTCTTCATTTTGCGGATTAAAACCTTTTGACTAGATCTTCTGCTAAAATTTTGGGCATCGGAAGAATCCTTGACTAACTGACCTCGCTGGGATGCGGATTCGACATTATTATTCAACTCAGTTAGGCTAATCGCATCGGTGTTAGTATTTAATTTTTCCGGAGTGTGAACTACCTCGAAGTCATGTTCATCTACATAATTGTAATCTCAATCTAATTTGACGTTTTTCAAATTTTGGTGGTTCGTAATGATGCGAAACTTTCTTCCGTAAATATAAGGTCTGAAATGTTTGATTGACCTAATAACAGCTAACAATTCCTTATCGATTGTATCATAATTCTGTTCAGCCTTGGTAAGCGTTTGACTAGCAAAAGCTATTGGTAATTCTTGTTCATCATATGATTGCGATGGTACTGAGCCAAGCACTAAATTACTAGCATCAGTTAAAATTGTAAAATTGTTCTCGAAATCGGGATACTGCAACTCAAGAGGATTTGTAATGGCCATTTCCAGTTTATCGAAAGCTTTTTCACAATGTGATGTCCACTCATAATTAGCCTTTTTTTTCTACATTGAAGTCCTTCAAAGAATCGATGGTATCTGACAAGTCCTAAAAACGATTTCACTCACGATAATTTGTTGGTCTAGGGAAATTTTGAACTGTACAAATTTTAAGATGTTTTAATTCCTTTTTCAAAAATTGGCATTTGTCAAGACATTCAAATATCCATTAATTTGCGGTTGTGATCCTTAAGGTTTTGTCCAAATAAACTAAACACTTTATCCCATTCAAACCAGTTAATACTTTATTCATTAAATTAACCTTATTATTCTTTTAAGCCAAACGGCATTCTAGTGTATTGATAGTGTACTTGGTTCATGCTGAAAGCTGCTTTCTCTTTATCACGGTCATCCAGCATGATAGTCACTTATTAGGTTTAGGGTTGTAAAATATAGTAATTTATACAGTAATTTGGAAGAAAATCCACTACCACTCGCCATTTTTTACTACCATCTGTTGATTCTGTTGATTTTTTCGGCACAGCCAATAGTGGAAGGTTCCATGGGCTTTCACTAGGTTCCACTATAAATTGAATTAACATTTCGTCAACCTTCTCGGTTGACTTCTTCCTTGAATGTGTGCGGAAATCGGTAGGGTTTCTGATTAGTGGATTGAGTCTCTGTTGCTGATTGGATGGCATATTTTACACGTCAGTTGCTGTTAAAATGTCTTCTTCGAGGTGGAATACATCATTATAATCTTGAGATAATTCCAATATCATTCCTTTTTCTTCTTGAATCTTTAGTTGTATTAAATACAGAAACATTTATTATATCATTTTCAGCTTCAACATTGGAATTACCGACGTACACGCCTGAAGAAATCTCCTGCGAGAAACATAATAATTGTGTTCCAACGGCTATAAGAGCCATGCAACTAACAATTTTTTCTCATCTCGTGGGAATGCTTAGATTATTAGATAAACGAATGGTCACAACAATCGAGTAATCGTTTATTAGAATTTCCAAACTTTTAGATGAAATATCAATCCTACATTTGTATTTGTTGAGGAAATCTTTTCCTAAAATGCCATGACCATTTATAGGAAATTGGTCTCCTGCAATATGAAAATCATGATTGAATTTCAATTTATCGTCGAAGATAACTTGTGTCGAAATTGTTGCTAAGGTATATGATAATTCATGAGTTATCTCTTCTATTTGATATTTTTCGTCTGGAAACAAATTGAGAGATAATAAACTCGAAGATATTTATGGTTTTATTTAGATGAAAGTGCTTTGCATGCGTAAAGAAATTCGGATTTCTCAATATAAAATAAACCCGAAAACCAATATTGCTTTTTGTTTATTTCCCTTTGAACAAATCAATCGTTCATCAGCCTCTCATCTCTTTCAAATGTATACTCGCTGTTTAAATAGAGCAAAAAGCAATTTGAATTGTGCATGCACGCGGGAATATTATATGAAAGGAAGCTGGATTTCTTTGACTGAAAGTTTGTTCTTCAATATTAATATTTAAATTAATCACCTAAATTGAAATCGACCAAGAGATTAAAATCCAAAATTTTCTTCAATTTGTTTAAAATGATTGCTCCAACAACAAATTTACTATTTTTGTTAAATTTGATTTCTAGTTGATGAACAAATTAAAATTGTAGAATCGATTTATAAAAATGGTTGTAAATAAAATGAAATGCATTACCAAAAGGGAACAAATATCTTATTGGCCTTACCGGCATCTCAGCCAAGCAAATTTAGAAGAATATTGGAAAACACGATTAAATCGTGCAACAAATTTTGAATATACCTGAAACAATTCGAATAAACTTTAATTCCTACAATAATCTTAAAAAATTAACAAATCGCTAAGAATGTCGAAAAACTTAATACCAGAACTTTGATGCCAACGTTCAATTCCTTAAACGCAGATTAATCCAAAAACCTTAAAATCAAGAATTTCGAGAATAATATCTGCGTAAGATCATGTAACTTGGTGCTATGCTTAATTCAACTGTGATATCGTAAATATCCAATAATTTTAGAAAATAATAAAAAATCACACACAATTTATATTTCATAATACTCAAGCTAATCTAAAATAAGCTTAACGACCTCGAAAATTTAACGGATACTTTACAAGAATTTAGCGTAATATCGAAAAACTCGAATAGAATGGAATGAACTCGAAAAGCTCAAATAATCTCGAATCATCTTAAAATTCTAGAATAATCTCTGTATTCTTAAAAAATGTCGAATATTCCCGCAAATCGCGAATAAACTTGGAAACGTAGAATCATCGAAAATCTGAATATGATAAGCGATTCAAAAGCACATAAAACATATTTCCCTTAAAAATAACTGAAAGTTGATAATTTGGAATAAAATCTACATTAATCCAAAAATTTTGGATTTCGAGAATTTCACCTAACTCAATCCAAACAAAATCTCTAAAATCTTGAATAAGTTGTCTATGATTATAATATCAGAACAGGAATGTGCTTAAAAACCTAGAATGATTACATAAAATATCGAGAATCCCGATGCACTTGTAAATCTGTAACATTTGTCGCAACTCAACGACAAAATTCATAGTTTCTCGAGACCCGATACTAAACTGCAACCTTGGCAACAAAAGAAATATCATTAGTGATTCGTGACGTGTAAGAGTTAAAAAATTATTCATTAATAGATTTCGGTGAAATAATCAAATTATTTGTTTTTCTTTTATATTGAGCTGAGTTTCTTTTGAATTTGAGTCAAAATATGACAATCAATACCATCATAATATCAATCTAACCATTATTATTCATCTGACATAAGGTGTCTATAATGTCTAAACAAAAATGATCCATCATGATTTATGTATGTATGTACAAATAATAAGTTGAACGGTAAACAAAAATGACTTAAATTTTATTATGTAACCCAAAATTTTTAAAATTAATTTGTTGTTATAACAAAAATGCAAATTTTTCTATAACGATATCGAAATTATAGAATTAGAAGCAAACAAAAAAAAACTAACATAAATAATTAAATAATAAATGATACATAACTAGTTTTGTACTCCTATTTATTTAAAAAGACAACTTGAAGAAATGAAATTAAATTTTAATTAAAAAAAAAAAACAAAAAAAATGTATTGACGCAATTAAAAATGTATTTGTTGAAAGCTACATGACAAACAGTCGTTCATGTTTTGTGTGTGTCTCTACCTATCTATATAGGTAATAATATGATAGACATCAATTTGCTGCTACAATGGGATTAAATCTGTAAAATTATTAATTTTTTTTTTTTGCTCGTAATTTTGTTGTCTTGTAAATAGAGTTGTTACAAAATTTATTAAAATTTAATTTGGCTGTTTTTTATTTTAAACATACATACGTTTTATATATATGGTCTTATAACTGGTTTTTGGTTGAGCGTGGTTTTCATTCGTATTAGTTGTGCGATCTGTATTTATATATTTATATAGATGGATGTGGTAGGTGGTGAATGATATGGATGAAGTCTTTTAAAATTGACATTAAAAGAAAAAAAATCGATTGTCCAAATCTGGTTTGGATTGCCTAGTTTTTTTTGCCGGTGACTTTACGGTGAACCTTTGTTTGATTTCAGTTGAGTGATCTGTCCATTTGAAGTATTTGCTATATGAATAAATGGCAAAGTCAATTAAATGTGACGTAATAATTTGTGAAAATTTAGATTACATAAATCGTACAAAAGTTAACTTTATTATTTATTGTTCTATGATCGCTGAACATATTATCGATTTTCATTTTGTTAGTTAAAAACTATAAATCATTGAACTGTCAAAACTACGTCTAACCGCTAAATTTTGATGTGATAAAGTCTTGCACGTCAGCTTCTTGTTCGGAAAGTGAGCGACATGAAATTTGGCAATTAGTCATCAACAATAACCATTACCTTTATTTTGAATATGTGATTGCATAAATTGGCCCTTAGACTTCATGCCTCGCACATAATATGTATTATCGGCGGCGAGAAAACCGTGCTGCGAACCTCTGATTTCGAGCGATTTATAATGCTTTAACCATTGTAGTGAGAGAACGGCTCATCTGATCGAAGCAATTCTTGTTCTAATTTTTGCATGAAAAAACGGTAGTAGATAGCGATTTACAATGCTTTAGAGCAGGGGCGTCCAAGCCAAATGAGTATTTTTGGCAAATTTTCAAAATAACTAGAGTATTAAAACTGTGATTAGAATAAAAGCCAACTGGACAACGCGGTAATTATTTATGTATCCAGGGCGAAAGAGTTTATCACTTCGAAATAGATGTGAAGATCACCGCAATAGTTGTTACACATTGCAGCATGCGGCCCGCGGGCCGCATGCCTCAAAATGGAATAAAAATCGCGGTGGTCTTCACACTAACCCCAGAGTAATAAATTCTGTGGCTATGCATACATAAATAGTTACCGCGTCGTCCAGTTGGCCTTTATTCTAATCGCAGTTTTAATGCTCTAGTTATTTTGAAAATTTGCCACAAATACTCATTTGGCTTGGACGCCCCTGCTTTAGAGCCATGAAGCGAGAGAACGCCTCATCTGATTGGAGCAATTCTGGTGTGAATTTTTGCAAATCACAAAATAGTTGCTGAAAACACTTTATATCGTCTTGTCGTACCTTCGCCCAGTACTAGAAGTTCTGGAGTATGGCCAATTAAGAAGAGACTCGATAATTTCTAATCCGACAGTAAAAAAACAACCGAGTTCTTTCCTAATTGGCCTTATTTCAAAATTTTATATAAAAGCCATTTTAGAATCTCATTTCTATTGGGCATGCTGAATTTCATCATGATTAGTAAACAAATCACAAATTTTCAAGGCCATTTTCCAGTAAAATTCCTGTAAAAATTATTTTAGAATCTCATTTCCGTTGTACGTCCTGAATTTCATCATAATCGGTTAAGAAGCGGCCGGCCAAGTTACTTCCTAATTGCCCATATTCCAGAACTTCTAAATATCATTTTATAATTATATTTTCACCGCACAAATAGAATTTCATCATAATCGGTTAATAAATAATCAAATTCATTCCTCACTAGCCATATTCCAGAACTTCATCTAAAACTCATTTTACAATCCCATTTCCATCGTGCATGCTGAATTTCATCGTAATCGGTTAAGAAACAGTTCTTTCCTAATAGGCCTGACTTGAAAAGGCTATTTAATGGATACACTTTTATACGGGATAGTAGCTAAGGAGTAGTTGAGCTCGATAATGATTCTACTTTAATTGAAAATTAAATTCATATTCAACAAATGTTAGGAAGGGTGAAAGATTCTGCTTTGATTTAAAATTAATTTACTGAACCAACTTGAACCATTTCGTGCTGTGCTTCTAAAATATTTTATTTTTATTTAACACAACTGAGGCACATTTGGTGGATTTTGATGTTTTGGTACAAAAGTAATCGTCGCATTTCATCTGTACTTACTTTGGAGTAATGGGCCGATGCTAAATCCGAGCAAAACAGCGTCTTTTGGTTTGCATGGTGGTTTCTTATAAATTTTTCCACTTATGGTAAACATTCGACCTTGCACCTTTTTCTATTAATGGCAGCTTTGAAGAATGAAGGTTCCGGCATTCCGTTTTCACTAATTGCCAACCACAGTGAAACTTTGTCTGGAAACTTCTCTTTAGGTATGAACTTCACTTTATCGTCGATATTACATGTACCATTGTCAAAGTAGACTATGGGTTGCCATTCGTTGACATTTAAAGTAATCACATTATCTTTTGCTCATTGCACATTATCTTGTTGTTTCTGAACTTTTATTTGTTTTTCGGACACTTTAGGAATAATTTTTCTTTTCCTTAGCGTAATGTTCATTTTTAACAGTATTTTTGTGGCACTGGAATTTAATTCCTAAAGAACGATATGTTTTTGCCACTTGGCCAAATGTAATTCGCTTCAATGCCCTTCGTGCTTTGTTTAATGATAAAAATGACTTCGGACCACTTCCCGCTTTTCTTTGAACTGCATTTGTATTCTTAAATCTTTTAATTTTGGGTGTACAAATATATTTCCGACCTTTTTAGATAGGTGTCGTTAGTATCACTGCTTGCATATTATTCAATCGGGCAATACATGTTTTTTGGAGGTTAGATGTCAAGCTTGAATAATTACTAGTGACATTTGTTCAAAGCGTAAAAAAATAACATTTGCGGGAAGTTTTACTTCATTATTTTTTGTTGAAGAAAAGTGCAGCGGAAACAAATCATTTGCTTGTGGAAATTTACGGTGAACATGCTCCATCGAATACAACATGCAAAGAATAGTTTCAACGATTCAAAGTTGGTGATTTTGACGTAAGAGACAAAGAACGTGAAGGCAGACCAAGAAAATTTGAAGATACAGAATTGGAAGAATTGCTTGATGTGGACCCTTTGTCAGACTGAAAAACAATTGGCAGAAGAGTTGAATGTTACCCAACAATGTGTTGCGCAACGTAATCCCAACAATGTTACCCAACAATGTGTTGCGCAACGTATACGTAAGGTCCTGGTTTATTAAGTGGAAATGTTCTGGGTTTCAAGATTTTTCAGACTTCTTCTAATCATAAAAATTATCTAGGAAGGCTTGAAAATTTCGAATAGTGTGTTGAATAATGAAAGCACAAATGACCTGAAGTTGTTTAGATTAATACTTTAGTTAAATAATTTTTTGATATTTTATGAAACAACGTATAAAGCCTGATTTGTTACATGAATTTGTCTACATACCAGTATGTCAGTGGCTCTTACAGCCCTATCTAAATTTGTGGTGCCTCGTGCCATAAAACCATGAATAAATGTACAGCTCAACGCAAAAATCGAAAAATTACGGATTAAATTAAAAAACTCAAAGTTACGTCGATACAGGGTATTATTATTATTATTATTATTGATGGGCCATATGGGCGTTCAGCCACCTCGTATTGCGACCTAAAAGAATTTTTGTGCTTGGACTCTGCTTAATTATCCGCGTCCAGTCAATATTCAGGCTCTTAATGAACCTAATAATACTGCCGGCCGGTACGCGATACATACTATCTGGGCTCTGCTTCCTAGATCTTTACTATAACATTCTGCTAGAAAGATCGTAATTGCGCGTATTATCATGGCATTACCGGATGAATACAATTCTTTTAGCAGCGCTTGGGAATCGACAAGCAAATCGGATGCGGAAGAAAATCGCATGATAGCAAAAGGTGTGACAGAATCGAGCGAGGCTTTGTTTGCAAAACAAAAGGTAAAGTACGTAACTAAAAATCACAAAAACATGGGACATTTTCGTCGAGATTGTCCCGAGAAAGGAAATAAAAGTTTTTCTTTGCAGTAAATACTTCAAACGAAGAAGATGAAGTTCTTGTGTGTACGTCGTACGGATACATGGCTTAGTTCAGAACGTTTCGGGAACTGAAGCCAGAAAGAAGAATCAATATTGCAGACGGTGGAAAACTGGAAGCACCGGGCTGTGGCATGATTGAAATCTTGTCATTCGACAGGAAAACGATGGAACAAGAAACAGTTATCAGATGTTTCGTCCGTTTCGAAATTGCATACCAATTTGTTTTCTGGTACGCACGCAATGGACATTTATTCAGAATGCAGTTCAAGGTATTGGCAACCGAGGGCACGGCAAACGTGGCGATGAAATATCTGCGAAAGTTTCTAAAGAAAAACGACATTGAATATATTGACGAACAATTTCTCTGTGAACGATGTCTGATGGGGAAGCAGCATCGTGAGAGCTTCAAAAGCAGTCAGAAGAGATCGAACAATTGTGGCTCGAGGTATTTTCTTTTAATTAAGGACGATTACTCACATTTCCGATTTATTTATTGCATGAAAAATAAGTCACAGGTTTTTGAGACAATAAAACACTTTGTATGAAGTCTGCAGAGAAACAACACGGTCACAGTATGAAGATCATCATAACTGACAACGGCCTCGAATTCGTGACTTCTGAGTTAAAGAGTTTTTTGAAAGCAAATTGCATCAGGCATCAGCGGACGATACCATATACGCCGGAGCAAAACGGAACAGCAGAGAAAGAGAATCGAACGGTGTTTGAGGCTGCGCAGTCGATGATACATGCGTAGCAGAAAGATAAAAAATTCTGGGCGGAGAAGGTTAGCACGGCGGTTTTTGTATTAAACAGAACGAGCACGAGCGGTGTTACTGTAAAAACACCATTTGAATTATGGCACAGCAAACCAACTGTTTTTAATCATTTGAAGGTTTTTGGTTCGGAATTTTATGCACACATTCAGAAGCAACAAAGACAAATCTTGATCTAAAGGCAATAAAATGCACTTTTGTTGGATATGGTGAAAACATTAAGGACTGTCGCATTTGGAATCCTGAATCAAAGAAAATTGAATTGGCTAGAGATGTGAAGTTTGTGGAGGCAGACTCTGTTGAATTTCCGATCAAACACGAAGGGAAAGCGGATAGTGGAAAAGGACACGAAATCAACAAAGACAAATGTGATGAAGATGACGTCGAAGAAGTCAGCAATTTCGAGGATGCAGTGGATGAAGACAACGCATCGTCGTCTAAGATCAAGGCTGGATGGTGTTCGCTAAATGAGGGGAACGTCGTCGATGAACGCTTGCGTGATCGGGGAAAAACGAAGAAATGAAATTGGGACTGCGTAGAGAGAAATTACAACAGAGCGGAAATGGCATCGGCGATGCTGTTAATGGCAAGCGAACCATCAACTTACAATGAAGCAGTTGAATCGAGAGAGAAAGACAACTGGAGTACGATGATAGACGAAGAGCACGACTCTTTAATCAAAAATGAAACATGGATATTGACGCAGCCACCGAAGAATCAAAAGGTCGAATAAGATGAAACATTGTCAATTCGATGTGAAAGCGGCATTTCTGTATGGTGAGCTGAGTAAGAAAGTATACATGAATCAGCCAGTTGGATATGATGATGGAAGTGAAAGGGTGTGCAAGCTTGTGAAGAGTTTGCCCGGCTTGAAACAGGCATCGTTTCACGGCATTTATTCAAAAATTTGGTTTCGGTGCACCAAAGGTTCTGGTGTTCACCAGTTATCAAACTGTCTAGAACAAAAATGAAATGATAGACAAAAACTCTAATTTCAGCATTATGCGTTATGCTAAATTTTCCTTACAAGTTTAGGTATGTAAGTAATACTATATAGGTACATTTGTCCAGCTTGTTGAACATTTTATGCGAAATATGAACATTAAAGGAAGACTTATCAAATGATTTCCAAACAATTTTTTAATTCAGAATTTAAGAAGCATAAAAAGAAGGAGAAGATTAGGCTAATCCCCTATGGTTTTATTAACGTTTATTATTAATTTTTAGTTTTCAAAACCGATCGTTTCATCCAAAAAGATAAAGTCTAAATTAAATACTCCCAAGTTATGTGGTTTGTTTACTATCAATAATTTTTTTTTGTTATTCTATCGACAAACTTAACAAATTTTATCGTTTTGATTCATAGTTATTCCCTTGAGCGCCCTAATATTCGAATAAGTCCCCTAAATTTTTTTATTAAATTAATCAGGTTTCCTAACACATTATGCATATAAATGTTTGTATTACAGAAATTAGATAAATCATGTCATATAATACACCAACCAGGGCATATGTAGCAATTACAAAATGCATCTGTCAACAAATTTGTGTTGTTACATTTTATGGGATTTTATTAAATGGAATAATAGGTTAATTGTTGTCGCTTGAAATTAAGTTTTTACCATTTTTGTAATATTTACGCATCCCAAAATTCAGTAAAGCGTGTAGGCAACAATCAAAACAATGAAATTTAATTTGTTTTGTAATTTAATTAATAAAAAATTATTTATTTAACTTATTTTATAATTTATATGGTTAAATAAACAAAAGATGATAAATATTCGTAAATCAAAATTTTTAATAACATTTATAATTTAACATGAATTACTTGAACGTAAGGCGTACATCTACATATGATAATTATCTATAGCATTAAATGTATTCCGGTGTTTAATTTAACGCAAAATTATTATTTTTAGTAATAAAACAATTAATTTACATATTATGGTAATCAATTTTGAACTTGTTATCCAAAATGACAATAAAACACACCCTCAGCTTAAAGTGGACGTACGTAAAAATACATTTTATTGTTTAAATAAAATTAAATTTTATTATTAACTATTATTGTTAAATATTTTATCTATTTTAAATATCTATAATAATAATAGATAATAATAATTTAAGTTTATAGACTTTGTTTTAAATTAGAAACTTGTTCTGTTTCCTACGAGAACTGTTCTAAAAGTAATAAAAACAATCATCTTGTATTTAAGACGCAAAACATTAGATTTCGTAAAGTCTTTGTTTAAAATGTAACTCTTAAAAAAAAAAAAATTAAACAATGAAACACTTATATGGTCATAATATGTACTTTTTGGTCAAAATACGTTTATAATAGTCATGATCGACAATCATATTTGGAAATGCTATGTTGAATAATATAGGAAATTGAAATAAATTTAGCAATACATATCGAAATTTGGGATACGTAAACGTCAAAACACAAAACAAAATACAAATAATTAACGTAAATAGTTTACTATGGGATCCCAAACGTCATCAATACCCAAAATATAATGTCAATAGTTTCTAATAAATAACAACACTTGCTACAAAATTTCAAATCGGTGTTGCATGGTAATGAACTCAGTTTATATTATAATTCAATGCCTATAGCTGCCTTAAGCTAAACAAATATGAGAATACTGGGGAAATCGGGGATGTGTGGCACGCCAGTCAAGCTCGTAATATTTTAACATTTTATAATCTAAAGATCACGACAAGTGGGTTGACATTAAATGTAAAGAACGCCATAAATAAATTAATTGCTCGCGCAGTGAAATATTTACAAATGGTTACAAAAAGGTTTGTATATAACTACCGAATGGGTTTGATAGTGTAGGCAAGAGATAAGCAGTTGAAATGACGCAGTTTCGGATTGAGAGTAAAAACCGAAAAATTTTAACGCCAACTAAATCAGATCCCTCGATTGTTCGCAGCTGTCGATCATTCGATGTAACAATTTTGGTCGAAAGCCCATCGAAGTAAACGAGATTTTAATGACAATATCTGTATGTATCATCTGAATCGCCGCTCACCAATTCAAGAGCAACACGAGCATATAAATCGATACACTCTCCACACCCGTTTTCCAAATACAAAGAAGTCGTCGCAAAATTAAATATTCAGACAGTGAAAAAGACTGGCTTATTTCAAGATGAGTGCCGTATTATACTTAAGTGGATTCCCTACAGGCGAAAAGGTGAAGTTACAAACTTTTCTGAATAATGAGCCCATGGAAAAAGTGGCGCATATCATATTTGGTGATGAGAATCTACACTAACTAAAGCTAATAAAGAAAAAGCTTCATATTGTCATTGATCGTCGATGAGGCTGAATTTTTATTTGATTTGAAAAGGTTTACCCCAGACAAGGAAC
Organism: Tipula helvola; assembly: GCA_963556165.1. NCBI lineage: Eukaryota > Metazoa > Arthropoda > Insecta > Diptera > Tipulidae > Tipula > Tipula helvola. Next base: position 301,697,619 of record OY744481.1, on the reverse strand, counting down.
GTTTTGAGACTCGTTTTCGAGTATATCACCAAAATCAAGTCCATCGATAGCATTACAAAAAAGCCAAAACGAAATCGATACTACAAACCATAAAGAATTTCCATTTCCTGCTCCATTTTCCTGCATCGCCATCCGATGTCTTGGCTGCAAAATTATTATCTGCCTCAAATAGAAGTAAAACCATCGACTCCATTTAGTGAGATCAGGAAAAATTAGGACACGATATATTGGACGAACCAAATGATGTGGCCAATATTTAAGGGTTAACACAAAAGGTTGAAATAACGGTGGCTACACAGAGTGATGTTACTCAACTAACGACTAACAAATTGGACAAAATTTGCCAACATTCGACGAGGAGGAGTTAGAGATGTTCACGATAAAAGCAAAATCGTCTCCAAATAATATTACTTTCGAGAAAACTTCCACTTGTTGTAATGACCATATATTCAAATCCAATATGTCGAATACAGATCATAATGAAAAAGAAAATTTTGAAAGTCAACCGAAACTCAGGACCAATTTTGAACATAACCCTAATCTAATAAATTATTTTAACTCTCAAATACCAGAAAGATCAACATTGAAGTAAAGCACTAAAGCAAACTAATAATCATGAGGACAATCATTCCTACGTAAATGTACAAGTAGATGGGGTTCCATCTAGAGGACTGTTAGATAGTGAAGCAATAATTAATACGCGAATCCACTGCATATTATTGATGGTCCCTGAGTCGATTGGACCAAACAAAATTCATCTCAATTTGGAAGTGAGTATGTTCACCGGTTTCTCCAACAAGTTTATCAGAAACCTCACTTGAGGAACAATACCAATTAAAACAAGATGTGACAGTTACAAAGAACAACAATTTCAAGAAGTTCCAAAATAATTTCTAAGGAAATATTTCAACTACTGTTTAGTTCCGAGGTTATCAACAATTACGAGAAAAATATGAAAGTTCTACAACAACAAAGGAAACGTATATAATTCATCGCTACCTAAAAGTTGGTCTGTCCTGCACCCCAAACAAAAAATTAGGATCTAAAACTCTTTCAGATTATATACGCTAATGGAACTGCACAATGCTGTTTAAATTGGTATGAATGAAATAACAGTCCAGCAATAGCAGAAAGTAAATTAATACACTATGGAAACAGTAGCAATTCTATCATTGCTTTTCTTGGGTAAACTGTCTGAACATGTAAAAAACATAGTCCCACATTCGTATATTGCAGAGCAACAAGCAGCTTACTTAAGGTATAGAAAATTAAATGCGGCAACTAAAAAATGTATAGATAATTAGTTACATGTGTCTTTTCTGAGAACTATTCATTTCTAATTCAGGATGCGGTTAATAAAAACAAACCGAAGAATCAAAATAACATTTTATTTAAGTGAACAATTTGAGTGATTTTCTTAATTTTTTTCTTTAAAATATTCAGATCCAGATATATTCAACAAATCCTATTTTCTAAACGAAATATAACCCATTTTATTTATTTTTTGTATGATTTTAAAGTAAATAAGCTTTCAGAAAAAATATGAAAAATGGTGACCCCTTGGTCATCAAAAATGGTGACCCCTTGACATGATATTTTTCAGAAAAAAACACACTTTTTCTACGACAAAAATTCAATGAAAAGTAAAAAATGATACTAATATGATATTATACAATACAATATAAACAAAGGTCTATTTTCTTCCATATGATCCATAAATCATTAAAATGAGGTTAAGTAGTTTTTGAGAACGAGCACTTTGAAAATTTGAGTTTAAAAAAAAATCATACAATTTAAAAAATGCTGAATTGTTAAAATGAACTTATAAGCGAGTCAGCAAACTACAAATAAACAGAATGTTCAAGAGTATTCAGGTTGGCAGGAAACAAATTATCCTCAAGCCTTATCATCCAAAAAGCAATGGTTTGACATAAAGAACCGATTAGATAATTAAGCATAACAAAACTAAAAATATGAAAATTGTACAATGTAAATACACCGTATATTGAAACTGTAATTTGGAACATATAAATTCTTATCGGATATGATTTAAGATAGTTTTGTAAATTTAATATTTTTATTCTAATCTTTGATGGCTTTTTTTAAATTTGAACAATTTTTAGGTGGGTTTGTGTTTTTGTCAATGATTGAAGAAGTCGGTTTGAAGGTTCGATCGAATATTTTGCATGAGGCAATGTTTTTTAAAGATGTGCTTTAAATTAAAACCTTTGAATGGTTCAATGGTGCATTCAAAAATCGATGTGCTGATATCAAATACACGAAGGCAGCCTTAAAGTTGTCCTTGTAATTCCTAATGTTGCTGAGGTTTAGAATGAACCGTATTAACTCTCAATCTATGAAGGTATTTTTTTGGCATCTTAATTCCATGAACCAGGGTCGTTCTTTGTGATATAACACCAAGAATTATCAATAAAAAAATCTTAAATAATTCTTGGATTATCTTCAGGCATCCTTAGCCTAATTCAATATCAATTCCTCTCTTCTACCACTCCTCAATGTGTTTTCAAAAGCTTAACAATAAAGTTAATGATACTAAAATTAAGGAATCTTGGTTTGGTAATTGAGGTAGGCCTGCCTTTTCATATTTAACTAAACCGTAAGCTGTACAAAATCGTTTTAAACCTATAGTAGATGGTATTTTTTTATCTAAACGAGTTGTTAACAACCATTTGGAGACTGAATGAAAAACAACAAGCCGGTTCCAACCTTAAATGTTTTCTGAACTAAAAACTGACGAAATTTGCCCGCTCAAAATGAATAAAATTAAATGTTTAAAGTTTTCAGACCCAGAAAAATAAAGTTTCGGGTTAACTTTCGTTTCAGTCTAGTGTGTCTTCTTTAACCATAATTTCAACTCAATTTGAATTTAGTTTCTAAATGATATTTCGTTGCATTTTAATGCGAACAGCACTAAAACAGCTGTTCCGAAGACTAATTTACTACCTCAAATTTCATTGTGTTTATTTTCTATCTGTCAATTTGAAAATAAACATTTGAACATTATTCGGTGAGATAGAATTTTTTGAAATGTTCGTTTAAAAATTAGTATGTCACCTTTGTTCATTTGGAAAACTACGATTACGAAACTTTGGCTATGAAACCTTATTGAGCCAGTAATTTTAATTAGCTTTAACGTGTACAAGGAATACAACGCAAATTTGATCGTCGTGTTAGTAAATAAATCCTCTATCTCGCCCAACTTTATTTAATTTAACCTACATTTTCAAAAACATAAACCCAATCATTTTAAATTTCATTTTAACTAAGTAGAATCATCGGCTGATTATATGAACATTTTTTAAGATTCCGATTTAAAATTTATTTAAAGATTTCTTAATTTTATAATTTATGCTCCCAATAAAGAAATTTGAAAGCTCAGTGACCAAAATTGCGCTAATATACTTGTTCAATATATTAATGTGTTAATTTAAAGTACCCCTTTTGAAAAAATGTAACTTGAAGTTGGGCTGGCTTTTTGTCCGCAATCCAGGCCGCCTGTAAACCATATGGGCATAAATAATGTTGCCCTTCAAAAACTAAACACAATTTATTTAAACATATTTTATTCGATCTAACCCTAGGGAAATAAAAGAGATGTTCTTTTAAATTAAGGCACTTAGCAAAGTGTATAAAGTGGAATCAGTTGATATCTGAGGACCAGCTAGATGTACACACAAGACAGGAAGAATAGAAGGCCAAAAGGTACAGAGTGAAGACAAATTTAAACCAAGGTTTGCGGCGGTTTATGAGAAAGATTTACCATGATTATTGTACAATCAAAAACTGGGACCAAGCGACAAATTAATTGTAAAGTAAGATGGAGGTATCTGGAGTTGCTTCCTGCGCGGATACCTCCATCTTACCTCCTAATTATCTTGTGACTTTGTTCAAATTTTTGATTGACCATTAATCATGCGCCAATCTTTGTGGAAGTGGAAGTCCACAGGAGCAAAAAAAATTAAAAATTAAAACATGTTGATACCGCTTAAAATCTGGGGAAGTAAATAGTGAAGCAAATTATAAACAAACTTATTTTCATTGCCTTATACATATTATAAAAGTTATTACCATGATCAAAACTAAATTAACATTCCAATTACAGTGAAATTAATTTATAACGATACTGAGAATTCGTTATTATAAGCGAAATGTTGTTATATTCGAAGTCGTTTAAAGTGAATTTTTAAGGAATCTCCTATTATATCGAAGGAACAGAGAACCGCAATTTATCGTTCTATTCATTCGACCTCCAAATTCAATTGGTGCAATTGCTGCTCAACCAATTAGCATACACTTACAACGTTCTTGTTATGCGGTAACATATTTTCGATGATATGAGTAGGTTTTCATTTTAACATGTGAATATCATGATAAATTATCATAAATTAAATTTATCGGAAAATTCGATCACAATTTATCTAGTGTTTCTAATTGATTTCGATCATCGTCGCGGCTTAAAACCTTTTGTAATTTACATAACAGTTTGTTTTTTTGTTTTACTATAATAAATTCATAAATCTATATAAAAAATAACATTTATGTAGATTTTATGCAAATCTATGGCACACATACTTTCAACACCTTCGCAGACTTTTTGTTGTCTATTTATATAAATTTGTCTATAAACTGTATAGTTTATATACCTGTACCAATGGTTCTTAACATTATCACATCGTTAAAAGTTTATAGTGTTAAATATCAATGATTTTGTTTTACTTGTTCTTTTTTATATACATGGGTAATGAATTTTTCACTTGACTCAACTGAATTAATTAAATACATATAAGAAAAAGCACTTAGCGCATTTTGCAATAATCGACTCAACGGTTAATTTAACAACTTAAGTATTAAAGCGCGCTTGTGTATTTTATTGAACGGTACAACAGTAAGGACATGTTTATTTACCGATTCTGTATTATATAAGAACTCAAGATATATGTACATAACCAAAATTTATAAATATAATTGAATGTAATAAAAATGATGATTGTGTTTGCTCGCGTCCTTCTACGGATGATTTTATTGTGTACGCTCGCGTGCTTATGTAACTGTGTATATGCGAGTATGTTTAATTCGATTCGCGCAAATTATATTATTATATGATTTTATGGTTAACCTAAATTTTTCATTGTTCACAGATCGTAGGTGGTATTTAGATAAGTTTAATTTCTTACATACATACGACGATACGACTATAATGGTTTTCTTGTAATTATAATTGTTCTGTTTTGTTGTATATGGTGTTTTACATTATTATTTTATTGATAAATATTACTTCAAGTAAAAAATTTAAAAAAATAATGATGATTAGTACAATACCATACATTTTTAAATTACATTTTGAAAACATTTATGACATTACTTTATATGGCATTTGAAGTGTGTTTGTACATTTAATTCTTAACTTGGTAAACTGAAAAACCACAAGCATCCAACATTTTTGATCGATAAAAACCATACTGATTGACCCTTTTAATTCGGTATCACAAATTGGTTAAAATCTGACTTTAGACCAACCACCAATAGTAAACTACTAAATCATATGTTAATTGTTTAGATGATCACATTAATCCTATTATTTCAATTTCCATTCCACATTACCATTCAATAAACAACTGATTGGTCTATCTACACTACGTCTATTAAAATGGTTCCAACTAACTTATTATTCATTCCGAGATATTGACCTGCAAAGTTTTAAGTTGAAATTTTTTGTATTTCATTTGTTTAGTTTAATGTCAAAATGGGTTGTATAATCACTTGAGGCATTATTATGTAATAAAGTGGCAGGTATAAGATTTTGAAAATTAATTACGTACTTTCCCGGAAATTTAAGAAATTAAATTTCAGATTGGACCTTTTTGTAAGTTGAAATCATTAAAAATAATTTAATCAAGTTTTAACTAGCCACAAAGAACTAGGTTTTATAACTATTAATAGATTACAAATGAAAATTTCAACAATTGGTCTATAGGTGCCTTTAAGATAAAATAGGCTCCGGGAATTCTAGTCAAAAACATTTCAGTCAAAAAACAAAAGGCATTTCAGTCATAACATTTTCCATACAAATATTATGACTAAAACTCATTTTAAAAAGGAATTTCAGTCCAACAAAAAAGGTATTTCGGCCAGAAAACAGATTGACTGAAATGCCCTTTTGTATTTTGGGACTGAACGACCTTCTTGAAAGGTATTGTAGTCACAAATTTTTGGACTGGAATACCTTTTGTTTGGTTGGTTTTTTTGACTGAAATGCCTTCATAAAAGCATTTCAGTTAAAAACAAAAATACATTTCAGTCAACAATTAAAAGGCAATTCAGTTAAAATAGTTTAAGACATTTATGACTTTTCATAAGGAAGTTCAATCAAAAAACAAAAAAGGCATTTAAGTCAAAGCATTTTTTACTGGAATTACTTTTGGTATTGTGACTGATCGTTCGATGTTGGAAGGCCGAATGTGTTGTAAGGCCTTTACGGAAAACTCAAATTTGATAGACATTTTATAAATGTTAATTATATTGGTCTGCACTTTGATAATTATGTTTCTAGAGTTTAGTATTCTAGATTTTTGTTTTTCTGAGTTTTTTGTTTCTGGATTTTTTTTCGGGATTTTCAGTTTCTGTATTTTTTTTCTAGATAAGGTAGCCAACCCTTAATTAATTTTTAATTTGACAAAAAGAAACGTAACTAAGATGAAATATTAAAATCAATTTCGATACAAACAACCTTTCAACATTCGGCCTTTCGACACATTCGGCCTTTCGAAATTCGGCCTATCGACATTCGACCTTTCGACATATTCGGCCTTTCGACATTCGGGCTTTTGACACATTCAGCTTTCGACACATTCAGCCTTTCGACACATCCGGGCTTTCGACATTCGGCCTTTCGACATTTGGCCTTTCGACCTTATTCCGACTAATTTAACTTAGAATTGTAGAGGCTAACGGTTTCGGTAACTCTCACGGGCACGCGAGAGGTCGCTGCGGTCCCCTCCGCTTAGCCCTCCGAGGGGCTTGAGATTTGAACTTCGAGGAACGTAGGAGCCGGGATCAGAAAACATGTCGCACTGCGTGCCGCGCGTAGGAGCGGATTATATAGAATCTATTAATGACACCTACTAAAATAAAAATAATTGCACTATTTTGTTATGCAAGATTTTGTAATTGCAAATAAATACGTGGAATTGATCATGGATCCACGATCAGTCCATACGATCAATTGATCCAAGATAAATAGTTTATACGATCAATTCTATCTACGATCAATTGTTCATGCGATCAATTGTATCCACGATCAATTATTTCCACGATCAATTGTGTCTACGATCAACTTCTCATGTTCAATTGTATCACGATCAATTGTTTATAATGCGACTAATAAAATAAACCAAATAAAAGAACAAAAGGTATTTCACTCAAAAAATGTATGACTAAAACACCTTTCAAGAAGGTTGTTCAGTTCAAATGCACAAAGGGCATTTCAGTCAAACTATTTTCTGACCTAAATACTTTTTTTCGATTGGAGTTCCTTTATTATTATTATTATTATTTATTAACCAACAGCATGTACATGCGAAAATGGCTTACATTATTAAAAATATTATAAAAAGTTAAACAAATTTATACAATACAAGATAAGGTTATAACGACATCAATAGATCTAACATTTAAAACAAAAGTCTAGCGATTCGTTTTTTAAACTCATCTCTGGAAATATTAATCGAAACAATCCGCTACAGCGTTGAGGTCTCGTTGAATACGCGCTATAGGGCCATGGAAACTGTAGTTGCTACTTGCAGTCGGAATATGAAGAAGTTCCCGGGGGCGTAAGCTGCGCTGAGGAGCATAAATATTAAAGCATGAAAGAATATCGGAGCAGTCTATTTTACCACAAATGATGTCCCGTGCAAATGTGGCACTTGCGCATGTACGTCTAGCACTTAAAGATTGGAGATCCAGAAAACGGCATCGGTCTACATATGGTGATAGTCTGAAATTATTGTCCCGTTCGAGAGACGGTAATTTTCTGAGAACAAATAACAAAAACTGTTTCTGTTTGAATGAGACTGGTAGAACGGGGACCATATGACAGTCGCGTACTCAATCTGTGAACGAACAAAAGAAGTGTACAGTGACTTGAAAGTTAATGTGTCGTGAAACTCCTTCGAATATCTTTTAATAAACCCCAACATCGAAAAGGCTTTGTTAACAACCGCATCGATGTGTGAGTTAAACGTTAAATCCGAGCTAAAGATAACGCCCAAATCAGTTATCATATTAACTCTCGTCAAACTAATGTCATTTAGAAAGTAGTCAAAAGCTACTGGAGACTTGGACCTGGAATAGGTGATCACTTGACACTATCTACATTCAGAAACATAAGGTTAGTGACACACCAATCGCAAAATGTGTTCAGGTCCCGCTGAAATTGATCGCGATCTAATTCACATGATATGTTTGCATATATTTTCATGTCGTCAGCAAATAGAATACATTCTGCGAATCTGAAGCAATCCACAACATGAGGCACTCCAGATGTCGCAATAAAACATTCTGAGAACGTATCGTTAATCTTGACAAACATTTTGCGATCCGATAAATAAGACATAATCCAATTTATGGGAATAATGTCGCAATTAAGTTCACTGAGCTTATTCACTAATATCCTGTGATTAAGTTTATCGAAAGCTTTAGCGAAGTCGGTATAAACTACATCGACTTGAACTTTCGAGGCAACAGAATTAATTAAATTATTTTGAAAGACCGTTAAATTAGTGACCGTTGAGCGGCCAGGAAAAAATCCATGCTGACGTGTGCTAATATGTTGCTTGGAGTGGAAGTAGATCACTTTGTTAACCATTGACTCGAATACTTTAGGAATGCAAGATAGTATTGCAATTCCACGATAATTTGTTACTTCACTGCGGGGGCCGTTTTTGTGGATCGGTATGATACTTGATATCTTCCAGAGATCAGGAAATTTGCCTTGGTTGAGGCTCAGATTAAATAGATGACATAAAGGAGCGGCAAAACCGACTACACACAGCTTCAATAGCGACACTGGTAAACCATCTGGTCCAGGACCCTTAGAAACGTCCAAGTTCTTCAAAGCGCTCATCACGTCAAGTTCTGAAAAAACAATTTTTGAATTATTGCAGTTAGCTAATATAGGAGAGAGCGAGCTATCCTTAACAAAAACACTGCTAAAATATTCAGCGAAGAAACCGCAGATTGCCTTCTTATCTGATTTTTGACCATGGAATTCTAAAAATGACGGCAAGCCGTTATTATGGTTCTTAATTTTGACAAATCTCCAGAAATTCTTCGGATTACATCGCAAATCGTCTTCAATGTCAATTATGTAATTGTTATACCTACAGGAATCGGTTGAGATAGCAAAACTGTTTGCGCAGAGACTTAAACTGGATATAGTCATGGGCCAACCCTGTACGCCTATACTTCCTGTGACTTTTATTACGCAGGACTTCTAGCTGCTTGAGTTCCTTAGTAAACCATGGGACGTTCCGGGTATGAGACTTATTCATTAATTTTTTAGGAACAAATTTTTCAAAAGCAACCTTCAATAATTCATTGAAGGTATCTAATGAACTGTTGATGTCAATGCTTGATAGAGTATCAGCCCAATCCACTTCAGCTAAAAAATTATTTAGTGAGCTGTGGTCGGCATGCGAATAATCAAATACGGTACAATTTTTAGTGAAGTTCAAATTATTAGAAGTTTTGTAGAACAACTGAAATGAAACCGGAGTATGATAAACACTCGAAGATCCGGCAAAGTCGTCGCATGATTCTAGTTTAAAAGACCTATTATTAGTGTAGAAAACCAAATCCAGATAAGTGCCGTTTCTGTTTGGTACACTGTTTATTTGTGAAGTACCCATGTTTGCCATAAAATCACAAATTAAGGCTGAAGAATCATTCGTATTAGCAGGAATGAACATATTGTCAACCATCATCCAAATTAGATCTGGAAAATTAAAATCGCCGAAAATAACAAAGTCAGTGTTATCCGAAATAAAAGGTAATAAATTACATAAAATCTTGTCAATAAAATCATGACAAAAAGGCGCGGATGGCTCTAGAGGAAAGTAGACTGTGCTAATTATTATGTAAAATGTACCTAGTTTGAGTTTAACAGCCATGAACTCAATGACTGGATCGGAAAATAAAAATTCACAATAATAAATTTTCCGAACTGCAATAAGCACACTACCACCTTTCCGTTTTGTACTAATGTTATACCGATCGCGACGGAAAACGCAAAAGTCCGATGGGAAAAACTCCGCATCATTGAAATCCACTGTAAGCCATGTTTCGGTTAGAATTATTACGTCGTAATTAGATTCCAATATTCCAAGATAGAAATTTTTTGATTTTGAACGCATGCCACTACAATTAAAATAAAAAATTGACAAGCTATTGTTGAAGACATTGTTAGATCCATTGATGATATTGTTAGAATTAGATAAATATGAATTTAGAATATTAGGATGAACTGTGATAAGATTATTGTGAGCATTTGGCAAATTAGTATTTAAAATATTGCAATTTAAAGTATTGAATGAAATTAAATTGATACTTTGCTGCGAGCTCCTTCCTCGTTTTTTGATTGGCGTCTTTCTTGAAAATCGCGAACTAGAACCCCGGGTGGCCAAAAATCAGGATTTTTCAGGGTACCATAAATAAAAGAAGTTTTAGTCATAATATTTGTACCCAAAATTTTATGACTGAAACTCCTTTCGTTTTTTGACTATATTCCCCAAGAACAATTTTGTCTGGAATTCCTTTTTAAATATCCAAAAGGAATCTTGAAGGAATTTCAGTCAAAAAAGTTTGACTTGAATGCCTTTTTAGTTTTTTGATTGAACTTCCTTCGGAAAAGGCATTTCAGTCTAAAATTATTTTGACTGAGTTGCCTTTTAATTTTTGACTGAAATTCCTTTCCGTTTTTGACTGAAATACATTTGACTGGAGCGCCGGAGCCAACATATAGGTCTATGAAGGCATTTCAGTCAAAGAAACTAACCAAACAAAAGGTATTCCAGTCCAAAAATTTGTGACTAAAATTCTTTTCAAGAAGGTTGTTCAATCCAAAAACACAAAGGGCATTTCAATCAAACTGTTTTCTGACCGAAATACCTTTTTGTTGAACTGAAGTTCCTTTTTAAAAGGAGTTTTAGTCATAATATTTGTATGGACAATTTTATAACTGAAATGCCTTTCGTTTTTTGACTGAATTTCGGAGGTTTTTGCATGGATAATGTTCTATGTGCAATATTTTTTTTGAAATTTTTAGCAACTAAGTTCTAACTGGTATTTTTTGTATAGATTTAACTTTGTTTTATGAATTAGAGTAGGAAACGCGCAAAAGAAAGAGAAAGCCTCATTTAGGGGAAATGCATTCAAAACTCATTTTTTCAATTTTTGTTGGCTACAACCTTTTTTAATCTAGGATCGCGAGTTATTAAATTTCGAAATATGTTACGTAATGATTTACATAAAAAAAAATTGCTGTATTTGGTTTGGGAAAACAACAATCTCCTGGTTAAAAATAGATTTACGATGAAACCTCTTCTAAAAAAAAGTTTCAAACCCGCATTCCTGTTTCACCATTTGGGTGTGATGCGACCTATAGATTGATCATCACATATGTTGCTTAAGTCAGATACCAAATTTTAATGAAATTGGTCCGTAATCGCAGAAGTTCCATTTAGGTCTGAGATGGAGTTTTTTAAATAACACCTGGCATTCCGGAACACCACTACTAATATTATGGTCGGTACCATTAATGGATTTTGAATGATTATGAAGGCGATTCTTTAAGTAGTTCCTAATATAAAATATATTATTTCTGGCTTCCGTAGTATTCTCAATCTACACTATCTACAAAACGAAGGAACAATTTGGTGATAAATTTTAACACTACTAAATAGTACCTATAATAGAATTTTATGGTCGATACCGTATAACAAAAGTTATAGATTTGCAAATTTTGGTTTTCCATACACAGCCAATCAAGAGTATTTTCTCGGCCACCAGCACCAAATGGAACACATGCATTTTTCGATGCATCTGAGTGAAATTTTATATCTGAGATATTAAATTGAATCTTTAAATAATTCCTTATATAAAATAGATTAAATCATGTTCTGAAGAATTTTTTGGATCGCCTCGTTTGGGGTAGTGTTGTTCCTTAAATAAAATACTTTAGCGGTTTTATTTAATCCGAGATTACCCCAGATTATTAGAGATTCTAGAGAATTTCAAGATTTTTGTTGTTTTTCATGAGAGCATGAATAATGTTTTTATGTATTAATTCGATTTAAAATTAAAATTTCAGGAGTGTGAGTTACACTACGAATTCGCTAGTAGATTCCTTAAACATGTCAAATTAAATTTGGCGAAAACTTACCCAAGTTTCCAGCAGTTTCCTGTATTCAATACCACTAATTGGGACGTGTTACTTACTTAGAATACGACGAACACACTCACAACACGCACACATTCAACGCAACACCCAATTGTGACTTTTTACTTGTCACAACCAGAAATAGAATCCGCGACCCTCAAAGAGATAAAGCAAGCGTTCTGCTCACTGTATAACCGAGAGTGGCGTTCTTAAATAAATCGTTCTGAATTAGGTCAAACATACAAGCCAACAATTTAGCTTAACTTGTCATTTAATTTTTAATTAACGTGGTATCTATAATTAATTGATAAGTCAATTCGAAAAACTTACTTAACTCCTAAAGAATCCTTAAATTTTTTTTTTATTATTTGATCAATAGGTTTTGACTTAAAAGTAATTACAAAAGAGCGAAGAAGGAGTTACTCGAAATCGATCTTTTTAACCTTATAGAAACGTGCTCATACAAAATAACTTAATACATATCGTGTTTAGGGGCCCCCATATATATTTCAATATATTTTTATAGGAAATGATTTTAAATGTGTACATTTATTGTACATTAATAATTAAATAATGGATTGAAATTTTTTTATTACAAAAATTAAAAAAAATTAAGACTAAGAAAATAAATAATATAAATTAAAAAATTAGACTGGTGAATGTCCTCTTCGGTGTTTGGGGCTAGTAAATCTCCTAATGATGTTGATGGCACTACCATGAATAATTCTTCTGCTCCTTCATCGATAGTCGCTAGTTCGGCGTTTGTCTGGTAATATTTTTGGCAAACCCGAATATAATGTTTTGGTATCATCCCTTTGTGCCTTGGCGATTCACCTTGAAGTCTTCACATCGCTTTTTTTAAATCGAATAAGCGATAACCTGCCAGTGCTGCTGTATCGATTGTATTAAAAAACAAGACCATCGGCCAGCGATTGATTTTTCTCTTACATGTGTATGATTTCATCATCTTATCGAAAGTGCACTACACCTCCTTTATTTTTATTGTAGTCCAGAATCATTTTTGGTTTTTGTTTAGTTTCATCAATTTCCCATGTAACGTGCACTGTAGACAGTACCAACACATTCTTTTTTGTGTTACTAGTGTAGCTAACGAGACAAATTGAACCTGAGGAACAAAATATCGAGCTCAAGGGGCCTCGTTTTTTTGCTTCATCCGCGTTAGCGAAAGCATTTGGCAACTCCGGTTTATTTGATCTAACTGTTCCGACTATAGTTGTATCCTTTTTGACCAATTCCATGGCGAGCTCAATGCTGGTAAAAGAAATTATCCATAGTGACGTTATAACCGCTATTCAAATAATTTTCTGATAATCGTAAGGCCAGATCTGTTGCCACATGCTTTGTTCGATTCTGAGTTGGTTGTGTTCCAAGATAAACTTCACCAGCTAATGAGTAGTTAGTGCGCGCATCAACCAGCCAAAAGATTTGTATGCTATACTTTCCCGGTTTACTCGGTATATATTGACGAAAGGAGCACCGTTCATGTGTAGCAACTAGTTGTTTATCTATTGCTAGTTCTAAAGATGGCTTATACAATCCTTGCAAATCGTCCAAGAAAAGCTTCCATATGTATCGGATTGCAGCTAATTTGTCATCTTTCAGTCGTATGGGTCTTGTGCGTGAGTCGTCAAATCTAAGGAAACGGTTTAGCTGTTGAAATCGTTCTAATGACATTACAGCACGGTAGAATGGCATATTTGTTTTATCGTATAAATCTTTTGCTGGAACTAATGATCCTTTTTCAGCACCTGCATAAAGGAAAACCGCAATGTAACCAATACATTTCCTCCTCATTTGTGTCATGCCACTTACTAGCACACAGGGTGGTACATGACTGGTAAAACCGCCTTGCCTTGTGATTTGTTTCAATAATACTTGGCATTAGTAACTGCTTGAATGCATTGGCTTTTGTATCGAAAATTGTTACTATAAGAAAAAGTTTATTCAATTAAATTACATTTAAATATAGCTAAGTTGTTTTATAGTAGCGAGATCATGTCTCATGAAACGACACCAAAATGTGTAAAACAAACAAATGCCAAATGTCAATTTTCTATTTCGTTTCGTTTTGAATCTGCCTATTCATACGCTTATTGTATTCATCTTTGTCGTTTCTTTCCTCAACCAATGAGAAAAGAATATGATGAAGGCAATACTCGTGTGAACAGACAGAATGAGTTCGGTATTTAATTTTATTGTTCAATTCACTACTACCAACCACTTATTACCAAATTATTGTTCACCTACAATTTAATAACTAAATCAATCCACAATTTTTGTAAAAAAATATATAAAATACGTGTTTTTTCAACTCCACCGAAGCCCGATATAGTCTCTAAAGCCTGGTAAAGTGTTTAGGCTTAAATTTGTACTTGGTGAATTTAAAAGCACCTTACCTTAAGTTTTGTTGTTAATCTGTGTGTCAAATTTTTCTGTTCCTTCATTTCGCCCTTATTCGCCAACAGCAAATATGTGTTTTACATAAAAATTTGTTGCTTTATCACGCTCCGGAGTTCTACTCTGTACTGACATCTCTTTGACTCAATTTCTGTGAAACTGTTTATCCTGAAATTTTAACGAGTTCTGAATTTAAATGAAGATTTTCAATTTATCTTTAGACCTCTTATACTCCAAATCCTGGAGATTTCTTAATAAACAAACTGAAACTGATGGAGTTGTCTCAGATGTAACCATAAACTATACACCAATTTTACCTAATTTCGTGATTATTACAAAAATATGTAAATCGATGAATTCTGAAATTTTAATATTAGAGTAAAACACGTGAAATCACAAATTCTTTTATGGAACTGGAAGTCATGTTTTAATTTTATGATATTTATGTTTTAAATGTACAGCACTGAGTAATACTAACAAATTATGCAAAATGTTTTTTTGTTGTTTTTTTAAAATACAGGATGTCAAATATTTAAAATTTTCATTCACGTGAGAAAATGAAACGAGCTGTTATACAGATTTTTTAGTTATGACCAGTGATGCCACCCTACTACAAATGTAGCAGATCTACTACATTTTTGAGTCCTGAAATTTTATGTACGTACTTTTCAGCTTCTACTACACTTTTCAAATTGTTGCTTTTTGAATTTTTTTTTATTTAAAATTTTTTTTCTAGTGCATAATTGCAACAGATATAGAATTACTATTAACTTTTGTTTTAAAGAAATTTATGTGATTTTACATTGTTTTATTGAAAATATTTAAATTTGTGGTACCAGTTGAAGTGAATTTGTAAAAAGTGTAATAAAAAGTCGTTATTTTTTAAATTCTGTGTGTATTTCTTTACATGCTACTATTTAAAACAAAAATGTAGTAATCTGCTATAATGTTTTAAAAAATGTAGCAGATCTGCTCCAAATTTCATACCAAAAGGTGGCATCACTGAGTGTGACTCCATTATTTTTCTGATTTGCCAAATCGAAAATAATGAGTATGTCATTACAAATAGTATGTTGTCTATAAAAAGCCGAAAACAATTTATATTAAATCAGACAATTTAACAATCGTAAATTAAAATTTAATAAACTACAATTTCAACATTTTAAGCGTGCTAATAATTGGATTAAACATGGTTTCAAGGTAATCGACATTTCCAAATTATTTCAACATTTTTAATTTTTACAATATTACAACTTTCACCAAAGCAGGTTAGTCTGAGTTCGCGTCAATATTCTGTGGACAAATTTTCAGCAAGCAACCAATCAAAGTAGTCTATTTCGTAAACAAATTTCCCCTTCCGAATAAAATATTTTTAAATCGCATGCAATCCTGCTGAAAATTTTTTAAGGAGAATAAAAAACGGGACTAATTTTCTAATAATTCCGTAAAAATTTCAATAAAAAAAGTAAAAGGTGAAAAATACTTCAAATCACATTTTTTTGGAAGTCATGTTTTAATTTTATGATTTTTATATTTTGAATGTGTCGCACTAAGTAACAAAACAAAAAATTATGGGACCAAATCGAAAATACAGTGAATGTCATTTACAAGTAATATATTGTCTATAAAAAAGCCGAAACATTTTCATAATATTCAGACAATTGGTTAAATTTCGTCTATGTCATTACAAATAGTATGTTGTCTATAAAAAGCCGAAAACAATTTATAAATTTTAATTGTTCAGTAAAAGTTTTTAAAATTTGGGTTTTGAAATCGTGAATTTCTGAAAATAATAATCACGGTCCATCCTACCACTGGAGCTGGAACTATGTATTTATACGCTACTAATTTAAAAGAAACATGGAACTTTATCTTTGGTTTCTCAATCTTAAAATAAGTACCTGATGTTGCTTTACTATTTGAAATATAACCATCAGCTATGCTTTTTGAATTTTTGAAAATGAGGTGTTCACTCATTTATTAGTTCTTTAGGTTCGCACCATTCAAATATTCAATCTCTACTTACTTTAGCCCAATGATCAACTGGGTTATTCGAATGGTCTTCGTTATTTAATTCATTTGGTCATTGCACCCCATTATTTTGTAATCTTTTATTTTACTCCGTGACACAACAAAATTTTGGCAATCAACACATTCACAACAATTAAAAATCACATATTGAAAAAAAAAACTCAATCAAATTAATTTGTTAATTAATTTTAATTTCATTAAAAACCCTTGGGCCACGATTTGTAATTAGCAGCCGGTTGGTATTTAGTATGTGCTTTCGATTTTTTTTACATATCATAAAAATTTCGATAATAAAAGTTTATATTTCGCAATTGGGCGGCAACACACGGAAATCAATATCAAAATAAACCGCATATTAATTCAATTGTTGGGGGGGCTTACCTGCTGATTGCAAGACATTTAAAAAATTTAATGGTTATAAGAAAAAATATAAAACGGCATATGTTACTCGATAAAAAGGGATTTTATTTAAAATGAAATTTCTTTCTTGCTTAGATGCTTATTTATCAATTAAAAACTTCAATATATGTATCTATTTACTAACGTTTTTTTTACTTTTTTTTCAGGTTCGAGATCTAGTAGAAAAATGCACATGCCCATCACAATTTCCTATGATCCGTGTATCAGAAGGAAAATACCGTATTGGTGATACAAAAGTTTTAATATTCGTAAGGGTAAGTAAAAAAGTTTGTAATATGTATGTGAAAATGTACGAAGATTTTCTGTGAATGCACGAACTATTGAAATAAATTAATATACGGGATGTGAAACTTTGTGGTGGTATTATAAAACAGCAAAATTTCCGAATATGTACAGAAAAGCCTAAATAAGGCTCAGTTTCCAGTTAAGTCCAGAATTGAGCCTTCCACTAGTGATTTATAAAAACCGTTTTAGAAAACATTGACCAACCGGACTTTTCATTGAGTTTGTATTGTTGTCACAATAAATGACTCATCTTACCAAATTTCTGGGCAAATCTAGACTGCTAAATTTTTATTCTTAGAAGTGGTCCAAATAATATTATATTGTCATAAACTAGAACCTTCTGACCTTGCCTTATTTCCAGCTAAATTTTACTCCAACCTTATTTGACATTTCAACAATATTTGTCTTTCTGAATGAGTTTTTCTGTTCAGCTCCAAACTTTTTATTTAAACTATTTAATATTACTATGACGATCAACATCATCAACCTAGTTAGTGGATAAACAATTAAGGGACTCAAACGCCACAGGTACACAATGAGCCCCGACGCTCAGCAACTTCAATCCAAAAACAAAAGAACATACTCTCATCCCCTAGATCGTAAGTACACAAGCAACCCAAAAACCAATACATACCCTCAATGAACAAATTGACATGACACGAAAATCTAACAAACGAGTTTCATACCGACGGTACACTCCAGGACCAAATCCAGGAGGGAACACTAACACTTCCAAATTTTCTCACGACACAATAACTCTAGGTACTGATGATTCAAACAAGAGATTCGTAAACTTTCTAATTGATTTTGGTGCCTCAATATCCATGTTTCCAATCCCAAAGGAAATATTGGATCAAAACCAAGCCATTTTAAGCGGCAAATAAAAATCACATCAGATAGTGTTGAAACCCTAGTAAATATCAGCGCGACCTTGCAAGGAACAGGGAAACATATAGGAAGAGATTTCCTCCGCAAAAATCGAGCAGACATTTTTTATAGATCAGGACAGCTACAAATAAATGGGAAATTAGTAAACTTCGATAACAAACAGTCGTCGATAATCATACTCCTTAGAACTGAACAGATAATCCGACTGACCAGTTCTATTTGAAACGAATACCCTTGTCACTCAGAAGAGCTTAGGAAAGGCGTTTTCATCGAAAACTGTCTTTTAAATTCAGATTTTGGAACAAACATAGAAATCTAAAACAAACAACTGTCTATATTATTATTAGCCGGGCACCATATGCTACAATTGGATTCATTTATTCCAGCAGGAGGAGTAGATACTAACAGAATAGATAAAATTATTGAACAAGTGATTCCTACATTGAACCTAAACATTCTTGACTGTGTCGCCTCGACCATCTTAGGACTATGGAGATATATTCTACTTAAATGGTGACAAACTATCCAGCGCCCCCAAAGTCAGACATACAGCTAATAAATGTAAGACAATACAGACTAACGCTAGCTCTGAAAACAGCAGTTAACGATGAAGTGCAAGAAATTCTAAGAGGCAAGATTATCTCACATCGTGTGAGCCCGTGTAACAGTCCCTTAATAGTGCCTAAAAAATCGATAAATAGGAAAATCAATTGACGACTAGAGGACTCTTACCCATGACCTCTAATCAATGATATTTTCGACCATATAACAACGGCAACTACCACAGGAGACTCCTACATATTTTCTCGTAATCAATGATATTTTCGACCAGATTCCTTTCAAAATTTTTAAATTTCCAAATATAAAATTTTTAGGATAAGATTTAAAATTTGGCAATATTTGAAAATTTGATATTTCTTTCAAAAATTTGGGACTAAGTTCAAAATTTTAATTTGATTATTTTTAACCTTTTTTGGAAAACAGTTATTTTGTGTTTTTAATACAGTAAAACTCTTTGCCTTAGAAAAAATTATTATACAATAATAGCTCGATATATACTTCACCAAATCTGTCCAGAAGAATCTGCTAATATGTGGCGAAGATTTATATAACACTGACGAAATCGTTAAACAAAAGATTTTCAGAAAGTAACTAAACTTCTCAAACCAATTATAAAAAAATAACTCTTTGATCGCCTTCTGATGACAATTTATCCTCCATTCATTCCGGTAGTGAGGTGTCGCTAATGGATCTATTTTTTTATTCCTACTGAGTAGTGCAGTTTTTTAGTTTTCTTTTTCTGATTTACACTGCACCGCCCGATTTAAATAAATCTTGGTGTGTGCCTCATTGTCAGCGCAAAGTTGGAATAACTTTGTATAATTTTTAAAATCAAACCTCGTCTTAGATATAATTAATATGAGCATTAGAATTTCTCCCACCCTTCTCGATAAGATCGACATTATGGTGTTTACGGCGTAGTGATAACGTTTATTATAATAGTGTTGTACAACACAGTTGTAACCGGTATAAACGTCTGTTGCACAAAGGATATATTGTTACATACTGCTTCACTTAAAATGTTCATTACTGCACCCTGCACCCTGAGTCTCTAAAAAATAAGATTTTGTGTAGACGTGTAAACTTATGATATAAAAAGCAAAGCTTACTTAGCTTAATAAGTTTGGAATTTTTCGATGTGATTGTAGTAGTAGGTCAAATCGAGAAATTGCAAACTCATAAAAGTTAGCATACTTTTCGCAAGTTAACACGTTTACACATTATCTTATTTAATAGAAAATCAGGTTGCTTGTAAGGAAATCAAAACAGATTAAGGTTAACCGGTTAATTAACCGATACCAATATTAACCGATTTTTACCGAGCATACAATTTACACCAAATTATTTATTCAATTTGTCATGAAAGAATTGGAACCCTCAAGCATATTGTCAGCCTATTGCCACTTCAATTACACAGCTAGTTGTAGTTAATTGTAAACCATCCACATTTCAATTTCGTTGCTAGGATGTTGTTTAGGAGTAATGAATTATATTTGAATTGTCAACCGTTCACATGGACGCGCCCTAAAAAAGAAGTTTTTTTGGCATGGAACGCACCTTAAAAAGAAGAAAATAAAGGTGCTAAATGCTAATTTTAATTGGAGGACTCGCCGAAGAAAGGTGGAAAAAGACATGTAATAATGCATTCCAAAATAAAGAAAAATAAAGTTTAATATTAATTAAAATTCGACAAAAGTAAAAACCAGTGGGGTAAATGTTCCCAAAAAAACCATTTTGGTCCTAATCGAGCCGGATAGTGAAAAAGAAAAAAAAAATATTTTTGACGAGCAAGTCAACCACGTGTAAATTATTCGTCTAAAAATCCCGATCGTAGTAAAATTCAACTGGATCGACAGTTGAATTAATTCGACGTATCCAAGCAAGGATAAATTGAAAGTTCCGACCGAGGAACACACAATTCTAATCGAGGAATTATTAATTCGATAAAACAACCAAGTAAAAACAAAAGTAAGGTTATAAATATCCAGGGACAAACAAAAAAAAAACTTTCCAATAATATAACCGAATTCAATCAAGAATCAAGTATATCAGTAGTGTAAGTGTTTCGATCACGCGAGTTTAAATCAATCTCAATCATGAGTGGCAAACCAAAAGCTTAAGAGATACAAATAGCTCTATTAAGTGCGCGATTAAGCAAGCTAGAAATTGAAGTGAATGGAATCAATCTTGAAGCCAATGTCGAAGATGAATTTTCATTAAACCATTAACTTTCAGTTATCGCAGAGATAAAAGTTGATTTCCATGAAGTTGTCAAAGAGTATTTCTCAAGAGAATTAACTCAAGCTCAAGTGGAGGCTCAATCCGAAATAGTTCACAAATTCGACGAAATATATGATAAAACACGAATCAAAATCCATCGGATTTTTAGGTAGAGTAGAATCGAAGTGCCTATAAATAAAATGGATGCGACTACACCGGAATAGAACGAAATTGAGTGGCTGGAGTTTCGCAACCAATTGAAAGAGATGCCAAATCTTTAAGTTAATCGATGTTATACCATTCGCAAATTTACGGTAAATAACTCAAATTTACTATAAAACATTCTTTTTAAATTTACGACGAAATATTAACTATTGTCCACGTTAAACAAGTTTTGTACAATGTAACAGTTTTAACTTGAAGAACGGACTATCTGGAAAAAATGTACGGTATCTAGTAATCAAGATTTCACTTAGGTACAGACTGTTAAAGACTTATCGCCACCAATACAGACGAAAATAAATTTAATGGTAAAAGAATGAGAGAAACCTGGGAATATTGATTTAAAAACAAGAAAGGATTTAACGAGTTACACCACAGTGATTCCAAAATTATAAGGTTTATCAAAAAACTAACAAACCAAATTTGCCGTATATACCAATTGTAAGTTCCGTAGATGGCCCCACATTTTCGTTAGTATCATTTTTAGGCAATATTCTAAAACCTAGTGTAGGAAAGAGAAATTCTTACATACAAAATTCCGAAAATTTCGGGTAATCTCTTTAAATGTTACGTCTTGTTTACCAACGTCGACAGCCAAATTGTTAAAAATATTAAAAGTCAAAATTGGAGAAATATAAAGAAAAATGCTAAATCAAACTTAACAAAAATTCAATTTTCCACTGTTTTAGGTATCATTTTGAATAATTCTGAATTTTCATTTGACAACCAATTTTATAAACAAATTTTTGGCGCACCTAAGGGCTCACCAATAAGTCATATCATAACAAACTTATTAATTGAAAATTTGGAAAATTCGGTTAAATTCTTTAGATTTTCAACCTTTAGTTTAGTTTAGATATGTGGACGATATAATTACGGCAATACAAATAAATAAAATTGATTCATTTTTGGAAACATTTAATTCAAAAAACAACAGAATAAAATTTAACTTAGAAAAAGAAGTAGATAACAAATTTTCATTTTTCGACATTCTGCTGATTCACGAGCCAAATGGCAATTTTTTTTGTGATTGGTACCATAAAAATACTTGGTCTGGTAGATATTTAAATTTTCATTCTTGGGTTCCCAACAATTATAAAATTTCCACCATTAAAATTCTGGCCCAAAAAAATCTAAAACTTTCTATCGGAATAATTTCACAATAAAAATTTAAAAATTCTAAAAGATACATTATTTCGCAACCAGTATTCGGAGAAATTGGTAAACCACATAATATGGAAACAAAAAAATTCCAATAAAAATTTTATTTTTAGATCAACAAATGAAACCAATAATTATTTGGACATTTCCTACGTTAAAAATCTTTACGAAAAAATCAAAAATCTTTCAAAAATTATAACTTTAAAATTATAGGACATGCAGCCACAAGCTTATAAACAACAACTTGTTTTCTAAAATTTAAGATAACATACCTTTAAAGAAACAATCAAACGTTGTTTATCAGGTACATTGTAGTTGCAACGCTACCTACACAGGACAGACGAAACAATTTTT
This sequence comes from Tipula helvola, assembly GCA_963556165.1. Taxonomy (NCBI): domain Eukaryota; kingdom Metazoa; phylum Arthropoda; class Insecta; order Diptera; family Tipulidae; genus Tipula; species Tipula helvola. Next base: position 301,674,605 of record OY744481.1, on the reverse strand, counting down.
AGAAAAAAGATTTTGCCAACAAAAAAAGTGACATAAATAAAGAACAAAATTTAAGCATTAGTGCCTTACACGACATCTCAAAAATACAAATCTCCAAATAAGTTTAGGTAGGTACCATAAAAATTCTCGAGAAACAAAAAAATTTTAAACAAAGATCGATTTTGTAAATGCTACCAATTAAATCAAGTACAAATTCCATCAATGTCGTTGAAGATTACGCTTATATTGGCAACTCATATGCGATTTATTCATCTCAATTCATGCACCTTTATTTTTATTTAAATGAACAACCTTTTTTATATGAAAGCACCTTAGCAAGGTTTTTTTTTTTCGAAAATTGCATAGTTGTGCGTTTCCTGAAAAGGCGGTTGTAATAAAAATTTGTGATTGCTTTATTTTTTGATTTATGTATAAAAGAAAGAATTGTTTGATGTATTTTTCACTACGCTTTTGAAAATGAACCCGAATAGGGTTCGGAAGCTAAAGCTTTAATTGGTAAAAAAGAAATAAAAAAGAGCCCTAAACCAAATAAAAATTGTTTAATTGATAAATATTAATTGGCTCATAAAATTAAAAACTAAATAGGATAACATTTCATGCAGACCGAAGAATCGTACACTCTGCATTAGGACGATTTAGGGAATCGGGTCGTAAAATCATAACGCAGTTAAATGATCAGGGCATAGAAACATCTTCCGGATAATGTAGCATTATAGCTGTTCAGCGAAAATTTCAAAACTAACCGAAAAAATAAAACCAACAAAACTAATATGGGCGAAACTACATCAGCACCCGAATTCCGGTTCGATGACAAATTTCTCATATGAGTTTTATCCAAACTCGTTAAACGCGATTTCGGTATGATGACTGATGTCCTTTTCGATTGATAAAAAAAAGCTAAACTCAGTGCAAAAAAAACTAAACTCGCCCTAGTAAAAAATGTTCGAGTTTAGTTTGTTTTTTCACTGAGTTTAGTGTTTTTGGTGAATCGAAAACGACATGAGAAATTAAAACTCATAAAGAATGTCAATAAAAACCATGAAATATTTTTCTATGAGAAGTAGTTTATTTAGATAATAACATAAGTTTGATGCACAACCAGTAAAAAATTGTGCCCATTTTTGAAATTTTGGGGCTCAGAATTTAAATTTAGAAGCCTAAAACCAGGGTTGTGGAGTCGGGGAAAAAATACCCGACTCCGACTCCGACTCCGACTCCGGTAAATATTTACAAGTCGACTCCGACTCCGACTCCGACTCCGACTCCTACAGAAGTAACGAAAATTTGTTAGAATAGCTGCAATTAATAGCGAAAATTTGTTGTTTCTTGGTCAGGTTAGATTAAAAATTTCATCACCATTCAAATTCAACAGAAATATAATTACATCTGAAGTGTTCTTTCTCATTTCGCTCTATCGCAAAATAAAATTTAAAACAATATAGAGAGAAAGGAACAAAGTGTCAGAGGATTGCAAACTATGTATTAACGTTAATACATATTTCAGTAGAACATCATCTATTATATATAAAAATGTTAATTCCCTGCGCAATAGTTTTCTATTTCTTTCTATTTTATTGTAACGTTTTCTCATTTCTGTTATAGTTTTTATATACATTCATATACAACAAAATAATTCCTACGCATGCATGAAGTTATAAAACGAATTAGTGTTTATTTTTGTTTTTTGGAGTCGGAGTCGGCTCAATTTTGTCCGATCCGACTCCGACTCCGACTCCTGCAAAAATCGATTAAAACTTGACAAACTCCCGACTCCGACTCCCGACTACGACTCCGACTCCACAACCCTGCCTAAAACTATTGTGCTCTGTGTAAAACTTACTAATTCAAATAAAACAGATTAATTGGCCAAAAAGGGACTCACATACGACAACAGTTTCTTGTGTGGTGTTCCAATGCTAAGCCACAATCACAAAAAATAATAAATTTCCCCAATTTGAATTTATAGGTACTAATGGGCCTATTAAAATAATCTTTTATAGTAAATCCCCTAATGTTGTTAGACTAAATACTATAAAATTCAATTTGTAAATAAAACTATTGTAAAATTTAAATCACGAAATACAATTTTCCGGTTTGTAATAAAAACGCAAAATTTTGTTAATTATATTATTTTTTATTTATAAATCTTTGGTATACGTTAGGTAGGAACCTAAAATTATTGTGGTGTGCCAAACTTGTCTCGAAAGGGACAACCCCATATGGCACAACAATTTTTTTATGTTGTTTACAAGACTTACATATCACACAAAAATGCCTCTGGAACTCGATCCCAATGGATCGCTTACGTCTCTTAAATTTCTGCAAATTTTTACGAGGCTAAATTTAGATAAGAAATATAATTACATACTATGTATATACAATTATTATACTATATACATTGTGTATATATTATAAATACAATTACATAAATACTTTTGATTGGAAGATCGCCTTATTCTTGTACGTAAATGTGGGGCATTTGCATTTAAATCTCACATGTTTTTATCCCCTTAGCATTTTACAGATAATTTTTAACGGGTATAAGTTAAGTATTTGATCACAATACAGATATTTATGAAAATGTATTTTTTTTAAATTATTTTGGGCTTTTATTTTTAAAAAAACGAGTTTTTTTGTCATGCACGTTGCTTTACTTATTTTAGATAAATTGTGAAATTCAAAAATATAAATTTACACATTGGTGATATGTCTACTTCCAAATGGTATAGTAATCTTTTGTATTTTGAATTTTCAAATTAATAATTTTAAAAATAACGTATTACGTATTTTAGGTAACGTTCATGAGAGAAAAATTAAAAATAGCACAAAAGATTATTAACCCTTAGCGGCCACACTTCGCTCCAGTAACATAGCGGCCACACTGGGGTGATTTTTCACCCCAGTCAAAAAATCGGTCTAGAAAGACAAATTTTAAATATTGAGACTCCAAATAATTCATGGACATTCTAAAACATGTTTTTCAATTTCTAATATGGTTTACAAGAGAAAATATCAAGATAATTTGACAAAAAAAAAATTATATATGCGCAAAGTCAGGAAAAATGACGTTTTTCAGAAAATAAATCATTACTATTGAAATATCATTACTCCTTCCGAAATTCATCGTTTATACGCGCTACTAATACTTTTTCCTTCCTTCTATGTGCCATGCAAGTAACCTACATTCCTCGACAACCTATACATGGCGCGAAAAGTATGATTTTTGTAGTTTTTGATAACTTAAATTAAGGTGATTTGGCCTGGGGTACATATTCACCCCTTGTGGCCGCTAAGGGTTAAAAAAAATGCAAAACACAAATCTGCTCACGCCCAGATTTAAAAGAAACAGAAATATGATTCAAAAATTATATTTTAAACTTTTTTATGTGAGATTTAAATGCAAATGCCCCATATACTAATTTCATTTGTGAACGACCTTTCGAGGTCATATTTTGAAAAAAGTATATTCATCGGATGCATGAAAATGCATAGACAAAAATTATAACCAATAACCAAATACATCCATATGTAGTATGTACCTAATCATAAAACCGCTTTTACAACAACAATAGCCATGAAAAAATCGTTTTTTCATTCATCATATTTTTGCTTTTTACTAGGGATGTGTTTATATGGAGTAGTGGAGATATACATATACCTCTCTATATTACCAATTTTTTTTCTTGTTGCTGCCTGTGATAGCAAAATTAAAAAATTTACTATTTTCGTCTAGATGGCACAATGTGTCGGGTTACGAGTTGTGTTTCTGCTACTGCTTATATTGCTATTGTCGCTTTTATCAGTCAATTAGTGCGGATCCATGGGATTGTTCCCAATAGTTTATCTCTTTATTCTTATCTCTGGTAGTACTTATCCAAGAAGGAAATCTAAAACCAACACATTGGTTAATTGGTAAAATTTTTGTATTACATCCAGGAGTAGACAACATCACAAGAGCTGTTACCATCCAGACCAAAAATGGGGTCAATAAAAATATCAATTTTACCTATACCAGACAATGAGTAAAAAATCGATTGTCGTTATCTCATACATATTACAGCCATTTTGAATTAATTTTTATCTGCCAATCAATGGCTGTAGTTTAAGTTTGAATATTCTTTGTTCAAGGCCGGCGGGGAGAGGGGGGGGGGTAGATATGTTTAGGAGTAATGAATTATATTTGAATTGCCAACCGTTTATCATTGTCAACCGTTTGCATGGACACGCCCTAAAAAAAGAAAAAATAGGGTGATATGGATTCAGGGCTGTTCTTATATATTTAGACGCCCTGGGCTAAAAATATTAGGCGCCTTTGTAGGAGCAAAAAAAAATTTACCAGTGCAGAATCATCTTTTGTTTTAAAACCAGTACATTCGACACCATGAAATTCTAGAGAAACTACAAGACATGAAGTTCAAACAGCATTTAGAAATAGAGGCAATTAATTCCAGAAACGAAAAAACGTTAGTGATTTCGACGATCGGAGACGATGCAATGAATAAAATGAGAACACCGGATGATTGTGAAAATGCGTACTAGCATTGATACCTCTATCAATAGGCGTTGAGATCTGTAATTGTCATACAAAAGGCCATTTTATAGCCTTCAAATTCAGAGCCATAAAAATCGAAAATCTGCAAATGTGCTCCGATTTCGATGATTGATACCTCTATCAATAGGCGTTGAGACCTGTAATAGTCATACAAACGGCCATTTGGATCGGTCGAATATTTCTACACGTTCGGTGGAAAATTCAATTTTTTTGAAAATCAACTGAACTATAGCCCACAAATTCAGAGCCACAAAATTCGAAAATCTGCAAATGTGCTCCGATTTCGATGATTGATACCTCTAGCAGAAAACAAGCTTTTAAATTTGGGATGGTTTATAATTGACGACTGGTATGATGTGCTCTAGCGGACAATAGTGAACTACGAGACTTCTAATAATAAAAATTTGCTATCTGAAGTTATATGGAAATAGTGTCTATTTAATTTGAATTGTTATTTATTAAAAGTGTGATTTGGAAAATCTAGTTAATCTATGATGTAGTTCAAAGTGTGTTTTTTGTATATTTGATTCAATTGGAACAGTTTTATCGTTTTAAATGCTCGAAAACCGTGCTTAAAAATTGCAGAAATTTAATTTTAAATTCACTATAAATACATCTTTGAGTCACTAAACCTTTTTCAAACTAAATTAGAGCATATTTACCACGTTTTAACAGATAATTACAAGCCAAAATTTATTATTTTTAAAACAGTTATGTTTTTAGTATCAAGTAGCTTAATATCAAATTTATGCAATATTTAAGCAAAATTGTTTGGCATCTAAAATGAAAAAGTGGTACCAAATGAATCAAATATACAAAAATCATACTTTAAACTACATATTAGATTAACTAGGTTTTCCAACCATCACACTTTTAATAAATAACAATTCAAATTAAGTAGACACTATTTCCATATAACTTCAGATAGCAAATTTTTATTATAAGAAGTCTCGTAGTTTACTATTGTCCGCATAAGGCGCTTTCTAAACTTTACCAGTCGTTCGTCTGTCAATGCATAAAATAACTATCGCGACTCGTGCATTCCAAGCGACGAATAGAATAAATGTATTATAATAAAACGGTTTGCATTTCCTTTGAAGTGAAAAATGAAATTCAAATAAAAAGATGTTCTCTAAAATTGACTAGGTCTTGGACATTTGGTGGCGCCCTAATAATGCGGCGCCCTAGGGCTGCAGCCCTTATAGCCCCATGGTAAAGATGGCCTTGTATGGATTCCAAAATAAAGAAAAGTTTAAATAAAAATAAAGATGAAAATTGATTAAAATCCGACAAAAACAAAACCAGCGGGGTAAATGTTCCTAATAAAACCAAATGTCTTGCGAATAGATGTCTCTCTTATTTCAAATTTCAGTTTCAAAGGACTCACGAAGTCGCAATTGTGAGGAAACGCGATTATGTAAGCATTATTAAAACTCGGGATGTTTATAATTACGTTTTGTTGCTATTTCTGAAAAATTCGCGGAAACTCAAAACACAAATCGACCAATCGGGCAGATATCCGGATTTGAGTGGATTTACATTTTTGTTTTTAAATAAAGTTGAATTTTACCCCCAAAAATTGGTTTAAAAGGGATTATTCGAGTTTGGTTAATTTTGACGTTATTAGTAAAACCTTTACCGTTAACTTCTAAATTTTACGTTTTTTTCATTTATCGCGGTAGAATCAAGTTTTTACATTACTCATTAACATTTAGATTTTTACATTTTTACGCCCAGAACCAATACTTTTTCAAACTTAAACAAAGCTTTCATAACATTTGTTGAATTTTTAAAATCTTAATCATCTGAAATTTCACGTAATTCAACCAATAATATCAGAGGCCGCGAAAACTGTAAATAAATGTATAGCATCTTGCAAACAACTCTTTAATAATTTCTAAACATCTCGCAAAAAAAAAATATGAGAGGCTTCGAATAATTTGACAATTCTCAATAATTTCGAAATAATTTTAAAATCGTCAGAATTTCATGTATTTTGAAAATTTTGAAACCCTTACGAATATCGAATCAATATCGCGCTAAAACGAATCCCGAATAAACTTCAAAATCTACTAAATTCTCATAACTCTAATATCTAGAGCAACTATAAAGCCTCGAAAAATCACGAATCTTAAAACATTTTAATAATATCGAAAAATGTCATTGGATATAATTTGTGAATATCAGAAATATCAAGCAAGTGAATTGGCGTTTTCCTTCCATTTAAAATAGTTTTTCCAACATAAACCGTGTTTACCTGGATGTGGAACTATAAAATTAAAAGTGTTAACATCGAGTTGAGTGAGATTTTTCGAAATTTGAGATTTATAAATTTTTGGTTTTAACAGAATTTCGGTTTCAGCCCCTTATATTTTTATTTTGGATTCCTCTAAAATTTCAAAAATTTAGAAAAACTGTAGGAAATTTTTTATTCAAAAGTCTCAGCGAGCCTCGTAGAAGGTTGAATCAAAACCGACTAAATCCTCGCATTTATTCCGGATAAGAAAACTGTAAATTTAGTGTAAGAACTAACTAATTATCACTATTAACACATTATAACTTTTTAATTCTGTGAACTTTAAGACGTATTTAACAAAAACTACCGTGACTGTTTTTCTAGCTCTCAGTTTTGACTATAATTGGACCGTATTCGACATGTTTAGCAGTAATGAGCTAATATCCACCACTTTGTTTTGGTATACATCTTTTACCCGATATTCCCCCTTTTGCGGTTCACTTCCAAACCAAATAAAAATACGCAAATACGAGTATACATTTGCAATTTTCAACAAAATGAAAAACCACAAATTGACACGATAAACAAATTTTAATTATTTATTTATAGTTTAATAGTAATATTACTATTGCTATTGTTATTATTATATTATGTTTGTTTAGCAGAAAATGAAAACATCTTACAACAGGAAAGAAGAAAAAAATGATACATTGGCGACAAAAAACGGGCGCCACAATATTACAATTACTTTAAAATAATTGCTACTTTTGTATATATTTTTAGTGTGTGTGTGTGTGTGTGTATAATTGACTTTTTTGCTAATTAAAATAAAATTAATGTTTTTTTTTTCTTTTTTTGTTAATATAGATTCTTCGTTCACATGTTATGGTTCGAGTTGGGGGCGGATGGGATACACTATCACATTATTTAGATAAACATGATCCATGCCGTTGTAAAGCACAACATCGATCAGCGGTTGCGGCCAAATTGATAACGCGTAACAATAATAATATAAATGGCGGAATTGAACTGCACAAAGCACAAGTTGTTTATGATCGGTAAGTTTGAAATATCCAATAATAATGATAACGGCATGGCATACTTTTATTTACAAAAGAGCCCATTCCATCATTTTTGACAAGTTTTAACTACATAGTATACAATAAATAAGATGTAATTGTCACATATAAAGTACAGGTTCTTATTGTGACCACCAAGTATTTTAATATACCTCCGGCAAAACATTTTTTTGTGAATAAATAATTTTTTTTTTTTTGTATACAAAGTCAATCGGTTTTGATTTTGATACATGTCAAGAGATATTAAAATCGATCAAACAAAAAATGAGAGTATTTCGCAATTATTCTTTTTTTATGACAAATATGTGCAAAACAATATTCTATAATGATTAATTTATGTTAATTTTTGGTAAAATATATATGTGCATAAATAATTAATAAAAAATGACATTATCGTTGTAAATTATTGTAAATATATGGAGAGTTGTGGAGACACTAGATTGTTGTAGAAATAAATGCATTCATTTGCATGGCATTAAAATAAAAAAAAATAATAAAATTGCAAGAACCTATACACCAGCAAATAAATTATGTGATGGACGTTTAACATTTGATATTCAAGTGTTCTGCATATTAAAGAAGACAATGATTAATAATCACTGCTGTGTATTTTAAATTTGCCGATCACAAAGAGAATGTCATTAATTTTATAGTATGTACAGACAACCACACTTAATAATTACTTACACTTGATCTTTTTGCTAGTTTCTACTAGAACGTGAACACGAATAATTGTTTTGTTATTAATGCGATACTAAAACCAATTTGGTAGGGTAAAGTTTCTGAGATTTGTTGATGAATAATTTAGTCATGCTAAGAGAATTCGAGTCTAAATCTCCGACAAGTGGTATAACCAACACTGTGTTAACCATTTTATGCGAAATCGCAATATAAACGTCAAAATTATTATTCCTGGGGTTACTGGGGTATAGTTTCGTCTGTGTAGGTGAATAATTTAGTCGTCTACCTCATCTACTGTCGGAGCCTGAAATCAAATCTCTGGCGAGAGATGCTAAGGACAGTCAGTAGTTTTTGGGCTTAATGGGCTCAAGTTCAAATTTCTGGCAAGGTGGGCTAATACCCAATTATCAGTTTCAGCCAAAATCTTAATTGATGTCTAAAGTTTCTATTTTTATTTATTTAGTAATATTTACTATTTGCACAAAATTTATAATTTACATATAAAAATAAAGTAAAAATAAGCACAGTTAACCTGTTAAATTTCATTCTAACGTAAGAATCTAATTTTTGTTTGAATTTTATTAAATTTGATCCACATTCAGCCAGTTTAATGAATTTAATAAAATAGATTTAGAAACCAATTTATTCTTTCTTAAAATAATACGCATTCCCCTATTTTGTAATACCTGCAATCTATTAACCATTTCATTATTAAACATTAACATAATATGTAGTATAGAACAAAACTCAAAATGTGGCCTAATAATTGAATTCAATATTTTAATAGAAGTATACACGGATAATTTATTTCTAATACTTATACAACTTCTTCGCGATCTTTTTACAAATGTAATCCAGATGTGACATAAAATTTAATTTATTATCGATAATTATCCCTAAATATTTCATTTCATTATTTTGATTGATACAGTATCGTCAATTATAATATTACAATTACCTACATTACAATTTAAAATCATATATTTAGTTGTATCAATATTTAATTTCATCTTATTCATTTTAACCCAATTACTTAAATGTTGTAAGTCATCGTTAATTTTATTAAAAACTATGTACTTGAACTTCATCACTCTCCACATATAATAGTGCATCATCGGCAAACATAGGAAGTTTACCATTAGTTACCACTCGTCTGATATCATTAATGTAAATTAAAAATAAAAATACTCCCAAAACCGTACCTTGTGGAACGCCCATAGAAGTGGTAATTTCGGAAGAAACATTTTTTTCTCTTGCATTCAATCCATTTTAATTCGATATTCACAATGCCATATTTACTTAGCTTTAGGAACAAAATATTCCTATTTATCGTTTCAAACGCCCTGCGTAAATCCAAGAAAACTGCAACTATAATCTTATTGTTGTGGATAGCTAATTTCTAATTTATAATCACCAAGTTAATTAGATTTTCCAGCTATATTTACTTCTGAACCTCGACTGTTGTTCCGATATCATATGATTTGATTCAAAATATTTCTCCAACTGATACAAAACTATTTTCTCATAAATTTTTGCCTCCATAGTTATGATATTTACGGTACGGAATTCACTAGACTTAATAGTGTTTTCTACATTTTCAATAGGTATAATTAACGGTTTTTTTAAAACTTTTGGAAATATGTATACCGCATTTTAAGGACTGATTTATCAATTTAACCAAATTTTCACCAATTAAGTCCATTAAGTGTTTAGTGCTTTTATAACCAATTTCAAATCCTTAAATCCAATCTCCTTAAATCGAAATTTAATAATTACATCAGTAGGTCGATTTTGGTCGCAAAATGAGGATTGAGGATTGAGAATTTTGTTTATTTACACGGCATAATATACGTTCTGCTATTGTGTGCCGTCAAAAATTTGTATTGGATTAGTTATTTTCTCATGCGTTTTTGTCATGGTAAGTATCAAAAATAAGCGAAGCGGGTGAGTAATTTTTCCCATTCTTCTAACATGAGGAATTCATGTTTTTGTCTCTATCGCTGTTGTAACCGACGACATTCATTTGGTTTTGTTAATAAAAAACCAAAACAATGTACGTAAACAAAAAAATTTCACACAAATAAAAAAAAACAAAAAGCAACATAAATGAATGATTTTTAATTTTGGTATTCTTCGTCGCCGGCTCCATTCGTAATATTTTTAATTTTTAAATTTTGAACAAAGGAACCAAAACAGAAAGTAAGGAAACAAAATGATTTTGTGTGTTGCAACTCGTGAGGGTTATACGATGTTATGTCCGAGAGTATAAAGTTATTCTAAATAAAAAAAAATTGTATATAAAAAAGGTTACGCAAGTTAATAAGGAAAGTAATAAAATAAACCATCTTTTTTATTTGCTCTATATATTCTAGAATAAAATGTATCCACCCTCAGACATAATATCGTATAAGAGCAACCGACCATCATGAGTTGCAAGCAATTGCAAGTGCAACACAAACTAAACAAAATAAACAAAATCGTTTTGTTTTCTAACTTTTTTGTTTTTTTTTTGGTTAATATTTTTTATTTTGAGTCTCTCTCGCTTCGTAATATCTTTAATTTTTTTTATTTCGGAATTTGTTGTTCTATCTCAGTCTCCCTTAATACATCCTCTCAATCGTTCTCTTCTGAGCTTATTTCTCTTATTTGTATCATGTTATCCCTATTACTCGTGTCATTTTATATCTTTTATTTGCATCATATTAAACGAAAAACTGAAAGAAAAAATGCACATTCGACACCCAAGAATGATATATTACAAGATTATTCAACTCTAAAAATTTTACTCTCTTTTTTTCGAATTTAATAAAGCGTAGGGACCAGTCTCTATATCTTTCTTTTTTGTCGTATCGTAATACAATTTTATTTCACTCATAGCTGGTTCATCTATCATTTCGTTTCTTTTAATCGGCTTGATTGAATGAATGAATGAAATACAAAATCAACAACGTTTGATCAATACAAGTGCACGTGCTATTATATATATCTTTCTTTTACTTTCCATAGTATTAAAAATTTGTTGCACTCACACAGAATCATTATACAATTTATTTTAGTTGTGTGTGTTCTACAGTCAAAATCAAAATAAACGTTCTGCTCATAGTGTGATGAAAGCAAAACGATGCGTTTCAGTGCAATATTTAATATCACTGCTGTATAGAATATAAATGCAAATGAGAAAATAAAAATCCAAAGAGAAAATAAAGCGTAGGGCACCATGTTTACTCTCCATAAGAGTTGGACAATCTTGTAATATATTACATTACCATGTTTCCATGAACGAGGTTGAGTTAGATTGGATTGAAATTAGGTTTTCGTTAAATTTCAAAATGGCGTCGATCGTTTCCATGAAATTGAGTTAGGTTGAGTTGAAAGTTTTTGTTTCTGTTTAACAGCTCGTTATATTATATACATTTAGGACTTTTCAATTGCATCCTTAATTTGTTGTCATTATTTTTTTGTTGTATTTAGGTATTGTAATATTTTTTTATGGTGTTAATAATAAAAATCCTTAATATTTATTTGCCGCGCCATTTTGAATTTCAACTCTACTCAACTCAGGTATTTTCGTTGAGTTCAAATTAAATCAACGAAAATCCAACTCAACCCCGTTTCCATGAACGCTAACCTAGGTTCAACCTAGGTTGAACTCTGCATGGAAACATAGTATATCATTCTTGTTCGACACCAATACAATTTACCAATACTATTGCCTTCCGGTAATCCTCAAATCAATCCTCAATTCGCGACTAAAATTAGTACAGGTATAAACTCTCGTAGACTTTGTACTGTATACTAAAATTAAGTTCGTTTATACTTGACACAAATTATTCATTAAATTTCTTGGCAATTACATCATCTTGGTCATACAATACATTGCTGAACACGATAACACCAATACCTTTATGAAGAGGAGAAATTGTTGAGAGTTTTGCAATTCAGTTTCGATCTGGGAGCATGTGAAAAATAAATCATCTTTCAGTACATATCATACGGGTGCGCGCCTGGGACCGTAATGGCTTTTATAGTTGTTATTTGTTGCGCAGTTCTACATAACAAAAGAATGCATTTATAATATCTTTATGTAATCGAAGAGGATGCAGACAACTGAAGCAATCACCTTTAGGTATTCGATGGAGAAGACGAAAGTAAAAATGGGCAGCTATACGAATTCGAGGTTAACAAAAAATATCTGAGGATGAAATACAAAAAATCTTCACTGATCTGGTACAAAATAAGCACCAAAATATTCAGATAAATGATCAGAATTAAATTATTAGAAATACTGCCTTAACAATAAGTAAAGACTTGAAGGTATTACTTAAATTTTTTCCGGTAAGTACTTATGGAGCACAAGGGAGTTATTATTCACTTCGAAAAAAGAAAAGCTTTTGCTTAAAATAGTACCTTTTATGGAAAATGTAACTCTTATAAGTACTTACCTTTTTTATTCACTCCACCCAATGTATAAACGTGAAAACTAGTAAAAAGCAAAGCTTCTTTTATGTGTTTGAAATTTTTTGTATTATTTTAGTGGTAGTCCTCTCAAAAATTTCAAACTCATAAAAAAAATCTTTGCTTTTTACAAGTTTTCACGTTGCCTTATTTTTTAGAGAATCAACACCCAGGTTAACATGTATTTTTAATATCATTAACATGTATTTTTATTTTCCTGGCTCTCTATATTTTTTTAAGGGGCCTAGTTTTTTCTACTGGGCCCGGGGCCTCAACCAAGCTTAATCAGCCACTGCATCAGGCTATAGCGACTGAACTGCTAATTTATTACACTGATTTTTTCCTATATATAGGAATCAACCACAAATCACTTATAATAGATTACGCCTTCGTGGATTTCGTTGTCGTAGTTTACTGCGCATTACGAACTGAGAGTTGTTAGTAAGATATTGCAAAGGAAATGTATGAAAAATTAGGAATTTGTCTAATAAATGTATAATATATGGTTGTATTATGGTTGAATATGGATGGATTATGGTTGAATATTTCTTTCCTGTTAGAAAATAGGATCCATGCTTTCAACAATCTCTTATTTGTTGGAAAAGCATGAAAACTATATGGACAGTTATTTATATTGTTATTACAACAATTAAATATGGCGCGCCACATTATTTATTTAATTTAATTTAATTTTTGCATTCAATTAGGGATTTTCCCAAATAGAATTCCAAGGCTTGCTGACTGGCGGCTAAAATATTTCGTATGAAGTTTTATATGGTCAAACAGGTGTTTGAATGTTTCATTAAATTATTAATTTCGACTAAATTAATTTTAAAATTTGATATTTATTATTAATCGCAACATACTGAATTTTATTAATCATAAAAAAAAGTAGGGGAACATCCACTAATTTAGACAAGAAACTTGTATTTGTAAACATGATTTTCCTTATTTTTGCATGTAAAAAAAAATTGTAATCAGCGCTGCCCAAGCGTGGGGACAAATGAACTAAAATCGATTTTGGGAAAATCCCTCATTACACACAACAATATTGTGAAACAAAACCGGTCACTCTCATTTGACGTTATTATTGCCAGCCGTTTATTTTATGATCCAAATAGGCAAAGTGCGCAAGTAGGGCTTCCAATACCGGTAACGGTATTACCGGTAACACCGGTAATGGCAGTAAAATCTCATTTCGGTATTACCGGTATTAAACTAAAGTTCTACCGGTATTACCGAAATTTAAAAAAAAATATTTTCCAACAGAAAATTTTTCACATTAAATAAAATTCAAAATGAAACTAAACAAATGTAACTATAACAATTAATTTTCCATAATTTAAAATAGAAAACGTACATAATTCATTTTTTCTTCAATATTTGTAAAACGTGTGCGGTGTGCCGCAATATTAACGGTCATGGAAACACGAAATTTTGGAACCTTGGCCTTGCTAGAGCTTATGGAAAGATGCCAGCCGAAAAATGCTTGGAGTTCTTTCAAACTAAACTAACGACTTTTAACTTATGCAGTGAAGCCTTTGTCGGTATTACAACAGATTGCCCATCGGTTATGCGAAAATTTGGTTCCCATTTGCCGATTATTCATCAGCTATGCCTAGCTCAAAGAATGCAATTGACAGTATTGGAAATTCTTTATCGAAAAGAAACGATACTATATACAGATCAGTCTGATGGAAACGTTGGGAACGTTCACTTTCCAAAGAACTTAAAGAAGAGTCTTCCAAACAATTTCCCTATAAAAATACTGTAATAAATTTTTTTTCTGTAATACCGGTATTACCGGTAATACCGATAACGTGATAAAATTATTTCGGTATTACCGGTAATGGCAAAAACGGTAATTTTGGAAGCCCTATGCGCAAGGCGTAATCTATTACATATAAGTGATTTGTGGGAATCAACTGTGCACTTGTAGTATTAGCGAATTTTACATTCCCCTTTTTTTAAACTTTTAACAATTTCAATGTTAGTGTATTTACGCATACATGCGATGCGGTTACTATGTTCAAACTTTAAATTATTCTGGTATATTCCAGATTGATAAATATTTTAAAAAGAGGAGAAATTCTTAGCAATTTCTCCTCTTCTTAAAACATTTATCAATCTGGAATATACCAGAATAATTTAAAGTTTGAAAATTTCTTTATGCATTTTCCTCATTACTAGAGTATTTATTGTTCTCTGCAGGTACCTTTGATCTGACGAAATATTAATTTTATCCATAATGAATCTATTTTACACTCTATTTAGTTCAGTTTTATAATAGTTCTTAACCATTTATATTCATTCCACTCATGTTCATTATTAGAAAAAACTGCCACCTGTACTGGTTAACTTTTCTATTTTTAAGATATTTTAATTCGTCAGAAAACCATTGATTATTATTAATATTTACGTTTTTCATCAAGATAAAATCATTCATTATTATTTTTAAATTATCAAAAAATATTTCATTATTCAAGTCACAGTCCAAGTAATAAAAGTTCATCAATAACTTTATCTCTGAATTTTTCTTTATTATAATCCAAATATTTTATTATCTTTTGTTCATCATCAACCAGAGCAACTATGTTAGATTAGACCAATCATTAACTATCGCAAAGTCAATTAAAGATTTTGATTCACCATCCATTCTAGTATATTGATTAACTATTTGTCTAAACCCACTAATCTAAATTATATTATCAGTTTTTAATTTAGCAAAATTATTGTTATACCAATTAATGTTAAAGTCACCAACCAGAATTACTTTTTCACTAAACTCACATAATTCATTCATAACATCGTTAAAATCTTCAAAAAATGTTGCACTCATATTCAAATAGCCATTATCCCTGTATAAATAATAACTAAATTACTATTTACTAAATACCTTAGTTCAAAGCTTAATATCACTTTTTTGATAATCTCATATAATTCCATTTATTCTTAATAAGTATCAAAACACCGATTTTGTAATTATCAATAATAACAGTATCATCTTCGTCTTCTTCAACTAAATGAGTCTCGCTCAAACATACAAAATCCGGTTTCTCAATATTCAAAATCACTTCAAGTTCACTAAAGTTATTTATTACACTTCGAATATTCAAATAAAAACATTTCATTCCATTTAATCTGGTGTTATTATTTGTTTCTAATTGCTAGAAAAGCTTTCATTTTTCTGCTTGAATTTTCCTCCCGTAAACATTGCGCTTAAAAATATCCAGAGCACTGTGATCTATATTTAAATTTAAATTTTTCTCATTATTCACTTTAATACAATTAATACATTTTTTTTATTATCGTTCGAGCATAAATGTTGGCCTTCTCTAACTTCAGCACACACCGCACTTTTATGCCGAAAACCTAAGCATTTGTAGCATCTTCTAATAAAAATTCCATCAAAAAGTTCCCAGAATAATTTATTGACCTGGATAGGGGGTTAAGTATTTGGGCCGATGTACGATGAGATAGGCCAGCTATTACGTTACTATTGAAATATGAGCCAAAATCGCTGGCATGTAGTTTTCGGTTTACAATTTCAATCTGAATCGTTTCAATCTGGCGAAAAAAGCCAATACATATTTTCCGATATTCGTTTATTGTTTATGATAAATAATATTATTATAAAAATTATAACTTTATTTAAATTTGAAAATTAAATGAAAAAATCAATTTCCCATATCTTCGGTCCAGGATTACAGTACGCTAACCATCAAATTGACATTTTCCGGATGTTTATGGTTTCTTTAATTTGAAGTTACTAGTTTTCGTTTCCGCCTATCGATGTCTTAATCTGTACGCCCGTTCCTTGAAAAACGATGTTCACATTTTCCGCTATCTGGCTTTTACACTTAATCTTTTCCGTTTAGTTTGCGCTATATCCTATTTATCGAAAGCTCCACCCAAGTTTGTGTTTTCAAAATTAAAATTAGGGTTTCTTATATTTTACGCTATTTAAACCAGATACCAGATTATACAGTGGTACCCTGATATACAACCACCACGGTACATGACATACTCGGTATACGACCTGATTCATTTTGTTTACATGGCTTCTTATGGTAAAGGTTGGTTCGGTATACGACCAGGAACGAATTAAGGTCGTATACCGGGGTACCTCTGTATTTCAAATATTTTGTGCTATTTTCTTATATAACTTTATTACGAAACTACTCTATATCCCTATATTACGCTATGTCGCAACTTTATGAAATCAGGATTAAAACCATCTATAAAAATTACGCTATATCCCAAAGTAATTATCATAATTTTGCGCTATATCCTACTTAATGCTAACTCCATCTTATTTTTTTTTTTTGACAAGCTCAATCATTTTTAGAAACTAACTCCCAAAAAGCAAAATAATTATTCCTTAAATTTTAAGCCACCTCAGTGAATTTAAAGAGGAATAAGTGTGTTTAACCCTTAGCGGACACTAGGGGTGAATATGTTCCCCAGGCCAAATCAACCTTAATTTAAGTTATCAAAAACTACTAAAATCATATTTGTTCGTATGTAGGTTACTTGCATGATACATAGAAGGAAGAAAAAAGTATAAGTAGCGCTATAAACGATGATTGGCTCTTGTAAACCATATTACAAATTGAAAAACATGTTTCAGAATGTCCATGATTTTTTTGGAGTCTCAATATTTTAAATTTGTCTTTCTAGACCGATTTTTTTGACTGGGGTGAAAAATTACCCCAGTGTGGCCGCTATGTTACGGGAACGAAGTATGGTCGCTAACGGTTAATGTTGCATATGGCGTTTTCATTTGTTTGAATATTCAATGGCAATTTGAGAACTGAATGAGCGGTTCTTACACCATCCAATAAAGTTGCTGCAATCCCAGATGAAGCAATGGCCGCTTACTGTTTTATTAGTTTCTCCATCTGCTGATGGATTTCGTTGTTTAATATTAATATGACATCCATCCTCTCCTTCCCAGGAAATAATTGGATAGTAGAGTATCTTGAATCGTTTGAAATGTATTATTTCTTTGGATAATTGTAATATCTCGATTTCCAAACTGATCACCAACCACAACAATGGATACTTCGTTGATTGTGGACGCATTAAAATGTCTTGCATCCTCACCAACTGGTACTTTGTCAGCTTTAATAACGACCATGTAATTATCATTTTGAATGCTGGGGGATGCTTATTTGAATAATTGAATTAAATTGTTTCTTTTACCCAAAAATGTTTTCAATGATTCAACAATTGCTCTTTCTTGCATAGATTCGATATTATTATAATGGCAAGGACTATTTATTTATTCTTCCTCATCGCCCACTAAATATAGTTGCAAGAATTTTGGTGCTTCATTTGGTATTGTTAATAAAGAGCCGATTTGATGATACGGCCGTACCTTGAATTTTAAATGGTGTTTGAAAATTACTTCCATCATTTTTGATTTTCATAGCATCTAAAGATTGATATCATTTGGAAGCGTGAATTAAATTTCTGAATTTTCTGTAAAAATAATTTTAATTCAGCTCTCACTGGTGTATTCAATTCAGGCAAAACAACTTTTCCAGATTTACAACACATTCCTGCGCAATATTCAATTTCTGGATCGTATTCACATGCAATGCGATTGAATCTTGGATCTTGATATTTACATTCGCATTTCATCACTTTCAACAGAATGTACTTGTGCCTATGCTTGCCTTGTTGTTTCATTTTGTTGTGATTTTGTGAATGTTGTTGTGATGTTAAATTTGCTCGGGATGTTCGAGTATTTCGACTATTTTAAATATTTCGATCGATTTTGGTACGACGCCTTAGCATTTTTATATTAATCCACTAATTCACTTCATTAAAAAAATAAAATTAAAAAAATATTGTAGGATTTTTTGTTGTTTAAACATTAATATAATATTTTTTACCCGTTTAAATGAATATATTTTGTAATATTGTTCGTAAGTGAATTTTGTTGTATCAATTACGCTTTAATTTAAAGAAAAAATTATCGTGATATCTGGCTTTTTGCACTCTGTAGGCTATTTTGCCAAAAAAAAAAATTCAGTTTTGTCCCACTCTACGTCGCGTCGTGGTAATGTTCGAAGATCTTCCTATGACACAGATCGGCTCAAACATCGTTGTTTATTGGTTAAACGATCAACCGAAGAACGATAATTATCTGGTCTCGCTGTGGTGGTCATATTCTATCATCGCTGTGCGACAGAATAGGTATCCTTATTTTCTTCGATACGTATTTGATTTTTATGTTGCCTCATATCACCATTATCCGTTAAAATCACTTTGGCCATCAACGATAATGCTTTTTAGATAGCCGTGCTAGGAGTCATTTGAAACGAGTATTGTCGTTAAAATGCGGTGCAATCCAATGTGAAATCCGACCTAAAAAATCTATTTTAACCTCGCCCCTCCTCCTCGATTGCTGCTTATAACAAGTAGTTCCCCTCCAGATTACATAGAAATCAGATTTTATGAGTAAATTACACAAACGGAGTTCTCATTTCACACAAATTTTTAAGTTTCAGAGTTCCTTTTAGAGTATTTGCATTTCTTGCCTGATTGGTCCCGAAAAATACATCAATGGCCTACATAATCATATCAGAAGTGTATTATTTAGTAAAAATCCATATTAGATGCTTTTGGTGAAAGTATTTCAGATACTTAGAACAACACCGTACAAGCACAAAAATTCTGGCAAATTCACGCCTCCCATATGTCGTTGTTTTCTCTTTTATCTCAGCAAACTTCTTTTTGAGATAGTACATTCGTGTCGCTAGTTACAAATGATTTGGTGCCAATTGACAAAAATCGAACTGTTTTTATGTCTCGCCACTCTTCAGAGTACCTGCGTTCTAATTTTCTCCCGGTTAGAGCCGCATCACTGGAAGCTTACAATTACCTGCGTGATTTGTACGCACGTTATCTAAGCTGAATATTCCTCTGCTGCGAGGATGGTTAAGTACGCCCAGAGAAGTGTAGATATAGCCGAAGTAAATTAAACGGATTACAAAATGTTTACAACATTCGAGTATACTTTAAGGTCGGGTGAACCTTTTGGAATTTTATTATGGCTCGCGCCAGAATATATTTTAAAATCATATGAAAATCCACTAGATCAGTGTACTGGCACTGGCCTCAACGAGTTATTAAAATGCTTTAAAAGCGGCTGTATTCAAACAACTGATCATAATTTGTAACGGGTACTTCAAAAAGAAATTAAACTAAAATCACCAAAAACCAAAACCAACTTATTTACGTTATAATACTTATGAAAAATTTAGTTTATTTAATTTGTTTATACAAAAAAAAATTTAGATATAAAGTCTAGATTTAAATTCTTCTTAAAAAAATTACATTCAAAAAAAAAAAATTTGGAAAAACCAAATAACCGATGTTATTTAACTGATGATGGGATTTTTCCGCCTCCAGTAACACAAGTCCACTCTGAAGAATAATAAAAAAAAATTGATATGTTTATTAGAAATTATAAAAACAAATTCTTGTTTCTTTAAATAAATAATCTTGATTTGAAACCTGCTCGTTTAAAAGGGAAAATGTAATTTTTGTTGGGCGCCATCTTCCAAATAGAAGAACCCGTCACACCTTACTTGACTGGCCTACTCACAGTGCATTCAAGACCTGGGGTGGGTCGATCGAGCAAATAGCAAATCAAAACAAAATAAACAATAAAAAAAAATCTTTAAATTTACAAAACAAATCTCAAAGAAGATTTTTGTTAAACTTAAAAGCAATAAACAAAAAAATTATTATCAAAAAAAAAAATCCTCTTTACCGTACTCTTTTATAATAATTCAGGGAAAAGGAATCGCTTACCCGAAATCCAATGACCTTGTCTTACAATTTTTAATTTTTACAGCAATTCATTCATTCGTGCAACTTCAACATGTGGTAAGTATACGGTTGATTTTAGCTGCCTTGGGATGATTTTCCAAACTGTGTATTTCACGCTTTTACTGCTAACGTCCTTAGATGCACTGAATCTGCAGCATGCGGTCCAATGTTAAAAATGCAACCTTCGTGAACAACACAGTAATTTATAACACGCGGCCGTAAGATGTATAATTTGCTGTATAACTTTAGAAATTTCACACACAGTGTAGTTTACTTAACAATAAAAATTTATATGTATAAACCGTCTTTACACAAAAAAAAATAATAATTTTGGTACCAAAAATTAACACACTATAAGACTATTCAATTTATCATGTCAAAAAAAAAAATATCTTTAAGCACCAACAAAAAAATATTTAGAATTGGTTTGCTACACCACCAAATTCTTTATTATTTCACTTAAAGTTTATCGATATCAAAGAATCAATAAAAATTAAAATTAAATGTATACTCAGCTGATTCCCAAACCATGATATTTTTTTTTCCGTCAACAAAAAAATATACATGGCCGTAATTTCTGTTGATTCACCTGGTGAGATGTGTCTTGTTCGGCTGCTCAAATCCAAAAAAAAAAAAAAAAACCTTTCCAAAAATCATTATTAAATATCCAAAGTTTCATCAACTTCTCGTTCTCTCATCTCTTCGTTGGTTCTTAACCCCTCCATGATAATTCAATCCAAAAAAAAAATAAATCATCCATTCCAATTACTGGTACAATCCAAGAATGCATTATCGATCTCGTGCGATACATGGATGTAGGAAATAGGGGAAATGATAAATAATATTCTTCCAAAGCCAAACAAAGTACATGGAAGTTAAAGAGGGAGGAAAAAGAGAGATTGCAAAACCCAATAAATTACAAAATCAGTAGATATGGAAAAAAAACAATCATTATATATACTTATTGATAAAATTAAATTAAATCAGGGTTTTGCACCCACCGACCAAACGTCAAACTCAAATTTAAAAAAAATCAAAACGCTACAAATTGTCGGCATCTTTATCAACTACTATGGAATTGTAATGAAACTGACATATCGTAGGTCCACAGGAAGAGTGATACAACCAAGATCTCAATCACATCGCAAAAAAAATCCAAAATTTTGTTCCGGCTGCGGTTCTTAATACCTCGACTAAAGACAGGTTACGGGACCTGTAATTTGTCTCTTGCTTGATTATTTTCATATATTTCAGAAAATGCGATTTGTTTGAAAATCACCTTACTATAAATCAACAAATTCTGTGCCAAATAAAAAGCAAAATCTGCAATTGTGTTCCGTCTGCGGTACTTGGTAACTCTAGCGGTTATTTTTAAAGTTTTCATTCTATTGAGTCGATCTTTCCCAAAAATATATTCATATTTAGCTACTCATTTATGAAAATAACTCAGAAATAAAGATTTTTGAGTTGTCTGACCCTTCTTGTGCTTCGACGATTTAAATTAACGCACCGATAATCTTTCGCAACCCAGTAGGATCGATTTTGAATTTGGTTTCAATAATTTTTTGACATCCATATAAATTTGACTGCGGACAGAAATATCTTGAAGCAGTTCGTCGTTATAAAAAAAAATACTGAAAAAACCGATGCGGACAATTTGAATCTGTCAAATTAGATGGTACATTACGTTATTAATATGCAACTCTAAATTTTATATTCTCCCAATCATTGTTTCAAATTTACTATCATTTTTAATGGCCACAACCTAACCAGTCATTTGCATTACCGAACCACATGTTTGGTTCGTAATGTTCTGCTTTTAATTCCGGCGATCGGACAAGTTTTCTCTATAGCAGATTTAGGCGGCTTAGAAACAACATGGATGCGCACAGTCGACTTTTTCCGAAGGAATTAGTAAAAGAGTGTTAGAATAATAGGATATTTGACTTTTAGGGAGATTGTACATGCTTGGGCCGTGCTTTTGAGCGTAGGACTAGATGAGGTGCTGAACATGTTGTCCTTTTTAATTGCATGAATTAAATTTTTCTGACTTTAGCTTTGGGTTTGACACTAACTCTTTTATATTGTTTCGCTCAAGGTGTTTGACAGAGCATTTTTTATATGTAATTCGATTTAATTTGTCAACTATTTCTGAATCGGTTCAGGTTTAAAGAAGAGTATCCAGACAAGAGTAAAATTACAAAGGTTGACAAATGCAGGTAAATTAACAAAATTGGTATTACTGGAAGGGCAGAAGGACGGACACGACATTTTAAAAATCGATATTTTGGAGGCCTGTTAAACTAATTCGTCGAGAAATGTAAAAATCTGGAACACATTTTTTCGCGTTTACCTTACTTACCCATTATAATTTCGTCATCGTGCGAAAAGTAAATACATACTTTGATGCTTTTGTATACTCTGTCAATCAATGCGTGCAACATTCAACAAGCTCATTAAATTCTAAATTGAATGGCCAATAATAAGCTTGGCTAATATACCGGTTATATTTGTGCAGCGGAGAAGGGGCGTATTTGCTTAAACGATGTTGATGAACTGCTTCCTAAGGCAACGAAAGTAATCAATCTTGCTATGGTCAATCTTTTTCAATGATTTTATCACTTTGGTCGTTGTTAGTTAATCTGTCAATTTTGAATGTCAATGAAAGCACAGACGACATTTTTTATGTTCTTGTCCAATTAATGCCACTGCAGTCAAATAAATTCACCACATTGAGTGTCTCAATGATTTATGTGCTTCCCAATTTTTGTTAATTAATAGGTTTCGTCAAGTAGGTATCTATAATTCAATTGACGGAAAGAAATTATATCCGACGCCAAATTTATAAGGAACTTGATGAATTAATGTCCGCTCAAAAACAATAGCTCGGAGTTTATGCCTTTTTATGGTAGTACACATTTCTTCTTTCAATATACAATATTCAAATCTTAATTATTAAAAAAAAGTTTAAGTTTGGTCATAAACGTGCTAAAATAAGCGTAAAAATTAGATAATTTTTGCTTACCTAGCTCACACTTTGAAATTTGTATTTCTGATCAACAAATCAAATATTTGTGTATCTAATTTAATTTTTGTGACATAATCTGAATATCATTAACTATTTGTTACTTTTCGCATTATACGTAAAATCAATAAACTTTCAAATCGGTAGTGGCTTTGTATGTCTACTAAAACCGAAATGCCTAAATAGATTTACATTTTATTTACCACCATATAAAGTAAATAACACTTGGTAATTTGGTATGATGCAAAATATATTTATAAATAATTTTTTTTTTTAATTTTCAGGTCACCACCAACATCTCGTAAGCAACATTCGCAACAAAATTCGCCGTCAAATAATAACAACTCGTCTCTATCGAATAATTTATCGCCGCCTCAGCGAAATAAAAGTCGCAGCCGTAGTCCAACGCCACAAACTCGTACTCTAAATCACAATGATAGCGTAGAAAAAGAAAAACATTCATCCTATCTACATGCTGGATCACCATCAATGGGTCGTCGTTCAAAGTCACCAAGTCAACGTCGATTAAATGAATTTAAACGCAAACAGTATTCACTCGATTCGAATGCCTCGACAGTGAGTAACGCATCGTTACATCAACAAAATCATGCACAACCAAATTTGGAGAAATTCGAAAACGTTGAGAATTTTAAAAGTGATACTATAAATATTGAAATAACTGGCAAATCAGATAATATCAGTGATAATGGCAGTGAGATTAGTGATGAAGGCTATCGAAGCTTAGGCATTATACACAATAAAAGAGCATCCTTGCATAGTGAAGCCTCAAATGATGATATCGACAGTAATGGCCGCATGGAAAACGAAAATGGAACATCTTCCGATTCACCAATATCTGAATTAAGCCTAAAGGCGACCGATTTATCAAGTCCCGACACATTAGACTACAGTACTACAACGTTAGAAAAACAAGCGAATGAGCTTGATACAAAAGGTGACAACAGCGATGCTGAAAGTGATAAAGTTGTTAGTATTGCAATGAACACTGGTTTAAGGAAAACAGGCTTTTCAGATATAATCTATGAAATTGAATCTCCAAAAACATTAAATAATAGTAAAATTCCACGATCACCTCAACCACCGTCCTCTCCTCAAATGGTTCGCCGCAAGAGCATTGATAACTCTAGTGTATCGGGTGACAAACCAAATAGCTCATTAAATAGAAAAATTCCGGCATACCGATCAGTTAGACGACCAAATCCTACTGGTAGTTTATCACCCGAACTTGGAGTCCGACATCAACAAACTAATACCAATCATAATAATAATAATAATAATAATCTTAATAGTACAAATAATAAAAAAGATGGTAATAGTACATGGAGTGGACGAGGATTAAAATCACGACCAACTCTCAATCCAAGTACGTATCAAAGTCCACAAAATGGTTTCAATCGAAACGCATCCACCCGTAGCTCAATGTCAAATTTAACGGAAAAAACAAACGGACGTACTAGAATTAAAACGACACCAACAACATCACCAATTAAAACCAAATCCAATTTATCATCCCCATTAGCTAAAGAAATTTTACAAGTTGCAGGCAATTCAAAAAATGATGTTCAAATATTAAAAAATGTTCAAGAAATTCTCAACAAATATAATACAAAACGTAAAAGTTTAGAGCCCGAATCAAAACAATTAGGTGGTGGTGGTGGAGGTGGTGGCGGCGGTGATTATACAGATTTTACGGCACAATGGGTGAATAATTCGGGTACCGTTGAATTGGCGAATACTACTGGCTGTGATGTGGTGACCGCACCACATAAAACACAATTAGTTAAACAAAAATCGACATTATCGTCGACAGATAGTACACAGAGTAAAGATACATCGATTGCGGTGTCACCAAGGACGACGACGCGTGATCGTCGGGGCATGTCAAAAATACCAGCACCGGTTCGGATACCTTGTTAATTTTAAATATTTAATTTTTTTTATTTTTATACAAGTTTTTTTTTTTTATTTTAATTTATTTTGTTTAAATTACAATAATTCAAAAATATCCAATACCAATCGTTTTTTTTTAAATATATTTCGGAATGCAGCACAGGAGTTAAAAATCGAATGTAAGTGTAATTTATAAAAAAAAGCGATTTTTATTTGTTAATCAATCTAATTGGATTTTTATGTTCTCGTTGCAGACGACTCCTTAACGCTTCTGAATATTTAAAAAAGGAATATTATACGCATCTCTGCAAAATGCTGTGCAATTCTACTGTGTTATATGAATATGGTAAGTAAATTTTGATTTATAATTGGTAAATTAATTATGGTTTATTGTAAACGGCAGACTATGCAAATAAATTTTGAAAACATGTAACCGGTCAGTGACCCCACTCGTGAATGAAATTAACTCAAATCTATTAAGCACTTATATGTCTAACTGGTTGTAGTTTAGCTGGACAACACGCTTCTAATTAATGTATGGAGGGCTACAAAATTTGGCAGTTCGGAAAAATGTGAGGGCAACCGCAATATTTTTTCCTTCTCCATTTCCGGGCCGCATGATGCAGGATGGAATAATTATTGCAGTAGCCTTCACACTCATTCCAGACCGCCAAATTTTGTAACCCTCGTTACATAAATAATTACCGTAGCATTAAAACTCATTGTTACTATAAGGAGAAACGTTTTTTCAATTAAATTAAATTAAAAAAGAAACAAAACGCAGTCGTAGTCTTTTGATGTCGACATCTAAATTAATTACTTCGAATCAATTAGTCGCCGCAAACTGGATTTCCCACCTAGCAATTGACAAGCTCCTACATCTACTTTCTTTCCGAAACGCTCAAATAAAATTCGTTTTCGAAAGATCAAGAAAATAAAGACCAAATTTCTAAATTGCCCATTTTCTTCAAACAAAACCTTGCTGGAGAAGACATACACTTCAGAGTATTACAGAAAGGCGAAGTGATAAGTTCACCTCTGTTTACAGTTGTTCTTGGATAATTAACTAATTAAATTAAACAATGAACCAATAAGATTCTTTCGGCTTTTTATAGACAAAATATATTAACAATAATGGCATTCACAACATTTTTCGACTTGTTAATCAGAAAAAATGAAGAGGCCAATCATTTATAATATATCTACCAAAAAAGTAGAAATATCAAAATCCCCCCGTACTTTAAACCAAGAGTTATACAAAGTATATCGACGTTGAGTTTTCTATATGGTAGTTTGGTTTCGCACTGAAAAGTTCGGTCTACTCTTCAGGTAGCTACGACCAAACTACCAAAAATACACACAATTCTAACATTATACATTAAGTATGAGGCAAGAACGTACTGACTTAGCGAATTATATTCACTAAATCAAAAAACTCAAGGAAAACCCTCATTTCTGTGTGTTTTATGCCCACACAAATAATAGAAAGAGAAGTTATAAAAATATTTAGACTATAAAAAGCCAAAAGAATCTTATTGATTTTAATACAGACAAACTTCTCTTCCTAAATAAATGAAAGTTGGTGAATTTTTAAGCAAACAAAAATGCCAGAATACGAAGATATAAACAATAAAATTTTTCGCTAAATCCTAATAAAATCTTTCTTCGCTAATTAGCTAATTAGCAAGTATCACCATAATTCCCAGTTTGCTTGCATATTTTTCTCATTAACTAGCTCAATCTTTAGATCTAACATTAGAAAATATCCCAAATTACAATAAATTAAATAATTACGATTTAAACAGAAATTATGTATCTTAAAATCAGTTAAGAAGCAGATTTTTATGGCAAGAGCTCAATAAATAAAACGTTAATGTTGAAATTCTTATTCGCAAAGTAAATTTACAAAATTTAAAATGCTTAATATCTGAATGGACTAAAAGTTGCTCAATATTTAAAGTTGCTCAATATTTAAAGTTGATAAATACTCAACTCTATTTAATTTTGCATACGAATTTTTCATTATATTAAGTAACAGAAGAATTTAGTTCCGAGAAAAGTTTGCCTGCTTTGTAAAAAGCATTTAACTTTAGAATTTCAGCTGGCTATTTCAGGTAATCGAAAAGTTATCTACCTTATAGTTAGTTCTTGTGGGGAAAATTTAAGCTAGCTTTATATTAAAATTAATATAATTACTGATATTCAGTCATCGTTTTGCAAGACTAGACGAACAAACTTCATGGTCGTAGCAATGAACATGTGACAATTAATTCCAGGTAATATAAAATTATTGAATTTGTGGATAAGCTTTCTAACAACCTGTAATATTCCAATAAATTATCTATAATTTGTGAAATAATAGCTCAGTTGTAGATTCATTCTAGATAATTTGGAGCAATGTTTAATTTATCTTGTAGCTCAAAATTATTTTTATGTATTAACTCTTGGTAATTCAATTTATGAGACCTAATTTTTTGAAAATTGTAAGTGATAATTTAGGGGAGAATTATTTCGTACCAATAGAAATAAATAGAATAGCTCAAAAAGATAGTTAAACAAGCTCTAAAAGTGGCTCAAATTTACGGATTAAATTGTTTAGCTTATACAAATAATCACTGAACTTATCTTTTCTATATAGTTTGATGTTACACTAATTCTCTAGCATGGGATACTTAGCATGTTTTATATTAAAATTTGCTCAAGTTGCTCAAAATGCCAAAAACCAAGAGCGCTAGAGTTGAGTGAGGTTCATGCCTCACAACTGATATTAAATCGGGCAAAAATTAGCTATTATAAAATGAAAACCAACGCCCTTTTTTTGGAATTTGTTAAATTTTGACACCAGTGGCACTATTCTGGTTTTCCCGGGGGAATTGTTTTATTGTCAGTTTTTAGTGTATTTTGGTTCTCTTTTTTCCAAAGCATACTAGGCCTACATTTTGGGGAAACATATTTCGATTTCATAGCAATTTTGTTGTTTATTTTTCCCTAAAAATTTGGCTGGGAATTATTTTTTCCCAAAACATGAACAAAATGCCAATCGTTCAGTATGCTTTCAAAAAAGGAAAACCAATATACACTAAAAACTGACAATAAAACAATTCCCAATTCGCAATTCCCCGGGAAAACCAGAATAGTGCCACAGAACTTAAAATTTTAATTCTAATATTGATATTGAATGCCGAATTTTTCGATTTAATTTCACATCGATAATCCCAATATTTTCAATTTATATTTTAATAATTTTGAATCGTTCCAAATATTGAAAATATTTAATACTTAAAGTCGAGCGATCCAAATGACCATTGGCATGACAATTGTTGGTCTCAAAACCTATTGAAATAGGTATCAACCATCGAAATCGGAGCACAATTGCAGATTTTCGATTTTCCTGGCTCTGAATTTGTGGGCTATAGTTCAGTTGATTTTCAATAAAATTGAATTTTCTGCAAAATGTGTAGAAATATTCGAGCGATCCAAATGACCGTTGGCATGACGATTGTAGGTCTCAACACCTATTGACAGATGTATCAACCATGGAAATCGGAGCACAATTGCAGATTTTCGATTTTTCTGGCTCTGAATTTGTGGGCTATAGTTCAGTTGATTTTCAATAAAATTGAATTTTCTGCGAAATGTGTAGAAATATTCGAGCGACCCAAATGACTGTTGGCATGACAATTATAGGTCTCAACGCCTTTTAAAAGAGGTATCAACCGTCGAATTTGGAGCACAATTACAGATTTTCGATTTTTCTGGCTCTGAATTTGTGGGCTTTAGTTCAGTTGATTTTCAATAAAATTGAATTTTCTGCGAAATGTGTAGAAATATTCGAGCGACCCAAATGACTGTTGGCATGACAATTATAGGTCTCAACGCCTTTTAAAAGAGGTATCAACCGTCGAATTTGGAGCACAATTACAGATTTTCGATTTTTCTGGCTCTGAATTTGTGGGCTTTAGTTCAGTTGATTTTCAATAAAATTGAATTTTCTGCGAAATGTGTAGAAATATTCGAGCGATCCAAATGACCGTTGGCATGACGATCATAGGTCTCAACACCTATTGAAAAAGGTATCAACCATCGAAATCGGACACAATTGCAGATTTTCGATTTTTCTGGCTCTGAATTTGTGGGCTATAGTTCAGTTGATTTTCAATAAAATTGAATTTTCTGCGAAATGTGTAGAAATATTCGAGCGATCCAAATGACCGTTGGCATGACGATTGTAGGTCTTACAGCTATTGAAAGAGGTATCAACCATCGAAATCGGAACACAATTGCAGATTTTCGATTTTTCTGGCTCTGAATTTGTTGGCTTTAGTTCAGTTGATTTTCAATAAAATTGAATTTTCTGCGAAATTGTGTAGAAATATTCGAGCGATCCAAATGACCGTTGGCATGACGATTATAGGTCTCAACACCTATTGAAAGAGGTATCAACCATCGAAATCGGAGCACAATTGCAGATTTCCGATTTTTCTGGCTCTGAATTTGTGGGCTATAGTTCAGTTGATTTTCAATCAAATTGAATTTTATTTTCGATTTTTCTGGCTCTGAATGTGTAGGCTATAGTTCAGTTGATTTTCAATAAAATTGAATTTTCTGCGAAATTGTGTAGAAATATTCGAGCGATCCAAATGACCGTTGGCATGACGATTGTGGGTCTTACAGCTATTGAAAGAGGTATCAACCATCGAAATCGGAACACAATTGCAGATTTTCGATTTTTCTGGCTCTGAATTTGTTGGCTTTAGTTCAGTTGATTTTCAATAAAATTGAATTTTCTGCGAAATTGTGTAGAAATATTCGAGCGATCCAAATGACCGTTGGCATGACGATTGTAGGTCTAAAAACCTATTTAAGAGGTATCAACCATCGAAATCGGAGCACAATTGCAGATTTTCGATTTTCCTGGCTCTGAATTTGTGGGCTATAGTTCAGTTGATTTTCAATAAAATTGAATTTTCTGCGAAATGTGTAGAAATATTCGAGCGATCCAAATGACCGTTGGCATGACGATTATAGGTCTCACACCTATTGAAAGAGGTATCAACCATCGAAATCGGAGCACAATTGCAGATTTTCGATTTTTCTGGCTCTGAATTTGTGGGCTATAGTTCAGTTGATTTTCAATAAAATTGAACTTTCTGCGAAATGTGTAGAAATATTCGAGCGATCCAAATGACCGTTGGCTTGACGATTGTAGGTCTCAACACCTATTGAAAGAGGTATCAACCATCGAAATCGGAGCACAATTGCAGATTTTTGATTTTTCTGGCTCTGAATTTGTGGGCTATAGTTCAGTTGATTTTCAATAAAATTGAATTTTCTGCGAAATGTGTAGAAATATTCGAGCGATCCAAATAACCGTTGGCATGACGATTGTAGGTCTCAACACCTATTGGAAGATGTATCAACCATCGAAATCGGAGCACAATTGCATATTTTCGATTTTTCTGGCTCTGAATTTGTGGGCTATAGTTCAGTTGATTTTCAATAAAATTGAATTTTCTGCGAAATTGTGTAGAAATATTCGAGCGATCCAAATGACCGTTCGCATAACGATTGTAGGTCTCAACACCTATTGAAAAAGGTATCAACCATCGAAATCGGAGCACAATTTCAGATTTTCGATTTTTCTGGCTCTGAATGTGTGGGCTATAGTTCAGTTGATTTTCAATAAAATTGAATTTTCTGCGAAATGTGTAGAAATATTCGAGCGATCCAAATGACCGTTCGCATGACGATTGTAGGTCTCACACCTATAGAAAGAGGTATCAACCATCGAAGTCGGAGCACAATTGCAGATTTTAGATTTTTCTGGCTCTGAATTTGTGGGCTATAGTTCAGCTGATTTTCAATAAAAATGAATTTTCTGCGAAATGTGTGGAAATATTCGAGCGATCCAAATGACCGTTCGAATGACGATTGTATAGTTCTCAACACCTATAGAAAGAGGTATCAACCATCGAAATCGGAACACAATTGCAGGTTTTCGATTTTTCTGGCTCTGGATTTGTGGGCTATAGTTTAGTTGAATTTCAATAAAATTGAATTTTCTGCGAAATGTGTGGAAATATTCGAGCGATCCAAATGACCGTTCGCATGACGATTGTAGGTCTCAACACCTATTGAAAGGGGTATCAACCACATCGAAATCGGAGCACAATTGCAGATTTTCGATTTTTCTGGCTCTGAATTTGTAGGCTATAGTTCAGTTGATTTTCAATCAAATTGAATTTTCTGCGAAATGTGAAGAAATATTCGAGCGATCCAACTGACCATTGGCATGACGATTATAGGTTTCAACACCTATTGAAAGAGGTATCAACCATCGAAATCGGAGCACAATTGCAGATTTTAGATTTTTCTGGCTCTGAATTTGTGGGCTATAGTTCAGTTGATTTTCAATAAAATTGAATTTTCTGCGAAATTGTGTAGAAATATTCGAGCGATCCAAATGACCGTTGGCATGACGATTATAGGTCTCAACACCTATTGAAAGGGGTATCAACCATCGAAGTCGGAGCACAATTGCAGATTTTCGATTTTTCTGGCTCTGAATTTGTGGGCTTTAGTTCAGTTGATTTTCAATAAAATTGAATTTTCTGCGAAATTGTGTAGAAATATTCGAGCGATCCAAATGACCGTTGGCATGACGATTATAGGTCTCAACACCTATTGAAAGGGGTATCAACCATCGAAATCGGAGCACAATTGCAGATTTTCGATTTTTCTGGCTCTGAATTTGTAGGCTATAGTTCAGTTGATTTTCAATCAAATTGAATTTTCTGCGAAATTGTGTAGAAATATTCGAGCGATCCAACTGACCATTGGCATGACGATTATAGGTCTCAACACCTATTGAAAGAGGTATCAACCATCGAAATCGGAGCACAATTGCAGATTTTAGATTTTTCTGGCTCTGAATTTGTGGGCTATAGTTCAGTTGATTTTCAATAAAATTGAATTTTCTGCGAAATTGTGTAGAAATATTCGAGCGATCCAAATGACCGTTGGCATGACGATTATAGGTCTCAACACCTATTGAAAGAGGTATCAATTGTGTAGAAATATTCGAGCGATCCAAATGACCGTTGGCATGACGATTATAGGTCTCAACACCTATTGAAAGAGGTATCAACCATCGAAATCGGAGCACAATTTCAGATTTTCGATTTTTCTGGCTCTGAATGTGTGGGCTATAGTTCAGTTGATTTTCAATAAAATTGAATTTTCTGCGAAATTGTGTAGAAATATTCGAGCGATCCAAATGACCGTTGGCATGACGATTATAGGTCTCAACACCTATTGAAAGGGGTATCAACCATCGAAATCGGAGCACAATTGCAGATTTTCGATTTTTCTGGCTCTGAATTTGTAGGCTATAGTTCAGTTGATTTTCAATCAAATTGAATTTTCTGCGAAATGTGAAGAAATATTCGAGCGATCCAACTGACCATTGGCATGACGATTATAGGTCTCAACACCTATTGAAAGAGGTATCAATTGTGTAGAAATATTCGAGCGATCCAAATGACCGTTGGCATGACGATTGTAGGTCTTACAGCTATTGAAAGAGGTATCAACCATCGAAATCGGAGCACAATTTCAGATTTTCGATTTTTCTGGCTCTGAATTTGTGGGCTATAGTTCAGTTGATTTTCAATCAAATTGAATTTTCTGCGAAATGTGAAGAAATATTCGAGCGATCCAACTGACCATTGGCATGACGATTATAGGTCTCAACACCTATTGAAAGAGGTATCAACCATCGAAATCGGAGCACAATTGCAGATTTTAGATTTTTCTGGCTCTGAATTTGTGGGCTATAGTTCAGTTGATTTTCAATAAAATTGAATTTTCTGCGAAATGTGTAGAAATATTCGAGCGATCCAAATGACCGTTGGCATGACGATTATAGGTCTCAAACCTATTGAAAGTTGTATCAACCATCGAAATCGGAGCACAATTTCAGATTTTAGATTTTTCTGGCTCTGAATTTGTGGGCTATAGTTCAGTTGATTTTCAATAAAATTGAATTTTCTGCGAAATTGTGTAGAAATATTCGAGCGATCCAAATGACCGTTGGCATGACGATTATAGGTCTCAACACCTATTGAAAGAGGTATCAATTGTGTAGAAATATTCGAGCGATCCAAATGACCGTTGGCATGACGATTGTAGGTCTTACAGCTATTGAAAGAGGTATCAACCATCGAAATCGGAGCACAATTTCAGATTTTCGATTTTTCTGGCTCTGAATTTGTGGGCTATAGTTCAGTTGATTTTCAATAAAATTGAATTTTCTGCGAAATGTGTAGAAATATTCGAGCGATCCAAATGACCGTTGGCATGACGATTATAGGTCTCAAACCTATTGAAAGTTGTATCAACCATCGAAATCGGAGCACAATTTCAGATTTTCGATTTTTCTGGCTCTGAATTTGTGGGCTAAATGAAGTTAGGATAATAGCATTTTTCTTTATTGAATCCAGCAGGCCGGAAGATGATTTCTATTTCCAAATAACTTCATGTAGCAAATTTTTGTTACAACGTTTGCTTACTACAATATTGTCCGCTACAGCACACCAAAGCATTCGTCAATCAAAGTCGAACATCTAAACATTAAAAATTCAATTAAACCATAATCTGATGTCATTGGATGAAGGAATCAGTTTTATTTTAAGTTCATGTGTGGTCATGTCTAAATATGAAGGAAAAACTTAAATTATTCAAAACAAATTCGAATTAATGAAAAAATGAAGTTCGCCATTGTTTACCTCGTAAATAAGGTCGTTTAGGTGCTGATTTTTTTCACTAACCTTATAGGGAGTATTGGATCGGCCTTCTCCATCAATGGATGCAAATTTTATAACTTTTTTTAAATTTTCCGGACTATTTCGGCAAAGCCGTGCAGCAGTTGCTTGTGAAATGCAAACTAAATGACAGATCGACTTGAAAATGGAAATGGCATTACAGCACCATCTATGTGTCGATATAGGAAAATGTTTAATAAAAAATAATTAAAAATTGTTCAACGTAGATTGAAAACCACGTCGTTGGTGTTTTAGTAACCACGTGGTTTTGGGTCAATCCGTATCAGAGGTACTCATCCCCTTGATGTACAGAACAAAAAATCAATTTTTGCTTTATGAGACCTTCGATCAATAGTTTTACAGATTTTATCCTCATAAAGATTAGGAATACATAATATTTTGTTTCGATATTATAGTGATGGGCTAAATCGATTTTCTTTTGTAACCAACCAACCAAAAAAATCGGAAAAAGCAGAACAAAAACATCGATTTAGCACATCACAAATGTTTATGGATTTACATGGGAGATAAATAATTTAGAAATTTAATAGCTGTGTATATTCGCCAGAAATTTTAACTCTAGATTTCAGCTAAGTTTTAATGTACATATCTGTGGTCACAAATCATAGTGGCGTAAGGTGAGATAAGGCATTTTATATATTATCTCAAATTCGAGACCTCCAGATTCGATTTCATATTATATCAATTTTTTGTAATATTCCGGTAACTACAAACAAACGTAATTCTCATACGATTTTGAACGACTTTAAATTTTAAAAACGTTTATCTGAAGCATTACATCTTTTGCCAAAAAATTAAATTTGTTAACACAATTTTCTAGGCTCATTTTGAAATAAGTAAGACATCAACAGTGCATTCAACTCAATTTAACTGATCAATATAAAATGCTGTCAATCTAACATTGTATCTTTAGACCTTTTCAAGCGAATGTGATCTTGATCAAAAATGATTGTTAAACCACTGTCTGTTATATGCTTAAATTCTCATAATTTTGTCGATTAACTCATTTTATTCGCCTTAAACTTTTTTTCAAGTATTTAAAAAACAAAACAAAAACTTCATCTTGCTTTCTTGCTACAAGATGATATCACCTTTTATGACATTTTGAATCAAACAATTTTTATGTTTACGGATTGTTTAAGAAATTACACACCAACTGTATATAAAGTTAATGACAAGTCAAAAATATTAAATTAAGTGTATTTCTATTTATTGATATATTTTTATTAGTCAACTGTTTTTTTATTATCTTGTGATAAAATTAATCCAGCTTTTATTTGAAATAAGTTGAATGTCCCGCCAAGTGACATCAATAGGAACATGTTTGCTTGCAAATTTGGATGATGATACTTATATGAAAAAAAACATTTCGTATTTGTTAAGACATTTTTTTTATTGTAAGAACCATACTTGATTGTTTTTGAAATGACAAATTGGTTTCTATACATATGTATTGTCTAAATAAGAGTTAGTCAACAAATTAGATAAATAGCAAATATCATAATTTTTCATTGGTAAAAATTTACGGTTTCTAAAGGAAAGTATCTATATCTTTAAACGGTATTGTGATAGGTTTTGCTAAACTTTTGGAGATATTTAATTTTACATTCAGAGAAACACCATATTTTAAAATGCCAGTTCCATGATTTGTTTGATTAAATTTATAAAAAATCATAAAATGTTTATGTGAAATCGCTATAGGTAATTTCTAAAAACTATAAATTGAAATCGTTTTTGATTCAAATTTCCTGTAAAATATCAACAATTTATGTTAATTCGTTTAATCCAGCAATTCCACTAGGAACAACGGTATTAGAACAAATGGAAAAATCACAACCGTAAATACGAAAGATTTCAATTTTTCTAAAAAAATATTCTAAAATTTACCAACAAATACAAAAATAAAGAATAATATCGAAACAAATCGTGAAAGTTAAGTAATCTGACAAATATTCTCGGAAACTACGTGCTTACATGAACCCCGATTCAATCTAAAATAACTCCCTGACTGAAGCCCATCGTTCAACCCTAACTAAACACCCTAATTGGTGCTAAACAGCTCAACCCTTAACGCAATCACCAACTAAACGGCCAACTCAATCCCCAAAATTAACCCGATCTAAAAACTACAAGCTTACATAAACTCAGCTCAAAACAAGCAACGTTAACTTCCAACTCAAATCTCAACCCCTAAATAAATCGCCAACTGAATTGCTTAATAGAGCCCAATTCAATCCCTAGACCAACACGGTCCAAAAACCGCATGTGTCTAAGTATTCAACTTAACCTTTAACTCGACACCTAAACTTAAACTCAAACTCAACGTCCAACTCAATTCTCAAATCAACGCGACTCGAAAAACTACATTCGTACATGAACTCAACTGAAAACAAATCAAGCTAAATTAACCCTCAACATAACTCCCAATAAATTCCCAACATTCCTTCACAACTCAATCCCAACTCAACCTCAACCCAGCCCTAGCCCATCTCAACCTTAACTCAACCTGCAACCCAGCTCTTAAATCAACTCCAAACTCACGACCAACTGAACTCTCGAACCAATTGAACTCAACTCAAGCTAACTCTATTTCAATCGTCAATTCATAACACAAATAAATTCTCATCCCCATTGTTTAAGAGCTGCGTTGTCTCAATATTCACATATTACTGGAGCCTTTTTCATGTATCCATCCTTCTCCTGGATTTCATTTAAAATGAGGTTCACTTTAAGGTCAATATTGGAGGTCATTTTCCTGACATACTATCTTTAAACATGGATCAAGCTTCTTATATTAAAGGAGCATTATATTTAAGGAGCAGTAAGACTAAAAGTTCATAAACCGGATTTTTGTGGTCCTAGGAAAGTTACAGTCAAAATTACTTCTTAAGTTGTACGGTGTACACCGAGTATTTATGTAGCTTGTTGTATTCGCCTACTTTTTGTCCATCCATAGATATTTGAGTAATAGCTGGTCTTCGTTGCTTTCTCCAACATCCGTTGTTGTTTTCGTGGACACTAGCGACGCCACGACCCAATCCCATTCACAGGTTTTTGTGGTCCTAGGAAAGTGACAGTTAAAATTACTTCTTAAGTTGTACTGCGTACACCGAGTATTTTGTTTTGACATTTTAAATGTATAAAGATTTCTAATTGGCAGTGCTTTTGACTTAACAAATAAATGATGTGAATGATCCAACCTTTTAGCTGAATAAACAATTCTTATTGCGTGTGTTTAGTACACTAACCAATTTTGTAAATAATACGTGACGATAATGTAATTAATTTAAGTAAACAACATTTTTCTTTAACTTTAAATTTGTATTGTAATACCTTAAACTTTATATTATTTTGCTTCTTATTACACCAAATAATATTTTTCGTACAAATTATTTCTTTTTTTTTATGTTTAGTGCTTAGTAAACATATTATTTATGTTATCCCACCAGCGGTAATCTTTTACTAATTCTGTGCTCAAAATGTAAACCAGCTTAAGTCGACTCTGTTTTACCTTTTTTAATATTCAACGTTTTCTGTCTCCCTTCTAACCTTAGTAAATTTGATTTAAATGGTAATGCCTTGTAGCTAAAGGCTTTGGTCGCAAGACGGAGCAATTTTAATCGGCATAAGTGGAAAAATGAATATAATGTTCAACTTTTTCTACCTCTTTAGAAAAATAATGAAATTTGAAATAAGATGATTTACCTGAACTAGCCAAAAAAGATTCAGTCAACAAGCCTATATCACAAAGCCAACATAACAACAGACAATCCAGAACAAGAGTTGTTGAGAAGAAGGTTGGAAGCGAAGTAATCTTCTCGAACAAATGGGAGAGAAAAAAAGTAAAGCTTATTTCACGAGTGATTATTGGCTGATTGGCTGGCTTTTGTAGTGACATACGAAAACATGGTTTCTTTATCTGAGGAGGAAACAAACCATGCCCACCTTCACGAAGAATTTACATAAGTACTTAAGTATATGGAAACGCAGTACCAATATGTGATAATTCAACTATAAAAAAATTTAAATGGTTTTGAGCAAGAACTAGTGAACATTCCAAATAAATTAGATATCAAGCTGCCTCGACTAGAAATACCACATTTCTGTGGCGATATTGGCAAATTCGGGAAACGAGAAATCTCGTTATAAAAAAAAACGTTGTAGTCGGGAAACGAGAATTCTCGTTTTGCGAGAAGTGTTTATTTTCCTGATAAATTCTTAGATAACGGGATTATATTTGCCTTGTTTTTTTATTATATTGGAGAGAGCAGACAGAGTAAAACAAAACAAAACGATATTGCTTTAAGGTACTATTCCATGGGAATATTTTACTGAAAAATAAAATACGCCAGAAAGAGAAACAAAATCAAACACTATATAATAGACAAAGATAAGGTGTTTTTTTATTTTATTTTTTTATAGCAAAAGTTTTAAGGGGAATTTTGACAGCAATTGTTACTTAACCTATAAAAAATCAAAATTATTTCTTGTTGTACAAGTGAATTGTGAATTTGCCAATGTATACTTGTATGTGCATTCGTGAACTGCGTCACCTTTGCTGTCGCGACCAGTGATGAGGGAAACTCGTCGAAAAGACTAAGGGAGATAGAGGGAAGAGTTCCACCAAGGAAAAAATTTAAAACATGTCATTTGGAAATTAAATACATAAATTGAATTTATAAAATGTAATCGTAGTGTCCAAACTAAGCGTGTTTCGGTTAAAATTTTCCTTATTCGTTAATATTTCATCGTCGGCCATCGAATCATGTATCGTAATAGTCGTGTCTTGAGACACGTTATTATTCTCTGAATTCGAATCCAGTTTTGATTTTAATAGTGCAGAGTCTAGACCGGCAGATAGCATATTCTCTAGTTCGATTCGCCCCTCTTCCGCACAAATTTAGAGTCGGTCGCTTTTATAGGTTACAGACCAGAGTGGGGGGTAAAAATTGTGGTTTCATCATTTGTACGAAACTCAACTAGGTCCCCATTTCTACTATTGAAATGCTCAACGACTTTTTCATCATGGGATACAAAGTTTTCTAATTTTTCGCTATGCGCGGAAGTTCAAGTAAATAATTCAAGAATGTCTCGGATGGCTCGTCGTTATAGGGTAAATCTGTCTGATTACATCGCGCAGTTCCTCTTTTCGATTTTCTGGAATATTTTCTTTTAAATTATGTTAAGCTCGCGCCGCTGAAAGGATTTTCTTCATATTTGTTATTTCCATCTCCCAAAGTTGATTATCCTTAATGTGTAACGAACACGGAGATCGTTCATATTACTGGTCTGATGATACTGGATACACAATAGTAGAATTTTAGGAAGATCTGATTTTCTCGTTAGCCAAGCACGATTTACACTACGAATAAGAAGTCTGCAGTTTTTTTAAAAATTCGATAGCGACATGAGCATGTTTCGCGGCATAAACGATTTGCCGGTCATTTAGTGTGATTGCCTCCCAATTTGAGCATCGAATACGCCAATTTTATCCAGCTCAACATTTAATAGACTCGAACTTAAATTGGCTAGTCCACCGTGTTTAAATCCAGTGAGCTGTGCAACATAATGCAAATCTAGCGTGCTGGCTACACCGTAATCTTTGGTCAAGTAAGCTGAAACATCATGAGATGCTACGCCATCTTAATAATATTATTGTCTTCAAAGATCTCTCTTAATTCCTGTGGAATTCTCTTTAAGTTGCACAATCGAATTAAAGCACATAATCCTTTATGTATGGCCAATTGAATTAGTGCTATATAGGGAGTTGAAATCCCGGAATCCATGATTTTTTTCAAACCCCTTGATCCCTGTCTTTTTGTCAATTCCGAAATTCCGTTGAAATCTTGGAACCCCGGTCTTTTTGTCAAATCCCGGGATGGGGAATCCCCAAATCCCTGGTTTTTTGTCAATACCGAAATCCGGGATCCCGGTATTGCCTTATATATATATTATACTGGGACTGCATTCCCTAGTACTACTGGACGACATGAACTACCAACTTTCAATCATTCACAATCGAATCCAATTACATTGTACTCTTTACAATCGCTAGAAGTACAAAATACGATAAATTCACAGAATTCTTATCAACCACGAAGAGTTCTATTCACTCGCATTTTTAATTTATCTCGATTTGTTGATTAAATTCCATTTGCTGATGATTCAAAATTGTCACGTTCCCGTACAAATAAATTTGTTAGAACGTACTGGAAATGAGACAT
The DNA here is from genome assembly GCA_963556165.1 of Tipula helvola. Classification (NCBI taxonomy): domain Eukaryota; kingdom Metazoa; phylum Arthropoda; class Insecta; order Diptera; family Tipulidae; genus Tipula; species Tipula helvola. The sequence continues at coordinate 301,633,754 of OY744481.1, read as the reverse complement.
TAAACAAAAAGATAACCAATAATTGCTAAAAAAAATTAAGTATTATTATTTTATTTTATTTTATTTTTTCGCCTCAAAATTATCTAATAAATTTAATATTATTAATACTCGTATCAGAATTTCATTTTTTCGAACAATTTTTGTCACAGAATAAAAAATTAAAACAAATCGCTACCATAAAATCGTCATCCTAATTAAAATTATAATTTGATAAATATCAAGAATTTCGAAAAAATAATCTCAAAAATGTCGAATTTTCAAAGTATCTTCGATATTCTTGAAAGTTCTCAAGTTTTCTTTAAAAATGGTATAAGCATAAAATCGCCGACTGAATGCTTTAAGTGTCCTACCATCATTTTTGATTTTATTTGACTTTGTTGGAGAAAATTAGTTTTCCGGTTCTAATTGAAAGGAAATTTAATATTTGTTTTTTGTAAAATATTCAGAAATGTTAGAACATTAAACCAAAATTGACACTTCATCAAAATTTTATTTGGAAAGTGAACAAATTTTAGCTGGAAATCTAAAATTCGATTTTTCGAAAAATGGCGTAAAGGACACTTAAGCATTCAGCCGGAAAAATATGTATCTGCAAAAAATCAAGAACTTTTAATTTTATAAGCTTTCAATTATCAAAGCTTTTTTCACCAGCAGAATTTTGGCTAAAATTTAGAATATTTGATATTAAACTTAATCAACAATCATCAAAAGCCTTTAATTTTAAAAGGTTTTCAAACCAAACCATTTTACTACGAAACTTGATATTATAAAGAAAAGTGGTTTTTTCAGATAAATTTAGAATATTTGTTTTCAATCAGCTTTAAGCTTGAGAATTAATTTTTACCTTTTGGGTTTGAACTTAACATTTTGGAGACTATTCATAATTTAAGGTTTTTTTAAAATATTTTATGAGCAAAAATTATGTTTTGTACAAAATTTGAAGCACTATTAGTTTTAAGAGCTTTCAATTAGAAAAGCTCTTTAACCAAACCATTTTACTCAGAAATTCGATTTTTCATAGGGTGACGGAATTTAGCAGAGCCTCCTAGAGTATAGAGCCATAATCATTATGACGTATTTTTTTAAAGCTTTTTAGTGGTATAACTTTTCACTGATTTCCATAGGAATCCATAGTAAAAATGGTGTTTTTTAGCTGCAATTTTTACAATGAAAAAAGCAAAAATGTTACAAAATGTTTATACAAAAGTGTTCTACATATCTTTAGCACCAATATACAAGAAGGGTATATTGGTATTAAGTAAATATTAATTGCAGAAATATTAAAATTAAATTATTTCTAAAATATTTTTTTCGAACTTTCATTTTGAAAAATACATCAAAGTTGGCTCTGACGAATTAAAATAATACTTGCTAAATTTATCTTTAGTTTTACTAGTGTACGTTAGATGTCTCAGATTTATACAGAAAAATATGAAAAAAAATTGTTTAATCACAAATTTATGACACGTTCTTAATATTTCGAAAATTTGTTTTGCTTTTCCTACAATTTTTGCACTTGAAATTTCTCCAGGTGGCAATTTTTGGTACGATTTTATAAAAATGTTTCTGCCTTCACTGCCATCTATGTAATGTATATTGACTTAATGCACACGATTTGTAGTAAGCTTTTTATTTTAATTTGACCAGAATGCTGTTTTTATGAACTTTTTTTTATATTTTGGTTTAAATAAATCAATTATTACAAGAAAACGAAAACGATTTACTCAAACGAGATTTATATATGTTGAAATTCAAACATTTATGAAAATATTTCAGAAATCATAATTAAGAATTTGCAACGTTTTCATTTACAAATTTGTCTTAGGAAAAAAAGTGATTTCCCATATGTTTTATTAAAGCAACCTTGATTATACAAGCCATAATCTAAAAAACGAAGCTTTTATAAGGGAATTAGAAACGAGGAAAAAACCTAAATTTCCATAGTAAAACACATAAAACATATGGGAAATCACTTTTTTTCCTAAGACAAATTTATAAATGAAAACGTTGCAAATTCTTAATTATGATTTCTGGAATATTTTCATAAAAGTTTGAATTTCAACATATATAAATCTCGTTTAAGTCAATTGTTTTCATTTTCTTGTAATAATTGATTTATTTAGACCAAAATATAACTTTCTAGTCAAATTAAAGTTGCATAGCTTTCTGGTCAAATTAAAAAGAAAAGCTTACTACAAATCGTACAAATCAGTCAATATACATAGATGGAGTTGGTGGTAAACATTTTGAAAAATCGTAGCAAAAATTGCGACCTGGGGAAATTTGAGTTCAAAAATTGTAGAAAAAGCAAAACAAATTCAGAAAATATTTAGAACGTGTCTTAATTGTTTGATTAAATAATTTTTTTTCGTATTTCTCTGCCATCAATTATAGACATCTAACGTACAGTAGTAAAATTAAAGATAAATTTAGCAAGTATTATTTTAATTTGTCAGAGCTAACTTTGATGTATTTTTCAAAATGAAAATTTGAAAAATATATTTTAGAAATAATTTAATTTTAAAATTTCTGCAATTAATATTTACTTAATACCCATATACCCTTCTTGTATATTGCTGCTAAAGATATGTAGAACACTTTTGTATAAACATTTTGTAACATTTTTGCTATTTTCATTGAACAACTTCAAGCTAAAAAACACCGTTTTTACTATGGATTCCTATGGAAATCAGTGAAAAGTTATACCACTAAAAAAGTTTCTAAAAAATACGTCATAATGATTATGGCTCTATACTCTAGAAGGCTCTGGTTTTATGTGTTTTACTATGGAAATTTTGGTTTTTTCCTCGTTTCTAATTCCCTTATAAAAGCTTGGGTTTTTAGATTATAGCTTGTATAACCAAGGTTGCTTCGAATTTAGGGATAATTTAGTATATTTGTTCTCAATGTAAATTTTCAAGAGCTTTTAATCAAACCAACCCATTTCACTAGGAAACTGGGTATTATTATAATATTTCGTTTATTGAAGCTTTTTGAATCAAATCATTTTACCCTGAAATTTGGTATTAAAAAGAAGTACGGAATTTTGGGATAAATTTAAAATATTTGTTCCAATGAGCTTTCGGCTTGATAGGTATAAATTAATACTATGTATTTGGGTTTAAGCTTAACATTTTTCAGACTTTTAATAATTTCAGGTTTTGTTACACTGTTGTGTTCAGGTTTTGTTACACATGTTCAAAAAATATGTGTTTGCAAAAAGTTTCAAGAGCTTTAAGTTTTAAGAGCTCTCACTGATCGAAACGTTTTAAACAATTTATCTCAAAATTACTCTTTGTAACGGAATTTTGGGATATATTTAGAATGTTTGTTTCCAATGAGCTTTTACATTGATAATTAATTTATTCCTTTTGGGTTTGAACTTAACATTTTTGAGCCTTTTTATAATTTGAGGATTTTGTTAAAATGTTTTATTTTGTATTTGCAGAAAATGTCGAACTTTTAGTTTTAGGAGCTTTCACGTATCGAAGCTTTTTAATCCAAATCATTTACTTTTTATTCTGAAATTCGATAGTTTAAAAGAAGGTGGGATTTTGGAATAAATTTAGATTATTTGTTTTCATTATGGTTTAAGCTTGACATTTAATTCATACTTTTTTGGTTTGAACTTAAAATAGTTGAGCTTTTTAATAATTTGTGGTTTTTAATAAAATGTTTTATGAGCATAAATTATGTATTTGAAAAAATTGTCAAGAGCTTCAGTTTTAAGAGCTTTTACTTATTGAATCTTTTTAAACAAACCATTTTACTTCGAAATTTCATTAAACAAAGGATGACGGAATTTTGGGTAGGATTTAATATATTTGTGCTCAATGTAAATTTTTAAGAGCTTTTCAAACCAAACCATTTGACTTTTAAATTTGTATTATAAAGGAAGGTTGTATTTTGTTTTCGATGAGCTTTAAGATTGATCATTTATTTATACTTTCTAGGTAATTTTTGTATCTTTCTATAAATTCTGTCTTTCGTAAAAATGTTTTAAGAGCTTTCACTTATCGAACCTTTTCAACTCAAATTGTTTTACTCAGAAATTTAATATTACAAAGGGTATTTTTTGGAAAAAAATTCAGAATATTTATTTTGAATGTAAATATCCTTCATCCAAAATGTGTTTCGAGCTTTCCATGTGTAAGAAAACCAATCTGAGTAAACCAAGATTTAATTTTGTGGGCATATGCGAGCCATCTTTCAAAAGTAGATGAAACAGAACATGATTCATTTGAATGGTCTCAAATAAAACGAAACATCTTGCAACTCTATGCTATAACGAGTTCTAAATAATATATCGATAAATCATCACAAATTTCCAATATAATTTGAAAATATCAAGAATTCCGAAATAATCTCAAAAATGCCGAATTTTTAAAGTATCTTGAATATTCTTGAAAGTTCTTAAATATCAAATTATCCATAAGCATATAAAGCCAAAAGAAATCCTTTACGTGCTAATCACCGCCATTTACAACGTAAATAACCAGGACATTCTTGAATAATTTCGCATAACCTACATGAAATCGGAGAAATACCTAAATTTTGGCATAATCTCAAAAAAGATTTAAATATCACCATTTAGATTTATATGTGTAACTCTGCAAGTTCTTACAACTCAAACTTTCGACAAAATTTGAATAAATTCGAAAATCTTTAAAAATCTCGAATAGTCCTAGGGTCGGAAAACTTAAGAAATCTCGAATAAATCGCGGAACAATTTCGATTACCCCAAAAAAATTCGCTATATTATGTGAATGTCGATTGATTTCAATAATACAGAAAAATCTCTAAAATTCTCGGATAACCTGACTGTTTCATAACACTGAATCATCAATTAAGTCTCAAATATCACGCATCGGGAAGCGAGAATTTCCAAAATCAGGAAAAACCCACCAAAAACAACCAAAAAAAACAACATCACCATTAGTTGCAAACTTAATTTGTTATTTGCATTTTCCTTATATTTAAATTAGTTTTTCAAAATAAACCGGTAAATTTAATTTTTATTTACGGTTTACTGGTAATCAAAAGATCCGTTAAATAAGAAACTATAAGTCGAACGAACGCTAATTGATTATAGAGACTGACTGGTTTGGCTCAAGTGAGGAAAACAAAAGTCTAATTTCAGTTGCAGTTATGTCTTTTTCTAGTTTCTTCTTGAGTTTTATGAACATCATAATGATGCATTGCAAGCTGCTAACACCAGCAGATTATCCCTTTTACCCTTTTTCAAATCAAATTCAACATTTTCTAATCAAATCTCGTTTGTAAAAGGTTGAATTGGTTTGACCTTTAGATTTGTTGAGCCTTTAACTCAATTTGATTTGTAAAAAATTTGACTTTTAAATGCAAAACGGGTAAACTTGGAATTATGCAAAACGTATAATACAATAAATCAACGCGGCAAACACTAAAACTGTTGTCGTTTGATGTAGAAAGCTTTGATTTCAAGCGAGTTTTGCTAATTTTCTTCTAAATCTAAATATCAGTTAGAACCTAAAGAAATGTTTACTTCTATATGGAGTCAGAACCGAGAAGAAATTGTTGCGCCGGTTTTAAGAAAATATTTAACAGCAACAGGAACAATTTCTTCTTTTTCTCAAAATTAGAACACCGCGTTTTCCTAAAAGGGTATAAAGGTATTAGCGTTAATTCAATTATTTCCACGTTTCAAAATAATCTAAAAAATTAATTATTACTAATACTTTTAATATTTATGTAAATCATAAATATGTGTCATATGGTTGGGCTGCCATAAAATGTTCTCGATTTGATACCTTTTGTTAATATTTATGGTAGTCCACTAACCCAGACACACCTTTTTTGTAAGTAAAATTTTGACTGACTCCATTGGGTATCTCGATGTTCACACAACCACCGATTTTAAATTTTTATCTCTAGTTATTTTGACTGGCAAACATTGATTCGCAATAGAATTGCGGCTTAATACTACTTATGTACAACTTCTGAATATTTCAATAAAATATATTAATTTATTTTTGTAATTATCGCAGTTTTAGTACATTTACATTGAAATACCCTCACTTCCCTAAAATATCCCGATTTATATGAACATTTTAGGAAAAATAGCCCGATGCGAAAGTTTTAATAATTTAAACTTTGATCTAAATGGGGGAAGGTGCACTTTTAATATTTATTGAGATACATTGCGTTAAAGAAAATTAGTTTGAGGTGCTACTTCAGAAGAAAGACAACCAGAAGGGACATTGCGTGGATCAACATTTTTTTCATCTTACCTTCTTTTTTGCACACTGAGCTATAATTATTTTTGAATTTTTTAGCCACTGAACTGAACCACACTGAACGACAATTTAACACTGTTGTAAAATTTTTACATTTTATCAAAAATATTGACATTGTTGTTATTGTAGTGATTTATTTCAGTCAAATACACAAAAAGAGCCAAAACAAACATTTTTAAATTTATTTTAATTTATAAATATATGTATGTACAGTTAATAATTTGAATTTAATCCACAAATTAATTAATCAAGTTTTCCGTTGTCATTTGGTTCGAGAGTTCTATCAGAGTGAATTCCCGAATTTGAGTATATCATGTTGAGAAATCACACTGCAGCTATTTAATTGGTTTTTTATTTGATCAACCTCTCTGGAAATTTATTTATATCAAAATTGTGTGTCTGCTGGGTGATCTGTTATACAATTGCGATGAAAATTATGTTATTACGGAAAATATACATGGCAACGAACAAATTATTAAAAATAAGATTTTCAATAGAAGGTCGGTATGGTTCAAAATTTTTCTCAAATGAGATGGATGGGATTCAATTTTTTTTTCCTCTTCGAGTTAAAGCATGTTGTCAACCTAGAATCCAATACAACACAGCTAAATCGATACAGCAATCGAATGCTATTGGTTTTATATAGTGGAACTAAGAAATGGTCGCCTAACCGGATCTCTGATTTTCAAGAACGATAAAATATTTCTGTCTCATAATCAAGGCATGTGCCTTTATAATAACACCCTGGCTACACCCCCCATCCAGCATCAATCTATTCACATATACGATTTCCTCTATGGTGCGTTTCTGGAAATAAAAAAATCAGCCAGTTCTGTGATAATGGCGAGTATCAACTATCAACTGTACAATCTATCCGTTTAATATATTTCGTTTCGACCATTCGTGAAATTACGATAAACTCTTTGAAACGTCAAATCCTAGTGTATCTCTATAAAAAGGCCATATTTCAGCTGGACACTAGTCGTAACATCCTCGAATTAAGACTGTTCTGTAAGTGGAAAATGCGTCTACTCGACGTGATCATCGACTAATTCATTATGCTAATAGGATATAGTAACACTGAAGCCCCAAGTACCAATTTTTTATTTTGTCATTTATGATATTGGGAAGAGAAGAATAGCTGTTATATTTGTTCGAAAATTTTGTGATATGTTTCGAAATTCAGGCACCCAATTTACTCGCTCTCCCAGTAAAAATTTCTATTCAAACTTGCTGCAGGTAGAATTTAAAAAAATGCAAAATGTGATAAGAAAACGCTTCTTTGTTCAGTTACCGATAAGTGCACAAAGCTATTCGATATTACCGTACCTCGATCTCAGCCTATTTAACTACGATGATAAGTAAGTCTCAGTGACGCAATGCCCGAAGACATGTGATGAATATCCAATAATATGTTTTGCTCGTGATTTGGATTTCTTAAAATTTTGTATACATCCAGTATATCAAGCGAATCATACGGTACCAACAGTAAGACGCTTGGCCAGATTCACATTTCATCCAATCGAGCCATTTGCATTATGTGTACAGCGGATATTCCAAAAATGTTGTCAAATTTTCATATAAGGTAGATTGAATATGGTTCATTAAAGTAAATAAATTACTAAAAAGAATTGAATTTTTATTTTAAACACATTTTAATAAATTCCAAAATCAAATATTTTATGTTATCAAAAAAGAAAGATGCTGTAACAAGTTTTACCCATGAAGTTGTTTGTTTTAAGCAGGATCATCGTAACAAAATTTGTTAAATGCCCCGCGTTGTCGAAAATGTACCTCTCTGTTTGCTTGTCTTATCTTTTCAAAATCGGCTTCACAATGGGCGCAGTATCGAATAAGATTCGAATTGTTGGTTGATCCAGGAGCTTGGTTTCACGGTTCCAATAAGCTGCCACTAGAATTATACCCTTATCCGGGGCGAGTATAAGGAAAATATAATAAAACGATTATAGTTTCTTACGCTCCACAGTTAAGCATCGGGCTTTATAGTATGTTCCTCTTTTTATGAGAACACGGCAGGTTTACCAAATCTTGTTTTCTATAAAGTAAAATTGATTTACAGCAATTCAAATCTAAAGCGATTTTTTTAACCCCAAATTTTACTGTCAAAACAAAACTTGTCAAATAATTTCACTACACTGTTAAGGATTCTCAGTCTTTATGATTTCAAATCAAAACCAGTAAACCTATGAATACATAACCAAACTTTCTCTTAGCTTCGGCAAAACAAGGTCAAAAAATGAGTCGAAATTTTCCCATACAAAAACCGTGTTATGATGCTTCTGGTCGTCTTCGGTGGTACTACCTTCACGCATATTTTAATTAATTACTCCAAAGTTAGGTATCCTAAGTCAAGTATTCGTAATTTTATTTTTAGAGATCAGCTTTGTTTCCCTTTAAATATTAATGTTTGTGGCTGGGTAAAAAATTTTCTATTTATAAATGAAATGATTTATAGAATTAATATAACTAAGTTTAATAGATAATTGTAAAACTTTTCTGCTAGTATTATGTTTTAAAACTTCCGTAGACCAGCTGATAATACAAGAAATTTAACAATCAAACAAATTTTAATAAATCCGTGAGAAATTCGAAAAAAAAAAATTGTTTTAAACAAAAAATAAAAAATCCTTAAAAATTTGATATTTCAATTATATTTACAAAGGTTCTCTTTTTTTAAATGTAACGTTCTGTTTCTCATGGTTTGATATATGGTGGCCACCCTACCTTAACATTTAAATCATCCATGACGCTCGTGTGCGATTCTGTTCGTTTTTGTCCAAAAACTCAAATTATCTAAGAAATAAATTTGATTTTTTTTTTTTTTTTGATTAACATACATTGTCTTATTTAACACGCTTTTGGTTTCTGGATAAACAAACAATAGAGTAAGAGACATCATTTCAAACCGTGTCCGATATAATTAAATATTTACCTCGGTGTGTGATGATCAACACACAATAATGTAAATAATTACATCATTCCTTTATAATTGCAACTTCTTTACAATAAAAAATTCCGTACACACACATTGATTTTATGTCGCTTTTAATGTTTTATTGACCAAAGATATTGAAAATATGTATGATCAATGATCACATTGTGATCATGATCATATAGTAATTACGGTGTTATTGAAAAATTATTTGTATTATTGATTTAATTGATAGTTTGCCGTTTTTTTTTTTTTTTTTGATTTATTATTTAAAAATATTTTATAATATAATTAATGATGCAGTGATTAATTTTATTATTTTTTTATTTTTATTTTCAGTTTTTTTTTTTATTTATCTTCGCACCAAACTAAAACTATATGCAGTAATTAATATTAACCATACCAATCAAATCAACCATAAATGCTTTGCATATTTTGAGAATACAGTATACCGTCACCAATAAGGAAACATAATTTATTATAATCATGCACAAAATGGGTTAACATCTCGATATAATCGGGCGTGCACTGTAATCATATTATTGTTAGTAGGTAATAAAAATATAATCAGCTTTTATATTGGAAAAGTTGCGCAATATAATATGGTGGAGAAGAGGTTGAATTTATATTTTATATGAATTCAGATACGTAAAGACACATAATTATTTATTTAATTATATAAATTAATAACAATACTCAATATTTTATTTTATTTTATTTTATTATTTTAACAATTTTAATTAAACTTTATAACTTTTATAAAATATATACATACATTATATTAATTTTTGTTAAATCAATTTAGTTTTTTAGTTCTAAAGATTAAAAATAAAAAAGTAATAAATGGTGCTGATTTTTAGTTTATAATTATTATTTATTGAAAAATATTTGGTTTTATCAAGTTTAAAACCGAATAAATTTCATATTACATATTATGTATTAAAAAAAAAAATGGTCGATTGAAGTTACCATTTTAGACATATTTATTATGAGAAATATAATTTCAATTTAAGTTTGAAGATTTTTTTTTTTTTTGTTTTTTAAGATTATACAAATTAAAAGGATATAAATATATTTATTAATATATTTCATATTATAGGAACCAAAATAATCAGAACTGAATGTTTCTCTTTTATAATTCTATATTTTAAAATGTTATTAAAAGACGTTTTATGATTTTAGGGTAAGGATGTGATAAATTGATAATGACCGAAAATAAAGTTTTGCATGTTTTTTGTCAGTATTGTATGATTTTTGTTTTGGTTTTGTTTATATTGGAAATTTATAAAGATATCAGTTTATTTTAAGGTATTTGAATGATAATAAACAACACTATAAAGAAATTAAAATTTTAAACAAATTTTTTTAGCAGTGATAAATTATGATAAAAACAGGTAAATTTAGGTACGTAAATATTATTTATTATTTTATAATTTTTGCTTTTCTGACGATTAGTCAATTCGGTGAATTTTTTTTTAAAATACTTTATAGACTGCACTGCATACATACAGTAATTTTTAAAATTACACAGGACCACAAAAAAAATGAGTGAAGGGTTCCTTAAATCAGACCAAGTGGATTATATGTTTTTTTGGGTCGCTGAAACCGAATCCGAAACCTGTTTGGCCCCATCACGTCAGCGTTTTTTTTTTCTAACCTCAAAAACCAGCTTGAAACTACAAAATTCAACAATATCAACCCTTAAACCTTATAGCCCTATACATTCATAGATTAATAAACTTGAGATCGATAACCTATAACCCTATCACCCATAACCTCAAAATCTATAACCTCAAAACTCATAAATCTCAAATTCCAATAAACTACAAACCCAAAATGCAGCAAAAAAACTTACACGGAAAACTCAAACCTCAATCTCGGAGAGTTTTAGCTTTATAATTCCATACGTCCATCACTTCATAACCTCAAAACCCATAAACCCCGTCCCCACATAAGAAAATTGCATGTCACAATATAATTCCGAATTATGTAGAATTAAATTTCATAACTCCACATCCCCATAACTCCATACAAGATACAACCTAATACCTCAAAACTCTATAATACCAAAAGTCAATAATCCTATAACTCCGTATCGCGATAGTTCTATAATTCAGGAATTCCATAACCGTATATCTCGTGATGAGGCCTTCAAGAGCCTGTAATCTCAGAAAGCTACAATCAAAACTTATGCTCGAGACTTAATTGTTGTTTTGCAGAAAGTTTGAACCAGATATTTAATCTTATTTTATATAAACGGGGCTCCAAAACTGTAATTCGAATACTCAATACTCAATAAGGTCAAGATTGCCTACATTGTAATAACCTACATTTAGCGATACCCAGGAACAATGATGTGGACGTAACAGACTTCTGTTCCCTTTGACGTGCTTGATTTACGTGAGTCCCCACTCGCAACTACTTTTTACTTTTTTCTTTAATTTTTGCACACACAAAATGTCTGACCGTTTTCTTCGGTAAATTCCCAAAAACTCATTTCTTTATTTTAATTCATACAACATTGTACATTAGTCAACACTACATATTTTACATTTCAATATTTATTTGAGTTGACCAACAGATGGCGATACAATTACATAAAAATCGACTTATACTACATTCGGCCAATCTGGCAATAGCATCGACTCGATGATACTGGATTTCTTTCAACAAATTAGCGGTTATCAAATTTTAAACGGTTTCATTAAAACAGTGGTAAATACACCTTTAAATGGTATACCTGACACCTGCTGACCTGGCACATCACTCACCTCGTATCTATCACCTGGCAAGATTCTTGAAACAATATAGGGGCCTTTAAATTTCGGTAACAGAGGCTTCTGCACCTCTTTCACAACTCGGTCCCGTACGTTCTCCAAATCTCTATCAGCAGATCCCAACAATTCGACGACATTATCGTTCTCACAATTTTGGTTAACACCAAACAAAACCATTGAAGGAGTTTCTTTCATGGAACGATTTAAAGTATTAATTGAACGCATGTTCTGCATCGGGCAAATGCTTATCCCATTTATTGGGATCCTCAGACAACTTAGCTAACATCGGAGCTAAGCTCCTGTTCACGCGCTCTACTTGTCCGTTCGATTGAGGAAAAGCGATTGCGTTCAGAACCTGAATAATATTCAAACCGTCCAAAAACTTTTTAAACTGAGAGGATGTGAAACATGTTCCCCTATCACTAATAATACGAACAGGTACACTGTAATAACGGAAATAACTTTTTAAACTATTTATTACCTCCGCCGAGTTTACTGACTGAAGAATTTACAAAATTTCGTAAACGCATCAATTATTACCAAGATATATTTGTATTTTCGAGGTGTCTGTTGAATGGACCTACATGATCAATGTGGATTGTATGAAATGGACGGTCGAACTTATCCACCAAATTTAGCAATCCTTCCTTTTTATCCATCTTTTGGCTGAAACATTATGCATTTTAAACATCGCCTAATATACTCATTTACTTTATCCTGCATTTTGGGAAACCAATAGGACCTTTGGATTAACTGTGTGGTTTTACTGATTCCCACGTGACCAATTTCATGCATCTTTTGAATGATGCTATGTTCCAAACATTCTGGGACATAAAACATAAGTTTTTTTCTATACAGCAAACTATTACGGATCGTGTAAAAATCGCTATCACAATCGGTTTTTATCTTATGCTTTATTTCTTGGATACTTTCATCCTTATGCTGCAAAGCACCGAGCGACAATGAGAATATTCATCAACCCACAACACTCCAGGAGTACGGCTGAGTGCATCCACATGCCACATACCTTTCCCAGGCCGCTGAACAATTTCATAATCAAACTGCTCTAAAAAGTCTGGTGTACAGTATAATATCCTTCTTAAAGCATTTGATGAAAATATAACTCGCAACCTCAAGATTTCAAAACATCAACTCTATCACCACCAATTTTATAGAAAAGTTTGAATGTTGAATATTGCTTTTACGTCCAACAAGTGACGCTGTTTTTCAAAAAAAGCATGATGTCAGCTGTCACAGGTGTGACATCTATATATAAAAATACGCGCGTATTCGAATGCAACGTTGAGTCAAAATTTCAAGTCAATCGACCGCAGGCTAAATTTTTATATTGAAGTATGTTTACGTTAATTAAAACAAAGAATAATGAAAATGTTTATTTTGTTTTGCTTCTTTTACATTCAGGCATTATGTACCGAATGGCGTTTTATTTCCCAGTACTAAAACTCTATTCAAAATGACAATTCAAAACGTGTTACCACATGTAACTATACTATACTATACTATTTTAAACATAGATGGCGGCCTAAACGACAAAATTAAAAATTTAAATAAAATCAACTGTTTCTACTTCATTCGGCCATACCAGACAATCCCTTACTTGACATACTTTGACAACCCCCTTAATCCCTTTTGGAACTTAGAATTATTTAATCCCTTTTGGAGCATAATTCTTTTTGAAACAATTTACATCAGTATGCCCGGTTTTTTGACAAAAAGAACAACGTGGTTTTCTCTGAGGTTGCGGACAGTTAAGACTTCGGTGCCCTACTTGATTACAGTTGAAACATCGTTGAGCATTCTGTCGTTTTTACCATTAACCGGTATAGGTTTCTTCACTTCAGGTTTGTTGTTGTTGAGACACCTTGAGAAAAACTTAAAAGGATGGTTACCACTCCAACACGGCACTCTGGTGGTATGCATGTAATGATATGGGGTTGCATAGTCTGCACTGGTATAGGACCTCTCATTCGGCTCAAATGAAGCAGCATTTAAGCCCGTTTAAATGAAGAAGCATTTACCCTCTTTCGTATTTTTAATCGATAATAAATCCACTGAATCAAACCTGGATTAAAATTGTATCCTCAAATGTATACCTCCATAACGATGGGTAAAACAGTGGATACGGCTATTTTCGAAAATTCGGAAATATAAAACGGCATTTACGATCAGATTACATATACAAAACTGAATATTATATATACACACAACACAAAAAAAATAAAAAAATTAAATTAAATTCACGAAGATGACGGCAAAAACACGTCTATCCTCTTCGAGCGTCAACGATTGACCATTTCACGTAAAATATGTACTGATACAAAATTTCAGATTAAGGCTGGTCTTGGAGTGCGATTATGTAAGCATTACGAGTTACGAGTTTTTCGAAATTGTGACAAAATGCGATTATGTAAAACTTTACGAATTCTCGTAATTGCGACTTGTTGTTGTTGTTTTACTCGTACAACTATTTAAGTACAACAGACAACTCGTAATAATTAAAAAGATTCTTTTTAAAGAAAATAAAAGGAATCATTTTAAGCGTTTTTGTCCCAATTTCGAGAAACTCGAAACTCGCAATGCTTACATAATCGTATCCCAGTGGCCCTATTCTGGCTATTCCCTGGGAATTGGAAATTGAATTATTTTGACAGTATTCTAGCAGTTGGGAATTGTTTTTTCCAAAAGTATATTCTGGCGATTGGAAATTTTTGAATGGAAAAATAATTCCATTTTATGTAGGTTTTGACGTTTATTTTTCCCTAAATTTGTTTTTGGGGAATTGGAAGAAACTGGCTGTTTTATGTAATTTTATTATTTTATTTACAATGTAGTATCGGTAAAGATTTTATTTATATGTATAAAATAAATGCTGCCAAATTTGACATAGTGTTTTTCCCATTGGAAATTATTTCCAATTACGCCAGAATACACTTTTGGGAATTAGGGAATAAAAAATGGGGAATTATTGAAGTTTTTAAATATAGCAATATTTTTCCCAATTCTCAGGGAATAACCAGAATAGAGCTACTCATTGGTATCTCCAATTTGATATTGACTGAAAAAATTTGGTGAATTTTCATATCAATTTCGAAAACTCTATAAAATGATATAGGTAACAATTTAATCACGAATTTCATTTATTTATTTAAACTCTGTTGTTAAACTAAAGCCTTGATTTAAATATGATTTGGAACCAGCTTGTCATTTGGAATCATTAATCAAGCTTAAAGCTATAATTGGTTTGAATTATTCAAAACTATGTATAGCCCAATGGAAGTA
Organism: Tipula helvola; assembly: GCA_963556165.1. NCBI lineage: Eukaryota > Metazoa > Arthropoda > Insecta > Diptera > Tipulidae > Tipula > Tipula helvola. Next base: position 301,618,449 of record OY744481.1, on the reverse strand, counting down.
AGTGACTGAGAAATATGTATGTATGTTGTAAAACTTGACAAACATTTTATTTAAATACAATAACTGGCATAAAACACGATCAAAATTTGTTAACATTGTAGATTGTTTATCGATATTTAATTCAATTACAATTTTACATTTTGACATTTATTGGAATAACAATAAAAAATAATTTTAAATACTCATAAATATTAAAGTGGATTAAGACATGTGTCGGTCGTCGGTAAGCCTTTTTTTATTAATACAATTTTTTTAATATTTATATCAACAAAAGGCAACATATTTTTATATCATCGAAGTTTTATAGACATTTAAAATAACTTGTCCGATTAGCATATATGTATGTACAAACATACATATAAAACAATTTTTATTAAAAAGATCAATTATCTTATTGTGTGACTTATTCACTTGAACAATTAGTATGCAGATTTTTTTTTATTAAGCAAAAGTTACTTTTAATATCGGATGATTATGATAAAATATGTGATAATAAAATTATAAAAGCTTATTAATATAAAAAACTAAAAATTGAAACCAGCTCTATAATGAAATTAATCCAAGGACGGTTTGTATCGTAAAATATGCTTGTAATCAGACTTGTTGCACAAATTCGAAATTTCGATTAATCTTTGACACCCAGCTATAATAGATACAATAAAAGGAAATATCATCGAAAGCAAAATAAAATGTTTATAATTTTTTGTATGGATTCGTTAGTAGATCGCCTTAAAAGACTTATAGATGATATTATACTAATCAGTATTTTTTTAATAAAGTGTATTGTGATTTAGAATAGGATTATGGCGAAAAAAATTATTTGGGTTTTGCCCAAAATTCAAGAAAATTGATTTAGGATTCAGAGACTAAAATTAGCGAGCTAATTCGAAAGCCATTATATATTATGCACTGACAAAATTACCCATAAATACAATGTTGTTGACAATAGTTGTCATTATTCAAGTAAATATAACACTTAATTAAATTAACTACTTGAATAAGCTTATAAAACTGTCACATAATTATACATACATAATTGCGACTTCAGTAATTATAATTAACAATCATTATAAATTTTATTATTATACATACATTACATAAGTAGAATACATAAAGGTTTTATTGCAAAATAGTTTTATGAATATAATCATTCAATTATTGTATTTCGCACAAATTAATTAATAAACCAAATCATAATAAAAAGATTCAGAATTGAAACAAAAAAAAAATTGTTTTGTTTTTTCTTTACGATTGACCGCATATTTATCAAAATAATTTACCAATCAACTTTATTATTTCTTAGTGCTTTGTTATATAGTATATTGGCGCAAAATATTAATAAAACAATGATGGCCTTCGTCAATGCGCGATGCAGTCGCTTTAAATAATGCAATTGATTGAATTAGGTTCAGACCTCTCTATCCTTCTAAGCTAAACACAGACCAAAAAAGACTGAACGGTTGATGTGGTTCAAACCATGGGTGTGAAGTTTATAACAAATAACAAAATATATGCATGTATTAGACAGTACACTGTTAATAAAATTCCAATTAGAATTTTGAGTGAAATATCAAAGTGTGAAGTTTATAACAAAACTGTCATAAAATAGGATTTAGAATTTTTTGACAAAAATAATATATTTTCGAGAACGATTGGCAGTAATAGTTTAAGTGAAATAAATCATATGGTGTATGTGCCATTTCTCAATGGTGAAGAGGAATACCAAATTTTAATTTTTTTGTTACGTCATATCGCTTCTGCTTGGTCGAGTAATTTATTGTTCAACTCAATATCATGAATTTCACAGGGATTGAAGCCTTGCGTAGTGAACCTATTGGTGTATATCCCATTTCTCAACGGTGGGGAGGAATACCAATTGAGATCCATTTCACTCATGAGAAAAAGCCCGATTATAGGGATCCTCATTCATACAAACATTCATATGGAGCGCCCAAGTCAATGGGATCCATTTCACTCATGACGGAGAGCCCGTTTGCAGGGATCCTTATTCATACAACATTCATATGGAGCGCCCAAGCCAAACGGAGAGCCCGTTTATAGGGATTCTCATTCATACAAACATTCATATCGACCAAGCAGAAGCGATACTCGACCAAGCAGAAGCGATATGACGTAACAAAAATATTAAAAATTGGTATTCCTCCTCACCGTTGAGAAATGGGATATACACCATTAGGTTCACGACACTTAAGGCTATTGTTCCCCATTAGTGGCATCTTGCGACAATCCCTGTGAAATTCATGATATTGAGTTGAACAATAAATTACTCAACCAAGCAGAAGCGATATGACGTAACAAAAAAAATTAAAAATTGGTATTCCTCCCCACCGTTGAGAAATGGAGTATACACCATTAGGTTCACGACACTTAAGGCTTTTATTGCCCACTAATGGCATCTTACGACAATCCCTACTGCATATACTCGACTCCTAAGGCTATTAATTTCCATCAATGGGATCTTGCGGTAGTCGCTTTGTTGTCTATTGGTTAGAACAATGCCCATTCCTCGCAATCATAAATATTACGTAATAAATATTACAAGGAAATTGATATAATATTAAAACAAGATAGCATGTATTATCTCTTACACTTGTATATGTCTATTTCATAAAACAATGGTTTTAACAGTGTAAATTACTAACACTTACGAATAAACAAAAATTCCAATTGGGATTGTATACGTATACGTGTTATTTTTTTGTTATAAACTTCACACCCATTGCAAATCGAACAAATAAAGAACTCATTTTTTTACGAAAGATTAACAAGAGGTATTGCGTTAATTCCACTGCACACATATTCCGACCAAAATATGAGAATATTTCTTGTGCCAATTATATCACTGATGAAATTAAAAAAGATGATCGAGCTTGATGCGCAAAATTGTAATAGCTAAATCATCTGCAGAATTTTCTCAGCATATCGCTTCTTTAAAATTGGGTAGGTAGTTTTCGAAACGTGCGTGCAAGTTTGTATACAGAGTACTTCGTAGAGCTTGTTAACCCGCCGTCTACACTATGCAAAATTGCTGAGATTTTCTCTCATGATATTAAATTTATCAATGTATGTGTAAGTATATTATACACATTTTGACATTCTCAGCAAATTATCAGGAGGCTATTTCACGAAAAAATTATCATGAAATTTGTACGAAGTGTCAAATTAAAATGCACTTTTAAGGTTATGTTTTTCATTTTTTTCCGATAGTTTAGACGTATGTTTATAGCTGCATAAAAAAAATATTTCGCAATGGCATTTATTAATACTGAAAAACTATAAAATGAATTCATATGTTTAGAATTAACGAATGTTTATGGAAAATAACCAGTAAACAATTTAAAAGAACTGATTTAAAAATGATGCGTTCCAAAAAATTGCAAAAGAATTAAACATAGATGTTGAACTGGTAGAAACAAAAAATTATCATGAAATTATGATAATTATGAGTTATGATAATTTTTTAACAAATATTTATCAATCCATTGAAAAAAAAAACCACACATACATAAAATTTCATGAAAGAAAATCTCAGCAATTTTGCATAGTGTAGACCCCGAGTAAGCCCTGAAGACAAAAATGAGGTAAATGTAAACAAACTAACCGCAATTGAAATAATTGCAGTTTTATAATAATTGCAATTGTAAGGTTTTGGCTGTCAAAAACTAGTGTAAACAAAACAAAGAAAGTAATTCACATTTCATTATTAAATTTAAATTAAAGAAAATTTTTTACTGATGATTTTTAGGTTTGAATTGACTGTAATAACTGAAATGAAATTTTGCTGAGGAATTGGAATTCAAATTTGAAAGCCAAGTTAATTCTAATAAATTTTATATGATTAATCTAATTAATATTGTGTTTTAGCTTGTATAGGAATAACCAATGATAGTTTGAAAATTATTACGCACATGAGAAAAAATTGCATGACTTCAATTAAGGTTAAGCACTGTTTGCAGAGCATTATTCTTGATTTGAAAATAATTGATATACTAATACTTAAGTCCTGTAAAATGTTGCTTGTTAATCATGCTCGAACATTTTTTATTCCTGTCAAAAATTTCTAAATCCTATTTTAAATTGCCCAAAATTGATCAATAGGTAAATTTCGAAATTGTTTTATTTCACTGTAATCGGCCAGTGATCTATACTCATTGTTTATATATTCTGCCTTTTTTAATTCGAAATCGTTATAAAAATTTAAAATAACTGGTAGAATACTGCTGGTTTTCCCTGATATCACATGTTCTGGGCAAAATTGGGGCAATAAATTTAAAACTTCATCGTTAAAATTTATACGCTTTCTAAAATCTTTATAAAAACGTTTTACTTTTGTTTTGAATTCAAATAAATCCTCTTTTGAGAGATTTTCTCGGGTAGAATATATGAGCCGTTTATTTTGAAAGTGGCTTATGTCCATATTTTGGTGAAACGAGATAATGAAAGAATAGAAAAACAATAAATGAAAAATCATATGGGATTTTGAATTTTCTTATTTTTTGCACAGGTGTTAGCGATTAATTTTTTTTTTGTTTTGACAATAAATTATTTACCGTTAGAAAGATTATACTGTTATTTATCTATTGTTATCATTAACTTGATTTTTTTGAAAAATGGACTTAGGCCACTTTCAAAATAAACGGCTCATATATAGTTCTGTTTTCGTACCACAATAAACATCTGGAACATGATTTTCGTTTAAATTTAAAGTTGCAATCGAAAGACTATCTAGAATATCTTTCCTAATAAAATTTCTAACAAACTGAGTAAATAAATGTTTCATATGCGTGGTATCAAAATATGCATTTTTGCATCTTCAGTTTGCATCTCTTTGTTGAGTTTATTAATTATTTCTAATGCGTATGACAAAAAGAAATAATATAATTTAGTTATCTTATTTTCTAGATTATATGAAATGAATTCTTCTTCTTCTTCCGCTGGCGCTACATCCCATGAAAGGATTTGGCCGCCTCAACGATGCTCCTCCAAATATTTCGATCCGCCACAAGAGAACGCCAGACACGGTGACCGAGTGTGTATAGGTCCCTTTCTACGTCGTCCATCCATCGAGTGGGTGGTCTCCCACGAGGTTATACTTTCGTTGGAGCCGACTCCAAGGCCTGTTTGGTGATCCGATTTTGTGAACGAAGTACGTGGCCAAGCCATCTTAGCCTTGACGATTTTATAAATCCAATGATGTCAACTTTATCAAGATCATTTCTGGTCTCGTGATTCATTCGCATTCTGTACGTGGCTCCTTCTTTAATGGAACCGAGAATTCTTCTTATGATCTTACGCTCAGTTACAGCGATTTTCTGTATGTTTTGCGCTGTCAGTGTTCAAGACTCGTAACCAAAGGTGATAACTGGTCTAATCAGCGCCTTGTAGATGTTCAATTTTATTTTGCGCGATATATGAGGAGACTTGAAAATTTTTATATTGGCGTAAAATGCTCGGTAGCCTGCTGCGATCCTCGATGAAATGTCCACAGAAACGGAATTTTGCTCAGTGATCAGTGATCCTAGATATTTGAACTAATTCACCTTTTCATATTGATTATCTCCTGAAATGAAGTCCCCCACGTGTCTGCCTTCTCGCGGGCACCATGTATTTGGTCTTTGCTTCATTGATCTGAATAGTCCAGTCATCTTAGGTCAAATTAGTTGAAAATCTCGGAAAATTGAGATACCCAGTATATTATTACGTGAAAACTTGTATTTTGGCATCCTAAAACTATTCTTAAAATTCGAAAATAATTGGATGGCCGCAAGTTTTAAAATCAGGGGTCAAAGGTCACAAAAATCGATTTTTTCTACTTTTTTTGCAAATATCTCGGTTTCTATGAGTTTCACGCTAATTGTATTCATTATCAATATTGTAGAGAATTAAATTCTCTACAACATTTGTATTTAACATTTTTTCATACCTCGAATTGTTTTCGAGATAGAGGGTGGAGAGCCCGCGGTCAAAGAATCATGTGAGGTCAACTGATAGTCCCGATCAAAAACTTGTAATATTAAGGTTATAAATTATTGTTAAATATATAATAAACATTATTTATTAACCTTTTTATTAAATTCAATCTTTTTTTCGGTTACTAATGAACAGATGTTCATTTGTATAGTATAGTTACTATACGACCGTCTTCTTTTTCAAGGGACCAGTTTCTACTAACCTCCGTTATTCGTTAGTTTTAATTCCTATCTTGGTAACTACGGACGTAAAATTTTAAGAGCTATGGCTGAGTTGTGTTTTAGATGTAATAAGTCAGATTCTTCTGAAAGTGAATTTGTTGAAGTAGTGCGTGGCATGAAAACTTTGAGAACTTCAAGTATTGAACGAAATGACGGTCACATTGACTATTTAAAATCCGTAACCTCTGTGAAAGTGCATGAAAAGTGCCGAAATAATTATACTAATAGACATTGTATTCAAGCAATAAAACGGCGCCTAGAAGACGAAGAAACTACAGTTTCACCATCTGTACCTTATAAAAGACGAAATGAAGTGTTTGATTTTAAGAAGCAATGCTTGTTTTGTGGTGAAGTTGCTGATGAGGCTGCAGAAAAGAAAAAAGAAAAATATAGACGCAAGATAAAAAAAGTGAGTACCCTTGAGTTTAAAACCACGATTATGCAGAAAAGCAGGGTTACAGTGCTCTTTAGCTTGCGGACAGTGTAATGGACAAGCTTGCCTCAATGCTGTACCATATCAGTCCGATATTAATGATGATACAACCTTTGACCCAGAAATCATGAAGGACTTGGAGACAAATGTCGTTGAAGACGATAATGAAGCGGGACTTGAAATTCTGCAGCAGCGGGACGATGATGAAGAAGAAGAAGAAGAAGAAAAAGGGGAAGAAGATGATGAAGAAGAAGAAGAAGAGGATTGAAATTAGAACTTGTTGTTCTCAGAATTTTTATACTTTTTTACTCGTTTTGACAATAATATATGTATCGAATGACACTTTTAATAAAAACATTAATTAAAAATTTCTTTCTTTTCTTCCTTATTTATTTAGAAAATCATTAGCATAAATTAGATTAGAATTAAAATATAATTTAAGTATTCCTCAACAATTTCTTAATTACATGACCAGGTAAGTGCTATTACATAAATTGAAACATAATTAATAATAGCTAAGTAACCGAAAAAAAATTGAATTTAATAAAAAAGTTAATAAATAATGATTATTATATATTTAACAATAATTTATAACCTTAATATTACAAGTTTTTGATCGGGACTATCAGTTGACCTCACATGCTCCACCCTCTATCTCATGAAAAAATGTTAAATACAAATGTTGTAGAGAATTTAATTCTCTACAATATTGATAATGAATACAATTAGCGTAAAACCCATAGAAACCGAGATATTTGCAAAAAAAGTAGAAAAAAATCGATTTTTGTGACCTTTGACCCCTAATTTTAAAACTTGCGGCCATCCAATTATTTTCGAATTTTAAGAATAGTTTTAGGATGCCAAAATACAAGTTTTCACGTAATAATATACTGGGTATCTCGATTTTCCGAAGCGAACCCGCTATAATGATTGGACTATGAAGCCCTATTTGTTGGGCTATTAATTCCAATGGGAGGAGGACTTCTTTTAGAGATATGATGTTGCGACCCAGAATGCAAATATCGTTAGCATATGCTAATAGCTGGGTTGATTTATAATACAGGCAGCTACGCTGCGCCATATTGAGCTGACGAATGACATACTCCAATGATAGGTTGAAAATAGTTTGAGCTATTGGGTCTCCTTGCCGTACTCCAGATGTTATCTCAAAAGTAAATTCCGCGAATTCCACGTTTTTATTTCCATATGATGACGATTCAAAATTCCCTAGTTCAAAATAATAGAGGAGCAGTTCCAACTGTTTCAAAATTCGATCAATTGCAGACTAAAAATTTAAAAATAAAATTAAGAATACTTTAAGGATATGAAATAAAGTATGTATATTTATTTACTTGACGAGACAACCAGCGTGTCGCAGCATATTTCAGTATTTTATGAACTTCAGTGCCAAAAAACACTTGAAATTGTAAAACATTATCTTTTCTACTATAGGGCTATTACAAAAATTATGGTTTATTTCTCGTAATAGTTTGTCGATATTGTTGAGCAATTGGGATGATGCGGTCATAGCGATTAAATTTATGTTGTGGCAAATAACACCCGTTAACAATTAACTTTGGCACCAATTCCTTTAATTTTGACTGTACCCCGTTATGTTTTCCCATCATAACATTACAGTTAACTGCTGTAAACTTTTTTTCTAAAACTTTTATTAAGATGGCAAAAATGTACATATCTCAACATTTCATATTAAAAATTCTGATTGTTTGCGGCTTTAGTATTTCTTTAACTCCTTACATTGTAACCTAAAAAAACTTAAGCCGCAAACACACTGTTGTCACGTCACGTGAGCTCACGTGATGTCACGCAGACTCATGTCACGGGTAAAAAGTGCACATTATCGTTTTATATTGTATTTTAATGGATCAGAAATACACTGATGTCACCTCACGTACATCACGTCATGTCATCAAACTCATGTGTGATAGTACGTTTCTATTTTCTGTAAATTTACATATTTCTGACTCACGCAACCTCACGTAAATTTGATTTTAGAAATAAAATAATAATTTATAGGTAATTTGTGGCAAAACAATATACTCGTATATTTTGGTTCTACTTGAATTTAATTTTTTAATACCGCATACAATTAGACATACTGCAGCAATCACAAATTTAACTTCGTAAATTTTGAATATTTTTATATTTCAAAATAGACGAGATTTTAAAAAGGTTAGGGAACATGAGGTTATTTATAAGGATCGCCTAGTTATCGCGTTCAACATATTCGACAAGCAGCTTGGGAGGAAATTGGAAGTAGGGGATCAGGTATTTCAGGTATGAATTCTTCCCTTAAGCGCACACTCATGTTGCCAAACTACACAACCAGCTTTAGAATTAAAATATTCTTTAAATTTTTCTCGAACTTGAAACGATTCACGAGTGCAATTTCTTCTTAGAGAATTTTAATTTAGTAAAGCTGATTCTGTTAAACGAAGTGATTTGAAATCTGGTTCAAATGCATTGTCCATGCATAACATGTTACGCAGGCAACACAATGGAAGCACTATGTTGTCAACAAATTTTGGTTGTACTTCCAAATACCTCCGAAAACATTTCCAACGCGCAGCTAGAATGCCAAAAGCATTTTCTACGACACGTCTTGCCCTTGAAAATCTGTAATTAAAAATCTGTTATTTGTTTTCCTATAACGCGGGCGGAACGAATCTACCGTGTTATAGGGGGGATTACTGTAATAAGGGATTTTATTTAATTCTATTTATCTCACTTCAAATCTCGCCAATACTGCTTCCACTATACAGCATTTTTTTTGGCTCCGCCCAAACCATTTAAAAGGGTGGATTATTCTGCCCATTTTAATTGCTGAGTCTCTGCACCTGCATTTCAATTAGAACATTTATGATGAAAAGTTTTCCAATATAAATGAAATAATTTTGTAACTTACCTGTCGCGGGCAAAGTCGATGCGTTCTCCTCTAAAAAGGTTTTAACAATGCGACAAGATCAACTCTCAAAAATGGGCAGTTTTAGAGTTCGCTAAACTATTATTTTTGCTAAAACACTTAGGTTTTATTTATACATACATATGGAACGGCTTCCTATTTATAATGTCATCATGAAATATTACACGTTACAAAAACCAAAGGTAGTTTAGAATCAAAAATGAGTGTTTTAAGGGCTATACTTATAAAATGGTCCATTTTCGAAGGATGTTCTCATGAGAACTTTTGGTCAGCTAAGAACCTACATACAGTTACTGTATTTTCAACAGTTGTATTTGAAAGCCAACTTGCCAACTTTAGCCGTGTTTTTTATAAGTCTCGATAGACCTCAATAGATCGTATCCAGATGTTTTCTATTTTTGTGGTTAAACTACAATTGATTCAGTTTATTTTAATCAAGAATAACATTTTATTCTACAGTTTATCGTTTTTAATTCATTTCCTTGAATTACATAACTTATTAATTGTACATGAAAATCTTGCTTTTTATCCAGATATGCTATCGAGACTACAGATTTTCCCTTTTATGAGTAAAGACACAAATTAAAAATTTGTATTTTAGCATGGACGCATACCAAAGTCAATTTTTAGTACGTCTATCGTACAATAGGAAACTAGTAGCTGATTTACATTTAATCTGTTGCTCTATTTTAAAAGACAGAATATGTACGATTATGAAGATGCATGTAAAAAATGTGTCATTTAATACTACTTACCGCAATCCACAACTTTTTTTAGCGAAAAAGAATTGAAAAATCGAAGAATGAACCTGTTTATCATTTTTCGTAAAAGTTGCTCAACATTTAAAAGATCATAGTAGCATTTTGAAAGAAAAAAAAAGGTTTTAATGTGTCCGTCTCATTTTTATATATGGATAAAATGTATTCGCACTTTTCCTCATGTATTTATACTTTTGGAATAACAAAATATAATGAAAACAACATGGCGTAGCGTTGTCAAATAAACACAATTCTTAGTGCTGCGAGTGCCAGTATTTTTAAGTGGATGATAGGAGTAGCTACAATTTCCCATTTTTAATTTTTGCAAATATCTGAATAGATCTATCGAGACTTATAAAAAAACACAGCATTTTTGTGGTCTTTACCTACCTATTAATATCACAACACATATTTTTTGTAATTTGTATTTTATATTGATTGAATTTTTTTTTTTCATATTTATTTATTTATTGAATCTTTCTTACGAAAATAACAATATATCAAATCTTAAATGCTAGTATACTTAAGTAAATCTGCGGGAGCAACATTTACGTGTTATCAATAATTAATTAATTAATACTTTGTGATGTCACAGCCATCGTTTTCTTCTTTAATCGTGACGACAAAGGTATATCTTTTAAATTTCTCGCCAGCACATTCGGATGAGGTGATAGTTTCCCTGCATAGTTAATCCGCATTTTTAGAATTTCGTCTTTGACAGTTAGGATGCCAAGATCCTTATGAATATTTTTGTTTTTTTGCAAACCAGGGTGCCCTGTAATCATTCTGAGAATTTTTGACTGTATTCTTTGAACAATGTCAATATTTGAAGATTGCCATAATTGACAGCCATACGACCAGATTGGTTTAATCATTGTGTTATACAGGAGAACCTTGTATTCTAAATCAACGGTTGAATATTTCCCCATCAACCAGTGAATTTTATCCATTTTTAATTTGATATGGCCTCGTTTCATTTCGCCAGGTTAATCGTCGGTCTAGATGGACGCCTAGGTATTTTGCTTCGTTGGCCTGAGGGATTTGAATTCCATTCATTGTGACCGGTGGACACGTAAGCTTATTTAAAGTGAATGTTACGTGAGTCGATTTCTCTTCATTCACCTTTATGCTCCATTTTTTAGCCAGATTTCGATGTCATCTATATGTTGTTGCAGGGTTGTGGACGCTGTTTATGGATTTTTATGAGTACATACGATTGCTGTGTCATCAGCGAAAGTAGACGTAATAATTTTCGAGAATATTGGTAGATCAGAAGTGAAAATTAAATACAAGGTTGGGCCAAGCACACTGCTTTGTGGTACTCCTGTCAGGACGTTTTTCTCGCCCGATTTAGAGGTATTGTGTTTAACATAAAATCTGCGATTTGACAATTATGACTTCATAGGTTGGTAGATTTCTGGCAATTTAAAATTAATTTTATAAAGCAAACCCTCGTGCCAAACTTTATCGAATGCCTGAGCAACATCCAAGAAAACTGTAGAGCAGTACTTCCTTTCCTCGTGTGATGATCTTATTTCTGAAGCTACTCGGTGCACTTGCTCAATGGTTTCATGCTCGGCTCTAAAACCAAATTGATGATTAGGGATGATATTTCGGAATTTCGGTTTAATCTTTTCGATAATTGTGTTTTCGAAGACTTTCGAGATGATTGGCGGCTTATTGGTCTATATGACGAGACCTGGGTAGGATCCTTGCCAGGCTTTGGGATCATTTTTATACTTGACAGTTTCCAGTACTCAGGAATGCATCCTAATTCATAGATTGAATTAAATATTTGAGCTAGCCGACCAAAGGCACACTCAGGCAATTTTTTAAGCACTTCACCAGTAATTTGATAAGAAACTTAACTAGTGGCTTCTTTATTTTGAACATTCATTAATTGACGTCCCCTTGGAGTGGTCATTCTTGAACTCCAGTAGGTATGTTTGGCATTAAAGTCTCCGGCGACTATAAAGCGCTGACCCAGAGTTGCAAAAATCTTTTTATAGATATCTGCCAAAATGTTTTTATTTGGAGGGCAATATATTGAAGCTATTACAGAAGTTGCTTTAATTTCTTCAGTGGCTATACTCATTCAGAACATAATGGCAAATCCGACTTTTTGATAATGATAGCAGTTCCTCTTCGACTTCTGCCCAAGGGATGTTTAGTATCACAGACTTTGTAACCATTTATTCTAAAATTATGTTTGTCGATTAAATGGGTTTCAGAGACCAGCATAAGATCAATTTCGTGTTGTGCAAGAAAATGTTGTAATTCTAGTTTGTGTTGGCTTATACCGTTTGCATTCCATGTGACATATCTTCAGATAATTTATCGAAGACATTCAAGTTTCTGGATGATAATGGTTTGATTTTGCAGCATTGATTGTAGCATATTTTGCATTGTTGTCATTAACTGCATCATCAGTTGCATACAGTAATTCAGGTTAGGTTCAGCATTTAAGGATTTACCACTGAGAACGCTTGCTTATGTTGGTTTCCCAGCTGATGTTCTGGGCGAACGAGATTCATTCGGCGCATCCGAAGGTATTTTATTATTCTGCGCATCAGGTGTAGTTTTATATTGCAACCTGGGAAGTGACATTTGAATAATATTTCTGTAGACTGGGCATCCCCGGTAGTTTGCAGTGTGATTTCCGCCGCAGTTACTGCATTATTTATTGTTGAGGAATTTTTTGGTTTCGGGCCACTCTTGGTTGTGTGTAGAGCACCGCATACAACGCATACGGATATTAACTTGCAATAAGTTCTTGAGTGGCCATATTCTTGGCAGTTTAAACACTGAATTGGTCCGGACCTTTTATTTGGTTCTTCAACAGTTATGCGTCTATGCAAGAGGTACTTTATTTTATATATTGGATGAATTTCTCCCTTTTTCAAAGTGCTTACGGATGGACACGCAGCTCAACTTTGACCATTGGTTGTGGTTGCTTCAAGCGGTTCATGATACATTCTGAATTTTAAATCCCTCTTCAACAAGCGCGGCCTGGATTTCAGTTGCCGGAACTTGGACATCGATGCCTTTAATAACGACTGAAAGACCCTTTGAAGATTTCAAACGGTATATATAATAGTTTCTATTGTGTGTATCGTAATAATTAATGACTTCTCTATAGTCGTTGACCTCGTGTGTTTGAATTTTTACTTCGTGTATTTTGCCATGAATTAAATTTGTTACGTGAAATGGTTTTCCATTTGTTAGTACGCTTGATTTAAGTTCTTGCACCACCTTGTGTGTATCAGCTTCACGTAAATATATTGGAGGTGGATTGTATTTTCGATTTGACTGTTCTTGAATGTTTGGATTTTCAGGTTCGCTCTCTTCCATATCCTTATCAGAGAATATTTCAAATCGGTTCTTTAGCGGTAATTTTTCGACATTTAGTTTCTTATTTGCCAGTAGTTTTTCATTTTTTGGGTTATCTCTTTTCCGTTTTACAGCAATATATCGATCGATGCCAGTTTGTATCATATGTACATTACGTTTAGTGCTCTCTATAAGGCTAGTGTCGCTGCTGTGCTTTCCAGGGGGTATATTCATCAGGTCATTTACCACTTCTGGCCCCATATTCGATAATGAATTTGTTGAAGTTGATCGATGGATAGTACTTGTGACGGATGATTTTGTAGGCGTTCTTGTTATTGAAGTACTTTTTGGAAAGGATTGCTCATATTCGTAAAGGTGGAGAAATTGCTTGTAGATGTACATGATGTAGTAACCAAGCGTTGCATCACTACAAAACTGCGGTCACTTGATCTCGGCGACTGGGAGCCCGCTTACTCACTCCCGAGAGCCGCCGGTACAGGGTTTCCGATTCGCTGCACCGTAGCGTTGTTTTCCGTGGTGTTAACCATTGTGTATTTGAATTCAGGGTTCCTTCCCTTATCATTTTATAGCTACTGCCAGGTTTTTATTACAGCCGCTCCTGACATGGAGAAACAGACGCTGGTTGAATCGCCCCTAACATGGGGGACATACGCTTCAGGATATGCCATGGGTATTTCCTCATCAAGGCAAGTATTTAGGGTTTTACTGCGCCCATACCCGCGTGGTTACACTTTTAGCGTTACCCAGGGTGCAGCCCGAGGAGCTTGTATAACAGGCACACCCCTTGATTGAAAATAGAAAAAAAATTCCGGCCGACTGGAAAGTCAAAGTGAACTGTTGAAGTAACACTATTTAAACTGAATTAATTTTATTAGTTTAACGAACCGCTTACACAAAATACTTTTCCCAAGATAAAAAATTTAACTTGAATATTTACAACTTAGCATTTTCAAATTTTAGAGAATCGTAAAATATAGTGTGATATTGTGTAAACGGTTGCTTTACCCATTTACAAATTATCTTACTTTTTAGAGAATCAGGCTGCAGGATATTCATTTAGAAATGCTTGTAAAAAGTTTATCTGATCTCCGTCTCGATTTCGGTAGAAAAATTAGCAAATAATGTACTGTCGAAAAGTTTCATCTCCAAATTTCCACATTTATTCAACAAATCGGTAACAAATCGATGAAACCGACTGCCAAATACACAAATTTGTAAAGTAGTTGTCATAAATACAAAATTGACACTTGTGCTAAATTGTTCAGTGATAAAGTTTACGGCTGAATATAATATTTTTACAGAATGCGAATTTAGTCAAATAAGATAAATTTATGTGTAAACTTTAGACGTGTAAAACTTTACACTTTTTCCTATTTACACATTATCTTATTTTTTAGAGAATTAGGCTGCATGTCTTAATAAAGTTATTACCATCTATGAATGACTGGTATGAATTAACCAACTATTTGGAAAAGTCAAAAATGAACCCAACAGATCGACCTGAGCACACAGAGTTAGACTACAAAGTAACAATGAACTCACAAAGACCTTTCATACACGGAATGGGTTTCTTAAGTGTACATGACTGGCCAAATTACCCAGTCTTCTTTAAGTTTTGCTAAATAAGCAAAACTTAATGAAAATTTCGAGTTTATTCTAAATTTCTCCGGGTTTCTGATGTTCGATTATTGATAACCCTGATTAGAACGTATGACCATTAAACATCGATTCTTTCGTAATATCGACTATCAAAAGTTTTTATTGTAAGCCCCAATACCCTGAACCTGTTGTACAAAAAGCGTGTTCAGATTAGAATAACTACGAGGTTAAGCCTTGTTTTGTTGTAACAACAAAAAATATTATACAACATGGTGTTCGATTCAAAGCAGAGCAAATGCATATTTATTTAAGAAACATTTACTAATTTTGTATTCAAATTAATTTTCGTGTTATTAAGTTTATGAATCACTTTCATTTCCGCAATCATATAAATGGATACACAATTATTTGTCACATAACTCATTCGGAACTGCACCGCTAACATTTTATCGCTGTTATTATTTTAGCAGTTTATTTCCATAAACACACCGGGAGGTTTTTAGACTAAACATAATTTATCGTATATAATCTACTTGATATTTAAAAGTAAATTATTCTTAACATTTCAACACCTACACTGGATTTTTAATTTCTTTTAAATTAGTCGCTAATTTTTCATATACCATACATATGTATGTACGTACTTTATATGGTAATCTATAATGTCTGTATACATATATCAAAGATTGTTATTAATTTTTCCTATTTAATTGAAAACAATTTTATCATTATTTGAGACTCGGCGCAAGTGAGTCTAATTGTAAGTACATATATGCGGAGATCAAGCAAAGGCAAGACCTTCTACACTATAATTTTAATTAATATTTGCATCCTTTAAAATCATAAGAAAAACAGAAACAATGTTATAATTTGCATAATACACCGTCTCGTTTAATTGATTGATTATCATAAGATGTAATTGAAAAATTACAATGAAAATTTACGGTCTATTGTGACGTGCAAGCTTGATAAATGTATTGCGGAAATTGATTGAAATGAAAATATTTAGTCGCGGCTAGCTATTGTGTGACTGTCTTAAAATGGGTTGCGTATAGAATGGATTTTCATCGTTAAAATTCCGTCAAACTCATATTATAAATACATGTAATATGGTAGAATTTATAGAGATCATAACCATTTGTAGTTATAAATTACGATAGAACAATTATTCTCGGCGTTATATATGGAAATATATGGATATCTATGTCATTAGGTTATTAATATTCCATAATATAAAATACGCTAAATGGCTTACTTTGTACTTGTATACATTTCTGGATGGTATAACAAGCCTTATGGCAGCGTGTAACAAACGTTTTAACTTTCCAACAAATTGATTCCATATCTTCTCGAGCAAAACACCGAATTGCATTCGTTTCAATATAAAGTGAGTGCGCCTATTTCTACACATTTCGCAGAAAATTCAATTTTATTGAAAATCAACTGAACTATAGCCCACAAATTCAGAGCCACAAAAATCGAAAATCTGCAATTGTGCTCAGATTTCGATGGTTGATACATTTTCAATAGGTTTTGAGACCTATAATCGTCATGCCAACCGTCATTTGGATCGCTCGAATATTTTTACACATTTCGCAGAAAATTCAATTTGATTGAAAATCAACTGAACTATAGCCCACAAATTCAGAGCCACAAAAATCGAAAATCTGCAATTGTGCTCCGATTTCGATGGTTGATACATCTTTTAATAGGTTTTGAGACCTACAATCGTCATGCCAACGGTTATTTGGATCGCTCGAATATTTCTACACATTTCGCAGAAAATTCAATTTGATTGAAAATCAACTGAACTATAGCCCACAAATTCAGAGCCAGAAAAATCGAAAATCTGCAATTGTGCTCCGATTTCGATGGTTGATACATCTTTTAATAGGTTTTGAGACCTACAATCGTCATGCCAACGGTTATTTGGATCGCTCGAATATTTCTACACATTTCGCAGAAAATTCAATTTGATTGAAAATCAACTGAACTATAGCCCACAAATTCAGAGCCAGAAAAATCGAAAATCTGCAATTGTGCTCCGATTTCGATGGTTGATACCTCTTTCAATAGGTGTTGAGACCTACAATCGCCATGCGAACGGTCAGTTGGATCGCTCGAATATTTCTACACATTTCGCAGAAAATTCAATTTGATTGAAAATCAACTGAACTATAGCCCACAAATTCAGAGCCAGAAAAATCGAAAATCTGCAATTGTGCTACGATTTCGATGGTTGATACATCTTTTAATAGGTTTTGAGACCTACAATCGTCATGCCAACGGTTATTTGGATCGCTCGAATATTTCTACACATTTCGCAGAAAATTCAATTTGATTGAAAATCAACTGAACTATAGCCCACAAATTCAGAGCCACAAAAATCGAAAATCTGCAATTGTGCTCCGATTTCGATGGTTGATACCTCTTTCAATAGGTGTTGAGACCTACAATCGCCATGCGAACGGTCAGTTGGATCGCTCGAATATTTCTACACATTTCGCAGAAAATTCAATCTGATTGAAAATCAACTGAACTATAGCCCACAAATTCAGAGCCAGAAAAATCGAAAATCTGCAATTGTGCTCCGATTTCGATGGTTGATACCTCTTTCAATAGGTGTTGAGACCTACAATCGCCATGCGAACGGTCAGTTGGATCGCTCGAATATTTCTACACATTTCGCAGAAAATTCAATTTTATTGAAAATCAACTGAACTATAGCCCACAAATTCAGAGCCAGATAAATCGAAAATCTGCAATTGTGCTTCGATTTCGATGGTTGATACCTCTTTCAATAGGTGTTGAGACCTACAATCGCCATGCGAACGGTCAGTTGGATCGCTCGAATATTTCTACACATTTCGCAGAAAATTCAATTTGATTGAAAATCAACTGAACTATAGCCCACAAATTCAGAGCCACAAAAATCGAAAATCTGCAATTGTGCTCCGATTTCGATGGTTGATACATCTTTTAATAGATTTTGAGACCTACAATCGTCATGCCAACGGTTATTTGGATCGCTCGAATATTTCTACACATTTCGCAGAAAATTCAATTTGATTGAAAATCAACTGAACTATAGCCCACAAATGCAGAGCCAGAAAAATCGAAAATCTGCAATTGTGCTCCGATTTCGATGGTTGATACATCTTTTAATAGATTTTGAGACCTACAATCGTCATGCCAACGGTTATTTGGATCGCTCGAATATTTCTACACATTTCGCAGAAAATTCAATTTGATTGAAAATCAACTGAACTATAGCCCACAAATTCAGAGCCAGAAAAATCGAAAATCTGCAATTGTGCTCCGATTTCGATGGTTGATACATCTTTTAATAGGTTTTGAGACCTACAATCGTCATGCCAACGGTTATTTGGATCGCTCGAATATTTCTACACATTTCGCAGAAAATTCAATTTGATTGAAAATCAACTGAACTATAGCCCACAAATTCAGAGCCAGAAAAATCGAAAATCTGCAATTGTGCTCCGATTTCGATGGTTGATACCTCTTTCAATAGGTGTTGAGACCTACAATCGTCATGCCAACGGTTATTTGGATCGCTCGAATATTTCTACACATTTCGCAGAAAATTCAATTTGATTGAAAATCAACTGAACTATAGCCCACAAATTCAGAGCCAGAAAAATCGAAAATCTGCAATTGTGCTCCGATTTCGATGGTTGATACCCCTTACAATAGGTGTTGAGACCTACAATCGCCATGCGAACCGTCAGTTGGATCGCTCGAATATTTTTACACATTTCGCAGAAAATTCAATTTTATTAAAAATCAACTGAACTATAGCCCACAAATTCAGAGCCAGAAAAATCGAAAATCTGCAATTGTGCTCCGATTTCGATGGTTGATACCTCTTTCAATAGGTGTTGAGACCTACAATCGCCATGCGAACGGTCAGTTGGATCGCTCGATTATTTCTACACATTTCGCAGAAAATTCAATTTGATTGAAAATCAACTGAACTATAGCCCACAAATTCAGAGCCAGAAAAATCGAAAATCTGCAATTGTGCTCCGATTTCGATGGTTGATACCTCTTTCAATAGGTGTTGAGACCTACAATCGCCATGAGAACGGTCAGTTGGATCGCTCGAATATTTCTACATTTCGCAGAAAATTCAATTTGATTGAAAATCAACTGAACTATAGCCCACAAATTCAGAGCCAGAAAAATCGAAAATCTGCAATTGTGCTCCGATTTCGATGGTTGATACCTCTTTCAATAGGTGTTGAGACCTACAATCGCCATGCGAACGGTCAGTTGGATCGCTCGAATATTTCTACACATTTCGCAGAAAATTCAATTTGATTGAAAATCAACTGAACTATAGCCCACAAATTCAGAGCCAGAAAAATCGAAAATCTGCAATTGTGCTCCGATTTCGATGGTTGATACCTCTTTCAATAGGTGTTGAGACCTACAATCGCCATGCGAACCGTCAGTTGGATCGCTCGAATATTTCTACACATTTCGCAGAAAATTCAATTTTATTGAAAATCAACTGAACTATAGCCCACAAATTCAGAGCCAGAAAAATCGAAAATCTGCAATTGTGCTCCGATTTC
This sequence comes from Tipula helvola, assembly GCA_963556165.1. Lineage (NCBI taxonomy): Eukaryota > Metazoa > Arthropoda > Insecta > Diptera > Tipulidae > Tipula > Tipula helvola. Next base: position 301,598,554 of record OY744481.1, on the reverse strand, counting down.
GAAGGTTGATACCTCTTTCAATAGGTGTTGAGACCTACAATCGTCATGCCAACGGTTATTTGGATCGCTCGAATATTTCTACACATTTCGCAGAAAATTCAATTTGATTGAAAATCAACTGAACTATAGCCCACAAATTCAGAGCCAGAAAAATCGAAAATCTGCAATTGTGCTCCGATTTCGATGGTTGATACCTCTTTCAATAGGTGTTGAGACCTACAATCGCCATGCGAACGGTCAGTTGGATCGCTCGAATATTTCTACACATTTCGCAGAAAATTCAATTTGATTGAAAATCAACTGAACTATAGCCCACAAATTCAGAGCCAGAAAAATCGAAAATCTGCAATTGTGCTCCGATTTCGATGGTTGATACCTCTTTCAATAGGTGTTGAGACCTACAATCGCCATGCGAACCGTCAGTTGGATCGCTCGAATATTTCTACACATTTCGCAGAAAATTCAATTTTATTGAAAATCAACTGAACTATAGCCCACAAATTCAGAGCCAGAAAAATCGAAAATCTGCAATTGTGCTCCGATTTCGATGGTTGATACCTCTTTCAATAGGTGTTGAGACCTACAATCGCCATGCGAACCATCAGTTGGATCGCTCGAATATTTCTACACATTTCGCAGAAAATTCAATTTTATTGAAAATCAACTGAACTATAGCCCACAAATTCAGAGCCAGAAAAATCGAAAATCTGCAATTGTGCTCCGATTTCGATGGTTGATACCTCTTTCAATAGGTGTTGAGACCTACAATCGTCATGCCAACGGTTATTTGGATCGCTCGAATATTTCTACACATTTCGCAGAAAATTCAATTTGATTGAAAATCAACTGAACTATAGCCCACAAATTCAGAGCCAGAAAAATCGAAAATCTGCAATTGTGCTCCGATTTCGATGGTTGATACCTCTTTCAATAGGTGTTGAGACCTACAATCGCCATGCGAACGGTCAGTTGGATCGCTCGAATATTTCTACACATTTCGCAGAAAATTCAATTTGATTGAAAATCAACTGAACTATAGCCCACAAATTCAGAGCCAGAAAAATCGAAAATCTGCAATTGTGCTCCGATTTCGATGGTTGATACCTCTTTCAATAGGTGTTGAGACCTACAATCGCCATTCGAACCGTCAGTTGGATCGCTCGAATATTTCTACACATTTCGCAGAAAATTCAATTTTATTGAAAATCAACTGAACTATAGCCCACAAATTCAGAGCCAGAAAAATCGAAAATCTGCAATTGTGCTCCGATTTCGATGGTTGATACATTTTTAATAGGTTTTGAGACCTACAATCGTCATGCCAACGGTTATTTGGATCGCTTGAATATTTCTACACATTTCGCAGAAAATTCAATTTGATTGAAAATCAACTGAACTATAGCCCACAAATTCAGAGCCAGAAAAATCGAAAATCTGCAATTGTGCTCCGATTTCGATGGTTGATACCTCTTTCAATAGGTGTTGAGACCTACAATCGCCATGCGAACGGTCAGTTGGATCGCTCGAATATTTCTACACATTTCGCAGAAAATTCAATTTGATTGAAAATCAACTGAACTATAGCCCACAAATTCAGAGCCAGAAAAATCGAAAATCTGCAATTGTGCTCCGATTTCGATGGTTGATACCTCTTTCAATAGGTGTTGAGACCTACAATCGCCATGCGAACGGTCAGTTGGATCGCTCGAATATTTCTACACATTTCGCAGAAAATTCAATTTGATTGAAAATCAACTGAACTATAGCCCACAAATTCAGAGCCAGAAAAATCGAAAATCTGCAATTATGCTCCGATTTCGATGGTTGATACATTTTTAATAGGTTTTGAGACCTACAATCGTCATGCCAACGGTTATTTGGATCGCTCGAATATTTCTACACATTTCGCAGAAAATTCAATTTGATTGAAAATCAACTGAACTATAGCCCACAAATTCAGAGCGAGAAAAATCGAAAATCTGCAATTGTGCTCCGATTTCGATGGTTGATACCTCTTTCAATAGGTGTTGAGACCTACAATCGCCATGCGAACGGTCAGTTGGATCGCTCGAATATTTCTACACATTTCGCAGAAAATTCAATTTTATTGAAAATCAACTGAACTATAGCCCACAAATTCAGAGCCAGAAAAATCGAAAATCTGCAATTGTGCTCCGATTTCGATGGTTGATACATTTTTAATAGGTTTTGAGACCTACAATCGTCATGCCAACGGTTATTTGGATCGCTCGAATATTTCTACACATTTCGCAGAAAATTCAATTTGATTGAAAATCAACTGAACTATAGCCCACAAATTCAGAGCCAGAAAAATCGAAAATCTGCAATTGTGCTCCGATTTCGATGGTTGATACCTCTTTCAATAGTTGTTGAGACCTACAATCGCCATGCGAACGGTCAGTTGGATCGCTCGAATATTTCTACACATTTCGCAGAAAATTCAATTTGATTGAAAATCAACTGAACTATAGCCCACAAATTCAGAGCCAGAAAAATCGAAAATCTGCAATTGTGCTCCGATTTCGATGGTTGATACCTCTTTCAATAGTTGTTGAGACCTACAATCGCCATGCGAACGGTCAGTTGGATCGCTCGAATATTTCTACACATTTCGCAGAAAATTCAATTTGATTGAAAATCAACTGAACTATAGCCCACAAATTCAGAGCCAGAAAAATCGAAAATCTGCAATTGTGCTCCGATTTCGATGGTTGATACCTCTTTCAATAGTTGTTGAGACCTACAATTGTAGAATTCGCTGTGGAATCTAAATGAAAATAAAAGAAAAACATTGTTAACTCTCCAAACAAAAAGGTACTAATTGTGGAGAACTCGTTATGTTTTATTTTTTTTTGTCGGCTGAACGATAATACAATCAGTTCATTTCAAATTTTCACCCGAAATACTCCTCATACAATAAAATTTATGATATAAGTTGGTTTATATAAATCATAAATAAGAATTGTACCGAATTAAAAAACAAATAAAATATAAACAGTAAGTAGTCGATATACTTAGTTAGGGAATTCAGTTCATAGTATTGATCAGAGTCGTTTTTGGTATTTTTGGTTCCTGTATATACATAGATTGCAACCGGTGACGGATAACGGGGCAAGAACAGGTCCTAAACGGAATACATAGACGGTTCCTGTTGGTAAAGTGGTCTTGAATCATCAAATATCTCTGTGACTAATTATATTCCCGTTGGTGGTAAGTGGATTTTAGTCTTTTTAGTCAATGCGGAAATAATAATTTCTTGTTTTTTTGTGTTGTTTCAATTATGATAAACAGTGTGTTGTTTGAGAAAAACAAATCAAATTGGCGTTGCTAAGAAAAATCCGACAAATCGGATATACGAACCGACCACCAACGGGTTAAATTAAATTTACAAATTGGCAGATATAAAAACTGCTTTGTCTTGAGTTTGGACTGTTCATAGCGGAAAATACCGGTGTGTGCAAATGCCGATTGTAACAAACTTGTGTGATCTACGTACATTTCAATGACGATTGGAAAATTATGTGTTTCTAAAAATTATAGTGACACAAATTTGGAAACTAAAGTTTATATTCGAACGTAAAAAAAAAAAAAAAACGATTTAAAATAAGTTAATTAAGTATAGTGTATTAAAAAAATTGGATAAAAGATAGTAAAAAAAAAAAAAAGGAAATTACAATTTTTCTGATTAATTAAATTTATAAGAATTTTGTGGTGGTGCGTGGGTAGACTAACATTTTTTTTTTTAGCAAACGCTCATCTGAGACACAAAAAGGCCTTGGAGTGACTTCGGGTGAACGGTGAGTTTTTGAACAATTTTTGCTTTGTTTTTTTTTAATTTCCGACATACATATTTATTAACAAGCCACAAATAAATATAAATAATAAATAAATTTAATTAACCATAGTAATAATATTAGGATTAGTAGCAAACTTAAATTAGTATTAATATGCCTATATTTAATTCAATTTTTTCAAACAAATAAATAACTTCTAAACGATGAAGTAACGGTTTTTTTTATAAAGGGAAAAGTGATCTTTGTGCAGTGATTAAAGTGTAATTTTTGTTTTGTGGTGCGATTTGTTTTTTTTGGTAAAACTGCGAAAGGTTGTTCAAAACGAACCTCCCAATGAAGGCGAGCTTATCCTTAGCCAGCGCACCAGCAGTTGAACAACAGTAGAGTTCTCACCACATGGCGCCGAAACAGGGACCCGAAGGTCATTGAACACTAAGTTACCATGACCTGAAGGACACTTTTGATTTTGTTACTTTGGTAATCCTAAAAAGATATCCAAGGAGCTTCACTCCTCAACTATTATAAGATAGTCGTGTAATTCGCGTACATAATATGTTAAAATTCTAGCGAATGGCTAATCTTCTTGTTTTAGATTCAGTTTCAAATATTTTATAGTGTTAAAGTTTTTTGTTGATACAGTTTTTTTGTTCTGTGTAATTTTGATCTAACAGTGATTCTGTGAGCTCTTACGCGGAGTAGGATTAGCTGTATCAATGGTAAGAACATTTGACGTAGAAGTATACTATTTTTTTTTCTTGTAATTCTATTTTTGGCTAAGATTTTTTTTTTAAATTTATTTATTTTTCATTTTATATATTTTTGGTTCATTTTGGACCAATATGATTTTGTTTCCCAGTCATCACGAAATTTTTGATTATTTTGGTGATTCCGATTTTTCTTTCGTGATGTGGGTGACGATTTCTATACAGAATGAAATTATTTGGTTCTTACAGATCATATTGAACATTTTCATTTGAGTAAACTAATTTGATCGGAGTGCTAATTATTAGTTTTGATTATAACAGTGATTCGGTTTTTTCCTGATAGTTAGTCTTCGGATGACAGTTAATTAAGCTCATACATAATTAAAAATTTAGCTAAAGAGAGTTCATGCTTGTTTATAAATTTCAAATTTTTTTTATACTTTAATCATCTAGCGCAGAGATTCACACTTCCCGTTATTAATTATCTATCAGTAATTTTTTTTTAGTAATATTACGAATATTAAAGTTTTGATTGCTAACATACAATTTATTAGTTTTACAATTATTAATTTTATTAATTTGATTACAATTGATTTTTTTTGAATAATTTAACAATCAAATACGAATATACCTTTTGTTTTCAAATTTATTTTTCTTGTTTTGTCCAAGTAGTTATCGTACATTAGAGTTAACCACCTCTGATATTAAAATGGCGCAAAGAAATATTCTTAACTATCTTAATTCCGAGGAAATAAAGATCGAGTATTTGGTACGAAACATCGATCCTACTGATCCAACAGCTCAGGTTAAACTTATCGAAATTTTAGAAAAGGAATTAGTCGCCCCTAGTTTAAAACCGATAAAGACTCATACTCCGGTTGTTTATGAAGATGAACGCCGTCAATGCCATGAAAATTCACAATCCATTGGCTATGAAGTAGAAAGGGTAAGTGAACAATCGCCACGTGAGCTATTAGATAAACTATACGTTCAAATTTCACATTGGAATGATCGGGCAATAAGACTGAAAAATTCTGTTGGTTCGACTAATGAGTTGAACAGAATTTTAGGATCAAATCGCAGATCTATGAAGTTATTGGAGGATTATCTAAATATCGAAACAAAAAGCGATAACTCCCAGGTAACTAAAAACAATAGAGGTGCTATATCAAAAGTCCAGTCCGAATCTACTTCCACAAAGATCGTCGATGCAATCCATAGTGACAATAAGAAGTCAGACCTGACAGAAGAAAGCCTTGGGGCAACTGCTTCGTCACCTAAAACATTAAAGGAGAACATATCTCAAGTCCCAAGTCGTGACACAACTGCTGAAAAATCAGAAACCGTTCCCTTTCAAGTTCTTGAAAATAATGAAACAAATAATCAACAAAGGTTTGATTTGTATCAACCACCGTCATTTGCATACCGAAATGGTCAAGCAATTGGTATTCAGGAAACTCAAAATATTCCTCAATTCTCTCTAAGCCACCGATCAGTACAGAGTAATTTCTCAGAAAAATTTCCTGCTCTACAATTTAGCTCAGCGAAGCAAGAAACTCGTCCACCTGTCCAAGTGCACTCTGAATATGAAAAAATAACTGCGGATTTCAATCGCATGAATGTACGCAACAATAATCTTGTTCAACGCATAAGTGGTCAAGATAATACAGCTTCTGGAGATGCCAATCGTAATAGTAACGTATTCAGTGATAGAAAATTTGACCAAAGCGAGAAATTTCCTAAGTGGAGGAATTTAAATTTCAATGGTTCTAAAGGTAGTAGTGTTAGCGATTTCGTGTTTCGGTTCGAAACACTGGCTAGGCGCAATGGCTATGATAGTAATTCCCTAGACAGATTTATATTTGATTACGTGTCTGGCGAAGCAGATACCTTTTTATGGAACTTCGTAAGAAGTAATCCAATAGCAACTTGGAGTCAGATGAAAGAGGCACTGTTATCCTGGTTCTCCAATCCTGAAGAGGAAGCAGATACTCGTCGTTATATTTACCGAAGGATACAATCCACTCGAGAAACAGTGCAAAATTTTATATTAGACATAGAGATTCATAACAATCGGCTAGTAAGAAAACTTAGCGAACCAGAGCTTCTCGACTTAGTCAAAAGTAACCTCCTGCCTGCTTATCGTGACAAAATTATAAATGTTCAAGTTACTTCAATCAATCAATTGAGAATTCTGGCTCAATCTTACGAAAATTTGTGGACACAGTCTGGCTATGATCCTCGAACGATCTATCAGCCGAAACGAATGTCGTACGTGAATGAAATTCAAGGTGTCACCCAAACATCTGAGGACAATAGCTTTGGTTGTGTCGATGCTCTTAACAGTTCAAATAAGAGAGTTCAGTTTGTCGTATGTTGGAACTGTAAGGAGCTGGGGCATTATTATCAGGATTGTCCTCGTGATTTGTTACAAGTTTTTTGTTTTGGCTGTGGTCAACAAGATGTAAAAAAGATAAATTGTTCTAATTGTAGGTTCCATAATAGCTCGGAAAACATGAGATCGGGCTTTGCCGGAGCTGGGATGCAAAGTCCGCATCAAAACCAGAATGCATCCAGATTCAACAAATTTTTACAGATGGGGAAACCCCACCAATAAATCCAATAACTAGTCTCAATAATTCAAGTTTTCCCAAACCACACCAAGATCCCGAATTTGTCCAAGATAAATCTAAATTTTGTAACGCAAAACCAATCATAGAATCGGTTCAAACTAAACCTTCAAAGAAATCATCACGTGTGCTTAAATATTTCACTGCTAAGAAAAAATTATATCGCGAATGCGCAGCTACCACTCTAACATCACCTCCAGTGGAAACTGATATTAGGCCCTATTTAAACGTTAGTATCTGTGGCAAGACAGTGTCCGGATTGCTGGATAGCGGAGCGAGCATCAGCATTTTGGGTAAAGAATCAATTAATTTTCTGTTGGATATCAATCAAAAATATCATAAAATGAATGCGTCAGTTAAAACTGCTGACGGCACAAAAAATTCCATCGTAGGTCATGTAAAATTGCCCGTGCAATATAAGAACAAAACTCGATGTATAACATTTTTTATAGTTCCTTCCCTCCAGAATTATTTATACTTGGGTATAAACTTCTGGAATTCATTTGGTATTGCCCCTATAATGATCGATGAACTTGGTACTACAGAAATTGAAGATAAGATGCATAAACTAACGGCGGATCAAATGGCAAGACTTAATCTAGTGAAAGAGTCGTTTCCTTCTTTTACTAAATTGGGTCTAGGTTGCACTCATTTGCATGAGCACAAAATTGATGTAGGATCGGCGCTTCCAATTAAACAGCGATACTTTCCTGTATCTCCAATAGTACAAGAGCGGTTATATTCTGAAGTTGATCGGATGCTCTCACTCAACGTGATAGAGTTAAGCCAAAGCCCATGGTCTTCACCTGTAGTTTTGGTCAGGAAGCCTAATGGCAAGTCCAGATTGTGCCTTGATTCTCAGAAGCTAAATGCAGTCACGGTGAAAGACTCGTACCCGCTTCCTATTATAGATGGTTTGCTATCTCGATTAAAGAACACCAGGTACATAACGGCCCTCGATTTAAAAGATGCCTTTTGGCAAATTCCGTTGGAACAAACTTCAAGAGAAAAGACGGCGTTTACGGTTCCCGGTCGGCCGCTCTACCAGTTTAGAGTGATGCCGTTCGGGCTCTGTAACGCTGCTCAGGCAATGTGCCGCCTAATGCACAGAGTTATTCCAACGGAATTACACGATCGGGTCTTTGTGTACTTGGACGACCTGCTGATTGTGACTCCTAGCTTTGACGAGCATATTCAGCTCCTATCCCTTGTAGCTAACCACATCACTAATGCCGGATTGACAATTAATATCGAGAAAAGTTTCTTTTGCATGAAGGAGATTAGGTATCTTGGGTATGTAGTTGGAGAAGAAGGTCTCCGAACCGATCCTGCGAAAGTAGAAGCCATTGTCAATTTTCCAATCCCAAAGTCGGTGAAACAAATAAGGCGCTTCCTTGGAATGGCGGGTTGGTATCGGAGATTTATTCCCAATTATGCTCAAGTATCAGCCCCTATTTCAGATCTTTTGAAGAAACGGATCAAGTTAGTTTGGAACAGTGAAGCCCAAAACGCTTTTGAGCGATTAAAATGTCTGTTGTCTACTGCTCCTGTGCTCACGAATCCAGATTATTCTAGACAATTCTTTATTAGCTGCGATGCGAGCACGGAAGGACTTGGAGGGGTCTTGTTTCAGAAATGCGAGGACGGCACAGAACAGCCGATATCTTTCTTCTCTCAGAAGCTCAACTCAGCACAGAAAAACTACACGGTGACTGAACTTGAGTGTCTAGCTGCCGTTCTATCAATTAAGAAATTTCGCCAGTACGTGGAAGGCTATAAATTCGTGGTGATTACAGATCATGCCAGTTTGAAGTGGCTGATGAACATGCGCGATCTGACTAGCCGATTGGCAAGATGGAGCCTTTACCTACAATGCTTTGATTTTGAAATTGTTCATCAAAAAGGTAAAGACAACGTAGTGGCCGATACCCTTTCAAGGATACATTGTGATACAAGTGAGGAACTGGAGTTGTGCCAAACAGTTTGCGTAGAGAAGATAGACCTCGAATCTCCAGCCTTTATTGATGATGATTACGCCACTATCAAAAATAATGTAGCTGCTAAACCCCTTCAGTATCCTAATTTACGGATTTCAAATGACCGCCTTTATATAAGGATAGAACCTAAATCCAAGGATGTGATTCTTGATGTGCCCGTTTGGAAATTGTGGATACCTAAGCCTTTAATTCTGGAACTAATTAAAAATGAGCATGATGAACCAACTGCAGCTCACGGAGGTATAAAGAAAACATTAACCAGGCTAAGGAAGCTTTACTATTGGCCAAAAATGGCAAAAGATGTTTACGATTATGTGACAAATTGTGACGTATGTAAAACAACAAAATTTCCCAATACGATAACACGACCAGAAATGGGACGCACAACCTTTGTCGAACGTCCATTCCAAAAAATCTACGTGGATTTTCTTGGGCCGTACCCACGGTCAAGAAACGGGAAAACTATTATATTTATAGTACTGGATCAACTGACTAAATTTCCGATTTTAAAAGCATTTAATAAAGGATCAGCTTCGAATGTAATTAGTTTCCTGAAAAGTGATGTTATATCTTTATTTGGTTGTCCCGAAACTATCTTCTCAGATAATGGGGCTCAGTTTCTTAGTAAGGAGTTTCAAAATTTTCTCTCACGGTATGGTATAACTCATGAACGAACCCCTGTTTATTCTCCCCAATCAAATGCCTCAGAGCGAGTTAACAGATCGGTCTTGAGTGCAATCAGGTCGTACCTAAAATCAAATCATAAATTATGGGACGAACACCTAAGTGACATATCAGCGGCATTACGAAGTGCTGTACACCGCTCTACAAGTTGTTCTCCTTATTACAGTCTATTTGGATATGAAATGGTGTATCATGCAAGCACATATAAACTTCTCAGGGAAGCGAGTTCTTTAAATGAATCGGAAGTTGAAACCCTACCAGCAGATATAAAATTACCGATTATTCACGAAATTATCAGGAATAATTTGAACAAAGCGTTCGAAACGTATTCTCGAAATTATAATTTACGTTCAAGGCCGATACAGTTTTACCCTGGTCAAAAAGTGTACATTAAGAATCATCCGATGAGCGATAAATCAAAATATTTCTCTGCGAAATTGGCCCCCTCCTATACGATCGGGAGAATTAATAAGAAATATGGCTCTGTTACTTACTCAGTAGAAAACGAAGATGGCAAATTGATTGGAATGTACCATGCAAAAGATTTAAAAATTTAGTAATTTTTCCTCTTTTCAAACAATCTTTATCTTTTACGAGCTTCATTTTTTTCAGTTTCTTTTTTAAATTAGCAAGAATTTAAAAAGAACCTGTTGTGTAGAATTCGCTGTGGAATCTAAATGAAAATAAAAGAAAAACATTGTTAACTCTCCAAACAAAAAGGTACTAATTGTGGAGAACTCGTTATGTTTTATTTTTTTTTGTCGGCTGAACGATAATACAATCAGTTCATTTCAAATTTTCACCCGAAATACTCCTCATACAATAAAATTTATGATATAAGTTGGTTTATATAAATCATAAATAAGAATTGTACCGAATTAAAAAACAAATAAAATATAAACAGTAAGTAGTCGATATACTTAGTTAGGGAATTCAGTTCATAGTATTGATCAGAGTCGTTTTTGGTATTTTTGGTTCCTGTATATACATAGATTGCAACCGGTGACGGATAACGGGGCAAGAACAGGTCCTAAACGGAATACATAGACGGTTCCTGTTGGTAAAGTGGTCTTGAATCATCAAATATCTCTGTGACTAATTATATTCCCGTTGGTGGTAAGTGGATTTTAGTCTTTTTAGTCAATGCGGAAATAATAATTTCTTGTTTTTTTGTGTTGTTTCAATTATGATAAACAGTGTGTTGTTTGAGAAAAACAAATCAAATTGGCGTTGCTAAGAAAAATCCGACAAATCGGATATACGAACCGACCACCAACGGGTTAAATTAAATTTACAAATTGGCAGATATAAAAACTGCTTTGTCTTGAGTTTGGACTGTTCATAGCGGAAAATACCGGTGTGTGCAAATGCCGATTGTAACAAACTTGTGTGATCTACGTACATTTCAATGACGATTGGAAAATTATGTGTTTCTAAAAATTATAGTGACACAAATTTGGAAACTAAAGTTTATATTCGAACGTAAAAAAAAAAAAAAAAACGATTTAAAATAAGTTAATTAAGTATAGTGTATTAAAAAAATTGGATAAAAGATAGTAAAAAAAAAAAAAAGGAAATTACAATTTTTCTGATTAATTAAATTTATAAGAATTTTGTGGTGGTGCGTGGGTAGACTAACATTTTTTTTTTAGCAAACGCTCATCTGAGACACAAAAAGGCCTTGGAGTGACTTCGGGTGAACGGTGAGTTTTTGAACAATTTTTGCTTTGTTTTTTTTTAATTTCCGACATACATATTTATTAACAAGCCACAAATAAATATAAATAATAAATAAATTTAATTAACCATAGTAATAATATTAGGATTAGTAGCAAACTTAAATTAGTATTAATATGCCTATATTTAATTCAATTTTTTCAAACAAATAAATAACTTCTAAACGATGAAGTAACGGTTTTTTTTATAAAGGGAAAAGTGATCTTTGTGCAGTGATTAAAGTGTAATTTTTGTTTTGTGGTGCGATTTGTTTTTTTTGGTAAAACTGCGAAAGGTTGTTCAAAACGAACCTCCCAATGAAGGCGAGCTTATCCTTAGCCAGCGCACCAGCAGTTGAACAACAGTAGAGTTTTCACCACACAATCGCCATGCGAACGGTCAGTTGGATCGGTCGAATATTTCTACACATTTCGCAGAAAATTCAATTTGATTGAAAATCAACTGAACTATAGCCCACAAATTCAGAGCCAGAAAAATCGAAAATCTGCAATTGTGCTCCGATTTCGATGGTTGATACCTCTTTCAATAGTTGTTGAGACCTACAATCGCCATGCGAACGGTCAGTTGGATCGCTCGAATATTTCAACACATTTCGCAGAAAATTCAATTTGATTGAAAATCAACTGAACTATAGCCCACAAATTCAGAGCCAGAAAAATCGAAAATCTAAAATTGTGCTCCGATTTCGATGGTTGATACCTCTTTCAATAGTTGTTGAGACCTACAATCGCCATGCGAACGGTCAGTTGGATCGCTCGAATATTTCTACACATTTCGCAGAAAATTCAATTTGATTGAAAATCAACTGAACTATAGCCCACAAATTCAGAGCCAGAAAAATCGAAAATCTGCAATTGTGCTCCGATTTCGATGGTTGATACCTCTTTCAATAGGTGTTGAGACCTACAATCGTCATGCCAACGGTTATTTGGATCGCTCGAATATTTCTACACATTTCGCAGAAAATTCAATTTGATTGAAAATCAACTGAACTATAGCCCACAAATTCAGAGCCAGAAAAATCGAAAATCTGCAATTGTGCTCCGATTTCGATGGTTGATACCTCTTTCAATAGGTGTTGAGACCTACAATCGTCATGCCAACGGTTATTTGGATCGCTCGAATATTTCTACACATTTCGCAGAAAATTCAATTTGATTGAAAATCAACTGAACTATAGCCCACAAATTCAGAGCCAGAAAAATCGAAAATCTGCAATTGTGCTCCGATTTCGATGGTTGATACCTCTTTCAATAGGTGTTGAGACCTACAATCGCCATGCGAACGGTCAGTTGGATCGCTCGATTATTTCTACACATTTCGCAGAAAATTCAATTTGATTGAAAATCAACTGAACTATAGCCCACAAATTCAGAGCCAGAAAAATCGAAAATCTGCAATTGTGCTCCGATTTCGATGGTTGATACCTCTTTCAATAGGTGTTGAGACCTACAATCGTCATGCCAACGGTTATTTGGATCGCTCGAATATTTCTACATTTCGCAGAAAATTCAATTTGATTGAAAATCAACTGAACTATAGCCCACAAATTCAGAGCCAGAAAAATCGAAAATCTGCAATTGTGCTCCGATTTCGATGGTTGATACCCCTTACAATAGGTGTTGAGACCTACAATCGCAATGCGAACCGTCAGTTGGATCGCTCGATTATTTCTACACATTTCGCAGAAAATTCAATTTGATTGAAAATCAACTGAACTATAGCCCACAAATTCAGAGCCAGAAAAATCGAAAATCTGCAATTGTGCTCCGATTTCGATGGTTGATACCTCTTTCAATAGGTGTTGAGACCTACAATCGCCATGCGAACGGTCAGTTGGATCGCTCGATTATTTCTACACATTTCGCAGAAAATTCAATTTGATTGAAAATCAACTGAACTATAGCCCACAAATTCAGAACCAGAAAAATCGAAAATCTGCAATTGTGCTCCGATTTCGATGGTTGATACCTCTTTCAATAAGTGTTGAGACCTACAATCGCCATGCGAACGGTCAGTTGGATCGCTCGAATATTTCTACACATTTCGCAGAAAATTCAATTTGATTGAAAATCAACTGAACTATAGCCCACAAATTCAGAGCCAGAAAAATCGAAAATCTGCAATTGTGCTCCGATTTCGATGGTTGATACCTCTTTCAATAGGTGTTGAGACCTACAATCGCCATGCGAACCGTCAGTTGGATCGCTCGAATATTTCTACACATTTCGCAGAAAATTCAATTTGATTGAAAATCAACTGAACTATAGCCCACAAATTCAGAGCCAGAAAAATCGAAAATCTGCAATTGTGCTCAGATTTCGATGGTTGATACATTTTCAATAGGTTTTGAGACCTATAATCGTCATGCCAACCGTCATTTGGATCGCTCGAATATTTTTACACATTTCGCAGAAAATTCAATTTTATTAAAAATCAACTGAACTATAGCCCACAAATTCAGAGCCACAAAAATTGAAAATCTGCAATTGTGCTCCGATTTCGATAGTTGATACCTCTTTCAATAGGTGTTGAGACCTACAATCGTCATGCGAACGGTCAGTTGGATCGCTCGAATATTTCTACACATTTCGCAGAAAATTCAATTTGATTGAAAATCAACTGAACTATAGCCCACAAATTCAGAGCCAGAAAAATCGAAAATCTGCAATTGTGCTCCGATTTCGATGGTTGATACATTTTTAATAGGTTTTGAGACCTACAATCGTCATGCCAACGGTTATTTGGATCGCTCGAATATTTCTACACATTTCGCAGAAAATTCAATTTGATTGAAAATCAACTGAACTATAGCCCACAAATTCAGAGCCAGAAAAATCGAAAATCTGCAATTGTGCTCCGATTTCGATGGTTGATACCTCTTTCAATAGGTGTTGAGACCTACAATCGCCATGCGAACCGTCAGTTGGATCGCTCGAATATTTCTACACATTTCGCAGAAAATTCAATTTGATTGAAAATCAACTGAACTATAGCCCACAAATTCAGAGCCAGAAAAATCGAAAATCTGCAATTGTGCTCAGATTTCGATGGTTGATACATTTTCAATAGGTTTTGAGACCTATAATCGTCATGCCAACCGTCATTTGGATCGCTCGAATATTTTTACACATTTCGCAGAAAATTCAATTTTATTAAAAATCAACTGAACTATAGCCCACAAATTCAGAGCCACAAAAATTGAAAATCTGCAATTGTGCTCCGATTTCGATGGTTGATACATTTTTAATAGGTTTTGAGACCTACAATCGTCATGCGAACGGTCAGTTGGATCGCTCGAATATTTCTACACATTTCGCAGAAAATTCAATTTGATTGAAAATCAACTGAACTATAGCCCACAAATTCAGAGCCAGAAAAATCGAAAATCTGCAATTGTGCTCAGATTTCGATGGTTGATACCTCTTTCAATAGTTGTTGAGACCTACAATCGCCATGCGAACGGTCAGTTGGATCGCTCGAATATTTCTACACATTTCGCAGAAAATTCAATTTGATTGAAAATCAACTGAACTATAGCCCACAAATTCAGAGCCACAAAAATCGAAAATCTGCAATTGTGCTCCGATTTCGATGGTTGATACATTTTTAATAGGTTTTGAGACCTACAATCGTCATGCCAACGGTTATTTGGATCGCTCGAATATTTCTACACATTTCGCAGAAAATTCAATTTGATTGAAAATCAACTGAACTATAGCCCACAAATTCAGAGCCAGAAAAATCGAAAATCTGCAATTGTGCTCCGATTTCGATGGTTGATACCTCTTTCAATAGTTGTTGAGACCTACAATCGCCATGCGAACGGTCAGTTGGATCGCTCGAATATATCTACACATTTCGCAGAAAATTCAATTTGATTGAAAATCAACTGAACTATATATAGCCCACAAATTCAGAGCCAGAAAAATCGAAAATCTGCAATTGTGCTCCGATTTCGATGGTTGATACATTTTTAATAGGTTTTGAGACCTACAATCGTCATGCCAACGGTTATTTGGATCGCTCGAATATTTCTACACATTTCGCAGAAAATTCAATTTGATTGAAAATCAACTGAACTATAGCCCACAAATTCAGAGCCAGAAAAATCGAAAATCTGCAATTGTGCTCCGATTTCGATGGTTGATACCTCTTTCAATAGGTGTTGAGACCTACAATCGCCATGCGAACCGTCAGTTGGATCGCTCGAATATTTCTACACATTTCGCAGAAAATTCAATTTGATTGAAAATCAACTGAACTATAGCCCACAAATTCAGAGCCAGAAAAATCGAAAATCTGCAATTGTGCTCAGATTTCGATGGTTGATACATTTTCAATAGGTTTTGATACCTATAATCGTCATGCCAACCGTCATTTGGATCGCTCGAATATTTTTACACATTTCGCAGAAAATTCAATTTTATTAAAAATCAACTGAACTATAGCCCACAAATTCAGAGCCACAAAAATTGAAAATCTGCAATTGTGCTCCGATTTCGATGGTTGATACATTTTTAATAGGTTTTGAGACCTACAATCGTCATGCGAACGGTCAGTTGGATCGCTCGAATATTTCTACACATTTCGCAGAAAATTCAATTTGATTGAAAATCAACTGAACTATAGCCCACAAATTCAGAGCCAGAAAAATCGAAAATCTGCAATTGTGCTCAGATTTCGATGGTTGATACCTCTTTCAATAGTTGTTGAGACCTACAATCGCCATGCGAACGGTCAGTTGGATCGCTCGAATATTTCTACACATTTCGCAGAAAATTCAATTTGATTGAAAATCAACTGAACTATAGCCCACAAATTCAGAGCCACAAAAATCGAAAATCTGCAATTGTGCTCCGATTTCGATGGTTGATACATTTTTAATAGGTTTTGAGACCTACAATCGTCATGCCAACCGTCATTTGGATCGCTCGAATATTTTTACACATTTCGCAGAAAATTCAATTTTATTAAAAATCAACTGAACTATAGCCCACAAATTCAGAGCCACAAAAATTGAAAATCTGCAATTGTGCTCCGATTTCGATAGTTGATACCTCTTTCAATAGGTGTTGAGACCTACAATCGTCATGCGAACGGTCAGTTGGATCGCTCGAATATTTCTACACATTTCGCAGAAAATTCAATTTGATTGAAAATCAACTGAACTATAGCCCACAAATTCAGAGCCAGAAAAATCGAAAATCTGCAATTGTGCTCAGATTTCGATGGTTGATACCTCTTTCAATAGTTGTTGAGACCTACAATCGCCATGCGAACGGTCAGTTGGATCGCTCGAATAT